>CM069233.1:17369830-17969830 GCA_035582765.1 Acer negundo
TTGTGATCCAGTTCAATGCACCCAGTGCACTAGATCCTTTTGCTCGAAGACACTCGATGATTTTAGACTCATCATATCTCATTTGATCCCACTCAAATGCTAGCAAAATAATTCTACAACTTTAACAAGATAAAGGTGCCCAACCTTTAACTTAAGTTGTGAACAATATTCAAGACTAACTAAAGAATTGTGTCTACCACATACATATCCAGATGTACGAACAATTCTTCTTTTCCATAGTCTTTAGACCTTATGATTATTTACTTTGACAATTATAATACAAACTATAAATGCTATACGATTTGTTAAACCAGAAATCACTTTATTAATATGAAAAAAGATTGTTAATTACAACATTACACTCTTGCTATTGAGCATAATCCTAACAATCTCCCACTTGCGCTATAGCAAATGTGTCATATCTCTCAAGCCCATATTCTCTAGATGCCCATCGAAACTCTTCTGAGGTAGAGCCTTTGTGAAGGGATCCGCTAGATTTTCTGCTGACGCGATTTTGGTAATCGTCACGTCACCTCTTTGAACAATCTCCCTTAAAGATGATACTTTCTTTCAATGTGTTTACCTCTCTTGTGACTTCTTGGTTCTTTCGAATTAGCCACTGCTCCACTGTTGTCACAGTAGATAGTGATCTGCTTATTCGTACTAGGAACCACTTCTAAGTCTATCAAGAATTGGCGGAGCCAAACAGCCTCTTTGGCAGCTTCGCATGCAGCAACATACTCAGCTTCCATGGTGGAATCAGCAATACAAGATTGCTTGATACTCCTCCATATAACTGCTCCTCCTCCAATAGTAAACACAGCCCCTGATGTGGATTTTCTGGAGTCAGAATCTGATTGGAAATCAGAATCTGTATACCCAACGGGAACCAAATCCCCTCCAGAGTATACAAACATATTATCTCTCGTTCTCTTAAGATACTTGAAAATATGCTTGACTGCCATCCAGTGATCAGGTCCAGGTTTCGATTGAAACCTGCTAACTATGCCAACACCAAAACAAATATCTGGTCTAGTACAGAGCATTGCATACATGAGACTTCCAACTGCCGAGGCATATGGAACTCTACTCATGAATTGCTCTTCATGCTCATTCTTAGGAACTTGTTCCTTAGAAAGCTTGATTCCATTTCTGAAAGGTAACATACCTTTCTTGGAATCCTGCATGGAAAACCTAGACAAGATTTTGTCTATGTATGAAGCTTGGGATAATGCAATCGTTCTATTCTTTCTATTCCTTATTACTTAGATACCAAGAATATAACTTGCTTCTCCTAAGTCCTTTATATCAAATTGTTTTGCTAACCATTCTTTTACTGATGTCAATACACCTACATCGTTTCTGATGAGTAGTATATCATCAACATAAAGAATGAGGAAAACCAACTTGTTGCCTTTAATCCTTTTGTATACACAGGGTTCGTCAGGGTTTTGAATAAATCCAAAACCTTTCACAGCTTGATCAAACCTTATGTTCTAGGATCTGGATGCTTGCTTTAGTCTATATATGGACTTTTGCAACTTGCATACCCTTTCCTCTTGGCCACTTTCAATGAATCCTTCTGGTTGCATCATATAGATGCTTTCGTCAAGACTTCCATTAAGGAAAGCTATCTTGATGTCCATTTGCCAAATCTCTAAGTCTAGAGATGCTGCAATGGATAAGAGTATCCTAATGGATTTAAGCATGGCCACAGGAGAGAAGGTTTCCTCGTAATCGATACCTTCCTTCTGTGTGTAACTTTTAGTTACTATTCTAGCTTTGCAAGTTTCCACCTTTCCATCCATTCCTCTTTTCCTCTTGTATACCCATTTGCACCCGATGGGTTTTATCCCTTTAGGCAAGTCTACAAGGGACCAGACTTTGTTATCGAACATAGATTCAATCTTGGATTGCATTGCCTTTTGCCAATGGCGACTATCAACATCCTTCATAGCTTCCTTGTACGTATAGGGATCATCGTCGTCGGGGAGATTCTCCACTGATTCTCCCAGACCGATGTATCTTTCGGGTTGTGTTCTAACCCTCCCACTACGACGAGGAATGGTAGGTTGTTGATCTTGTGTTGGATCGGAACTTACAATTGGGTTGGGTTGTGTAACCTCTCGTGGAATTGTATCTCCTGACATCTCATTCAGGATAATTCTACTTCTAGGCACGAAATCATTCATATAGTCCTTTTCCAGAAATTTAGCATTTGTCGAAACAAATACTTTAAGATCTGAAGGACTATAGAAATAATATCCTTTAGTTTCTTTTGGATACCCTACAAATATACATGTTTTTGAACGGGACTCCATCTTTTCTGTCTTTCCTTTTAACACATGCGCAGGACAACCAAATATCCTTAAGTGTTGTAAACTAGGCTTGCGCCCAGTCCACAACTCATGCGGTGTTTTAGGAACGGACTTAGATGGTACATCGTTTAGAATGTATATAGCAGTTTGTAAAGCATATCCCCAAAAAGAAATAGGAAGCGTTGAATAACTCAACATAGACCTAACCATATCCAAAAGAGTTCTATTTCTCCTTTCTGCTACCCCATTCTGTTGAGGTGTACCTGGTGCAGAAAACTGAGAAACTATCCCATTATCAATAAGATATTGCTGAAACTCACCAGATAGATATTCTCCACCACGATCAGATCTCAAGATTTTTATGTGTTTCTCAAGCTGATTTTCCACTTCAGCTTTGAATGCTTTGAACATGTCAAAAGCATCCGACTTATGTCTCATGAGATACACATAACCAAATCTTGAGTAATCATCCGTGAAGGTGATGAAGTACTCATATCCACCTCTAGCTTGAATGCTAATAGGTCCACATACATCAGTGTGTATCAATCCTAAACATTCAGTGGCTCTTGCACCTTTGGCAGAGAACGTCTTTTTGGTCATTTTACCTTCCAAACAAGATTCACAAGTTGGTAGATCATCAACCTTTAAGTTACTTAAAAGTCTGTCACTTACCAATCTTTTAATCCTATTAAGGTTAATATGACCTAAGCGTAAATGCCAAAGGTAGGTTTCATCTGTTGATAATTTTACTCTTTTATGATTAGGTTCCGTTATTTCTGTGTCTAACGAGTGAGAGATATTTCTATGCAAAAAGTATAGACCGTTTTCCAATGTACCTTGGCAAATAATTTTGTCATTCTTACTAATAATAAAAACTTTATTAAAAGTAACCGAATATCCCAAATTTATTCAAACAAGAAACTGAAATTAAATTCCTCTTGAATTGAGGTACATAATAAACGTCTATTAAATCTAAATGCCTTCTAGAATCCAAATAAACTCTAATATCTCCCACTGCACTTGCAGACACTAACGTTCCGTTGCCCAAGCGCAAATTGATTTCATTCTTACTCAGCTTTCTCCTTTCTTGAAACCCCTGCAAGGAATAACAAACATGATTAGTGGCTCCTGAGTCTATGATCCAAGAATCTGTAGAATCAGCCAAAAAACATGTTTCTAGATAATTCAAATTACCTTCTTCCTTCTTGTTCTGGGACTTTGGGCAATTTCTCTTCCAATGTCCCTTTTCACCACAAAGGAAGCATTTCCTTTTGATCTTGGTTACTTTCTTGGTCTCCTTCTTGATAGGCCCAAGTTGCTTTTTCTTCTGTTGTTTCTTGACCTTTTGACGGGCCTTAACAGTAGCAACTTTACCAACCATATGAATCTCTTGACACTTGCCTTTCACAAGGATCTTTTCAGCACTTTGAACATCTTGCATCAGGCCTTGTAAGGTGTATTCCTTTTTGTTCAAAGTGTAGTCTAATTTGAACTGATCAAAGGAATCTGACAATGAATTGACAACCATATCAATCTTTGTCTCGCCATCTATCTCAGCGCCATGCAGTTCAGCAATGTTGAGATGTGCTATGACTTTCATCATGTGATCTTTCACAGCCTGTCCAGGTTTCATCCTAAGATTCATAAAAGCAGTCACTGCCTCTCTCTTAGTCGTCCTAGACTTCATAGCAAACATCTCCTCTAGAGACATCATTATATCAGCAGCGGACTCCATTCCTTCATGCTGCTGTTGCAACACGTCGGAGATAGTGGCCATAATGTAACATTTTGCCATATCATCTGAAGTCTTCCACTGCTCATACTCATCTCTACACATTATGCTAGATTCATTATTATGAGCAGGTGGTTTAGGAGTAGTTAGAACAAACTTATGTTTTTCACTTTGCAGTAACAACCCAATTTTCCTTTTCCATGTGACATAATTATCTCCAGTTAAAGTGTTATCTTTCGGGATGTTCATAAGTGATGGGGTCATGATTTCTGAATAAAACAAAACATATATAAGTAAATAATCATGATAAATCACTTTTAAATATTTATCTTGAATTAAATAAATAACTCAATCATAAAATTCAACGGTGATCTAACACCCATAAATGTTACGCCTCCCTTGGGAGTTCGCACCATTTACTAGTTAGACTAGGTCCCACCTAATTGTTAACATAACAACCAGCGTTTTCAATTTTAGCCTTGCAATTTTATTAACAAGAACTCTTGGGAGGATATCAATAAAATTACATTAGTGTGTTACCAAGATATCGACCCTCAATTTTCTCTCACGAAAATCCCTTCTTGGGGAGTAGATCTCGTTTGAGTCCATTGTCTAGTCTATCCTTGTAAGGAAGTATGTTGCTAAATTCCATTCATAGACGCCCCTTGGGGGGATTACCAATAAATAATAAAGCTCAACTAACCTTGGAGGCCATAGGTGTTACAAAAACACATTCTCCCACTCAATTATTTAAGGTGTGTGAGTAAATCCCATAGAATGATTTACCGAGTTATCTAGATGCCAATTTAGATACCTAAATCATTCAATGCATGTTCATACCAAAAGAGATATATGCATGACACTCCTATTCTATATGTCATGTTATCATACAATAACAAATATTGTAATATTTAAGCATAAATTAAATAGCAACAATTTTGGCCCATCCTAGAAAAACAAGTAAATTACAATTTGTCAGGAATACAAGATCTTCAGGTGGCCCATCAACCATACGCTCATCCTTCGGCCTTCTCCCATGGGCGTGCGCAGCCCACAACCCCACAAATGGGCTGCCTTGCGCAGCCCATAAGGCCACACAAGGCTGCCATGCGCAGCCCACCAAAGTTTGGGCTTGTCATGCGCAGCCCAATCCACTCCTAGGGTGCGTACGGTGCTCGTACTTGGTTTCGGTTGCTTCGTTTTGCTTCGTGTCTTCGAATCTCCAAGACCTAAATATATTACGGCAGTATATATATAATAAATACTGCAGTATTAAATTTTTTTTTTTTTTTTTATTCACTGCAGTATTTTTACAAACCAAAAACTGCACATTACTAAAAATAAATAAATAAAACTGCAGTAACCCTAAAAAAATACTGCACATATATATAAAAAAAAAAATAAAACCTAGAAATCTACCAAGAAGGAATTATGGCGATAATAGACCACCCTTCTTGTTACAACTCCGAAACAAAAATTACATTGAAAATCTAGGGCCAAAATCGAGCAATAACAAACCACATAAAATATATATAAATCCATACATCACATGTAATTATATATTTGAATACCTAGAGTGCCATCTCTTTCTAAACATGCATAATCACAATAAAAAGAAATAGATCCACGTATATATACGTTAATTAATTAAAAGGGTTCAACCTAGGCTCTGATACCAATTGTAGGGAAAAATAAACAAATAAAAGTGTTACACGCAGCGGAAGCGATACTAAAAGACGATTTAGTGACTTTTAAAATTTTTTTCTTTATGAACCTTAAACCCTTTTAATCAATAAACATGCATATATATCAACAAAAGTAAATTACCTCTTGTCGCGTGATCCGATTGACTTACGTCAATGGTAATCCGCAAGACCTTCAATCCGAGCACGAACGTTGATCACCTAGGAGCGTGGTCTCCCTTTCCTTTGAATTGCAAACCTGTGAATGGACCAAACAAATACTTTCTTTTTTTTTTTTTTTTGTTAGTCACAAAACAATCAAAAAAAATGTCAAAATTATTCCGGTCACTTTTGAGTTCACAATCTTATGATCGAAACTCGCGTGAACCTAAATCGATATCGTATACACAAACTTATTGATGTTTAAGCAATTGTATACTATCAAAGAATAATTTTTCACTCCTTTTTGTCTCTCTAGAATAAAAACTCTCTTAGAATTTAGAAGAAGAAGAAAGAAAATAAAAGCTCAAGCACCAATTCATTGATGTGGCCGAACCCTATAAGAACATATATATAGGTTGGCCGAATTTTTCTTCTTTTTCCTTTAGGGTTGCGAATTCTATGTAGTATCTAATTCGGGTTGGCCGAATTTCATCATGTCACTTATATAGGGTGACTGAAATTCAACCCTAATTCTTTTTAACTTTATAGACTTCAAACCCTAATCCAACTCTTTTATTTTTATTCTTTTATTTGACTAAATAAAAAAAAAGACTCCTTATTTGATTAAATAAATAATACTAATTTATTTATTTACTTATCAAACAAGTCTTTTACTTTTAGGAAGATTTGTTTCTTTAATTAAACAATTAATCAATAAATCAATTAATTCTTATTTAATTAAAACAAATGAAACAAAATAATATTTTAGGTTAAAATTTTAACCTTGCTGCCCCACTTGATTAAGATTGGGCCTAACATTATTTTCTTATTTCATTTAATCCATTGAACTTTAAATAAAAAGCCCACATGTGAACCAGACCCATTCTTACTAAAAGAAACAAGCTCACATGTCTTTCATTAATATATTAATATAATTGAGCAGCCCATTACTAAAATAATGTGCAAATTATATTCTTAATATATTAAATGAAATTCTAGATGGACCCTTAAATTGGTCCGGTAGAATATATCAAGTGATCCATGCAAGTCCGTGAGGATTGGGGATCTTGGCGGGCCATCTAAATTTAAGCTTCAATAGACATAACCTAATCACAATCAACAAATGATTCACTTAGGTCCGATCCATTAATTTTAACTCATTCCACTAAAGAGCTAAAACTGAACTCTTAAATAAAGATAGAAAAGGAAGATGCTCCTCATTCATACCCTAGACAATCATATTGGAGATAGTGTATCCTCGTGATTAATATCAGTAATCGCCAAGAGTTCATAGATCGCCTATAACTCTCCAAGTTACCATATTTACTCATATGACCACGTTTTGAAACTTGGATATTTTGACTTGTCCAGAAGCCATATTTTCAATAGACACTATTGAAAACTCAACGTTGAGATTTAATATCCAATTACCTCAAAACATCCATATGATGATATTATACTCTCATTTAATTAAATGGAGGCACGATGTCCATATCTATAAATGAAGTCCTCTATCGATTAACAAATGAATATCACCAAACTATCGAGGATAGACTATGCGATATAATCGTACTCATTGATAACTCAAATGATATCACTTGCAACCATAAGTCCATCATTTATCTCAGGATTAAGATAGACTCTCCGATTGTCTTGATAATGAAAAGACTTTTATCTACTGACCGTTATAGATAAAGTATTTCATTGTGATCCAGTTCAATGCACCTAGTGCACTAGATCCTTTTGCTCAAAGACACTCCGATGATTTTAGACTCATCATATCTCATTTGATCCCACTCAAATGCTAGCAAAAGAATTCTACAACTTTAACAAGATAAAGGTGCCCAACCTTTAACTTAAGTTGTGAACAATATTCAAGACTAACTAAAGAATTGTGTCTACCACATACATATCCAGATGTACGAACAATTCTTCTTTTCCCATAGTCTTTAGACCTTATGATTATTTACTTTGACAATTATAATACAAACTATAAATGCTATACGATTTGTTAAACCAGAAATCACTTTATTAATATGAAAAAGATTGTTAATTACAACATTACACTCTTGCTATTGAGCATAATCCTAACACCTTTCTTATGCACACTCTTGGTTTCCTTCCCTTGTTGACAAGGTCCACAAACCCCCTCAACCTTTTTCCCAAGCTTGGGAAGGCCTTTCACTACATTCAACCTATCAAGGACTTTCAAGTCCCTATAGTTCATGTGGCCAAATATTTGGTGCCATAACTCAACTTTCTCACAAGTGGACATGTTACAAGATATGAGATTAGACTCAAGACAATAGCAATTGTCACTTGATCTCTAGCCTTTCAACAAAACTTGCCCATTTTCCTTAAGAATAGCGCAATTCGCTTTACCAAACATAACTGAAATCCCTTCATCACTCAAATGTTATATGCTAATGAGATTGGCTTACAAACCATCTACATAAAGAGCATTGGGCAATGAGGGCAAACCGGGAATAGATATATTACCTTTCCCTATGAATTTTTTCTTTGACCTATCACCAAAGGTGACAAATCCACAATCCTCCATCACAAGAGTTTTAAAGAAAATCTTGTTTCCGGTTATATGCCTAGAACACCCACTATCAAGCTACCAAGTGTTTAAGGCATTGGATTTCAAAGCAACTTGAGTCACATAGCAAAAATATTCATCATTTCTATTTATCCTAGGTGCAACATGGTCATTCTTAGGAGTCACGGGTCCATTAGCTCTAAATTTCCTAGGTGCATGCATTTTGGCTATTCTAAGCATATTTTCTCAATCATGTTTTCTCTTCTACAAAATTTAATATACTTAAAACAATTAGGCCTAATGTGGCATTCAATTCCACAATAATGACAAGTAAGAGTAAAATAGGAGTTCATACCATAGCCTTGTGCAAGCATTTGTGGCCTCCTTCTATTTTGAGTTGCTCTTGGATATAGAGGCAACTCTCTCATTTGTGGTTGAGCCATATTGACATGTCTCCTTAGTTGAGCATGAAAGACCCCATGTTGAGCTTATGGGATCCTTGGTTATAGAGGTTTAGGTTGCAGAGGTCTTGGTTATGGTGGAGCTCTAACTTGTGGGGTGGAGCTCTAGTTGAATCCTTGCTTTACCTTGCTTTGAGGATTCACTAACTTCTACCCATTTGGTTGATTGTTGAGAGGTTTGAACTTTTTTAATTTCTTTACTCTTGAAAAATGTTGTCTTCTTCAAGGATATGGTTTCCATTTCTTCCATATATCCTAACCTCTTCTTGTCACTAGGACTCTTCCTACAAGATATCATCTTATCAAGCTTCTCGGTTCCGAAAGTCATCTTAGCAATCAATCATTTTGCTTCCATGAGCTCTTTCCTCAAGCATTCTTCATTCTTCTTGGCCAAGACTAACTCCATCTCCAATCCTTCTTCCATCTCTTTTGCTGTACTCATTTCCTTACTCAAATGAGTCACTTTGGAGGTCAATTCAAGCTTCTCCCCTTTCAACTTTTGTATCTCATTTTTCTTCTTCAATCTTGAGTTCTCAAGGAATCTCATGAAGTCATCATAGTCCATCTCTTCATCAAACTCAAAATTGGACATTGATGAGTTGCTCCCACCATTTGAGTCATTCTTATATACTTCTTCTTGCTTATACTTTTCCTCTTCTTTATCATTTATAACCTCATTGCTATTATGAAAGGATGAGAACGCAATAAAGTTGGCCACTTGGTCTTCATCATCATCCGAAGACTTATCTTCCTCTTTTAGGTCATCATTATCACTCTAAGTAACCGCCATGGCTTTTCCTTTTTTTTTCTTTACATTTGCACACTCGGGGGCAATGCATCCAAATCCACTACACTCATAGTATTGGACACCCTTCTTGTGGTCCTTCTCTTGAGTATGCTCCACTTTCTTGAAGGGAGCCTTTTTCTTGACAAATTTTCTCTTGGAAACAAATCCTTTCTTCTAAAATCTCATAAATTGCTTGAACTTTTTAGCCATCAAAGCAATTTCTTCATCCGAGTCCTCTTCCTCCTTTTCCACTTTTATGCTCTTAAAAGCCAAGCTCTTTTGCTTCTTTTGAGGTGTAGTTGTAGGAGCCTTCCTTGATTCATAGGCTAAGAGCCTTCCTATCACTTCACTTGGCTTCATTTTTGAGTAGTCACTATTTTCCTCCAAGGCCGTCACTTTGGATTTGAATTTCTCATGACTCAATCTCATTATCTTTTTGCTTGATCCTTCTATCCGAGTAAGGATCACCAAGTTAGTGACTTTGATTCACAATATCCATAAGCTTCACTTGGAAATCAATGAAGCACTCATCCTCCTCCATCCTTATAGTCTCAAATTGTGTTTGGAGGACTTGGAGCTTGGAGTCCTTGACCACTTCGGTTCCTTTATGAGCTGTCTCCAATATGTCCTAAGCTTCCTTTGCTATCCTTGTAGTTTGAATGAGTTTGTATTGGTTGTCATCCATGGCATATAGGATCGCGTGCATGGCTTTGTTGTTCCGTTTTGAATCTGTAAACTCTTAAGGACTTTATTGTGCCTTTGGCTGGGGAACTTCATCTCCACCTCTCGTAAGAGTCATCATAGGTGGCGTGTACCCATCTTCAATCTCCATCCACATACGGTCATTAATTTGGAACACATATGCTTCCATTTTGACCTTCCATGGTGTGTAATTCACTCATGTGGGCAACGGAGGTCCTGTGCTAGAAGCACCCTTGCCTCCAATCCCATTTCCACTCATTGTGTTTGGGTGAAAATGATATGAATGGAAACAAACAAGCAAAGCACACAAGACACAAAAAATGCAACCAAATGCAATAGACTCTAACAAAAGCAAGGATCTCCTAAGTATGTTAAGGAAGCCACTCTGATACCAATTGAATATATATGTAAAATGAGTCTAAATGAACCTAGAGGGGGGTGAATAGGTTTTACCAAAAACAATCGCCAACTATTTTGATTAGTCAATTTTTTTAGAAAACACCCCTAAACATTATCACAAATCATTATGTAAACAAGTGCGGAAAATACTAAAGGACACAATGATTTGTTTTACATGAGAAAACCCGAAGGTAAAAAGCTCACAGGCATAAATGTCAATCGAACCCTCAAATCCACTATTTGCAAATACAATTACAATCTAGGTTGATTACAATCTAGGTTGACCACATCACACCTAAGATTACTAATCCGTCTTTGCTACCCACAGCCTTTAATAGTGACTCTTGGTTCTTGCTTGCAAACTACCACATGGTAAATACATGACTTGACTTTTAAATAGAAGAGATTAACAACCTAAAGTGAATATGTGCAATATTCAAGATGCATAAATGCAAGGTCAAACATTTAAGCTTATCTATGCATGGATGAACATGTTAAGCATTCCTAGATATCATTTAGCTATATGACATAAATACAACCTACCTATATGTGCAAATCAAACCCTATATGCAATAGCTATCACAAACAACTCACAAAACACAATAAAAGAACTATCTTGAAACTAGTCAAGTAATAAAGATGGCATCTTGTAAAGCAAGAACATATAAAAAAAAAAGATGTAAATGATGTTCTACCTACAAGTCATGTGAGCAATAATGAAAACCCTATAAAAATCAAACTAGAACCTGCTAGATGATGTATGAAACATTTTTGGAAGATTAAAAATTAAGTCTTTATACCTTACTTTGAAGACACTTCTTTTTAAAGCAAAAATTACTCTCAAAAGGTGTAATTTTTGCTCTAAAAAATGACCTAAGGCTATCAAGGCATTTATATAAACAATCCAAATGAAGTGCTACCGTTTTGGAGAAAAACTTTCCAGCTTCTCGCCTTTTGCGTTAGTGGTGAGCTGGTCAAGTAGCGCACGACCAGCGCATGCCCTTTGCTTTGCAAGGTGCATTGGACGAGGTGCGCAGGAATGGTGCACGACCAACGGCAACCAACTGGACAAGTTGCACTGGAGAGGTGCGCTGGTCCGGTACATGACCACTAGCGCATAGCGCTGGTTTTGCGCCGGTAAGGGGACCAGCACGCAGCAAGTTGCAAAAATCAAACACAAAAAATATGCAAGTGTGATTTGTGAAAAATCAAACACTCAAAAGGAAATAATCACACATGCATGATAGAGTAGAGTGTGTGTACAACTAAATCTCTTCAATTGAGAGTCAAGACAAGTAAATTACCTTCCTTAAAGCTCTTGATGTCCACAATGAGGTCCTTTGACATTTGATGAGGATTTCTTTAATCCTAAGCTACCCTTACATATTTGAACCCAATTATGGTTTTGTCAACGAAATTAAGCTAATCAAAAAGCGAGGCACTTACAGGTTCGTCTAAGCGTACCGCACCCTTTGGTTTTGTGAACTGGTAGAAGTTGGCAGAGGTGATCTTGTTTGATTCTACGGTACGCTCATTAAAGCAAACAGTGAAATCAAACCACGGAAGTTGACAGTATTGTCAACCAGTTTTCCGGAGTATGCTCCATCAGAGTGTACTGTAGAACGTACTGCAAAAATGACCTATCTTTCAAATTTTTAATCAAAACGTCGTCACTTCACCTAGGGCTGCTATATATATCTTCTGCTTCCTAGCTTTTTTGTTGAGCTCAAAATAATATTCAAGTGAGAGAAACTCAAACCCTAGGGAGATAAGCTCCCAAGAACTCACCTTCACTCAACCAAACACTTTCCCATGTGCACCTAGCATCTTCCTAGCATCATCCAAGCATGGGTTTTCTTGATTTCTTTAACTAGGTAATCTCTACATGTTCTACATCTTTTTGTTTCATCTTTATGAAATGTTTGCCTAGTATTAGCATTTAGTTGTTGATTAAATGCATGACTCTTTACTTAATGTTGTTTCTAACATGATTGAGTCTTTGATTTTTTGTTGAGACGAGTAGTTTGTTGATAGCTAGCATTTAAGACCATTTTTCCATCTAGCTAAGTCTCTATGATTTGCATTTAGACATTGTTGATTAGGACTCCTTTATTGCATTTCTTGATTGTATTAATTGTCCTTGCCATGTTTAATGACAACTTATGTTGATTGGCTTTTGTTTGATAACTAGATTTTAGGTTTTCATATCTATATCTAGTTAGGTTTTTATGAGCATTCATTTAGTCATCTTGATATCTAGGATTGTTCTTATTGTCATCTTGAAATCCTAGATAAGCATTTAGTGTAACCTAGCATTATTTGCATCTTGAATATCATTGCATATTCATATGGGTTGTTGATCTCTTCATTGAGAATTAAGTTTTGTGACTACCGATGTGTAGTGCTCAAGCAAGTGGGTCTAGGCTCACTAGTAAAGGCATGCAGGGTAGTAGTGGTGGGTTAGTGACTGAGAATGGTTGAGGTTAACCTAGGTTGTAAACATCATTATAGGTAGTGGATTCGAGGATTGTGTGTTGCTAGCATAATAGCTCGTGGTTTTTCCTTGTTGAAGGTTTCCACGTAAAAAATCAAGTGTGCTTTAATTTCAGCTCTTTATACTTAATTTTATTGTTTATTGAATTGGGCTTATTTTTGAATATTGACTAATCCGAAAAAATTGGTAATAATCAGATTAACAACCCATTCACCCTCTCTAGGTTGTAATAGATGCACGTTTATATTTTTTCAATTAGTATCAGAGCGGGTTCCTAGACATACATAAGAGATCCTTACCACTTTCGTGTGTCTTGCATTTGTATGAATTTTTGTTCTTTGCATTCATTTACATTCATTCATTCACTTCATCAAACACCATGTGTAAGAGTAAAACACTAAGAGCGGGAATTGCTTCGGTGACCCCTAAAGTTGAGAGGAAGAGAAATGACTCCGATGAGGAGGTGACTCTCATGATAGAGAGATTTATGAGATTCATGAAATCTCAAAAGAAGGGTATGAAAATGACCTTACTTAAGAAGGATAAAGCAAGTACAAGAAAAGAGGATTGATGACCTTTGCCTTGAGTGTGGTGGACTTGGCCACATTGCCTCCATGTGTGGCAACTTAAAGTATAGGAAAGGAGGATAAGCTATGATCGCTACTGGAGTGTTAGTGAAGTTGAAGTAGTTGAAAAGTGTTCCACAAGCTCGGTTGAGTGTGAGATCAACTACTTCGCATGTCCAGTTTCCTACCATGAAGAAACTCAAGTCATCACCAAATGTCCATCACTTGAAGATTTCAAGATAGGTGACCTTGAATGTGGAGACCAAAGAGGAGCAAGCTTGAGAGAAGCTAGCTTTGATGATATGACCCACGAAAACAAAAGTGGGAGAAGCTTCGATCAAGATAGCTCATGCTCCGGGAACTTTTGTGATAATATGGTGGATAACCAGGAGTTTATTGAAAGTGTTCAAAGGTCCTTGAAGAAGAAAGACGAAGAAATCAAGAAGTTGAAAAAGGAAAACTTTCAACTAAGGACCAAGATAGATAACTCCTTGAAGATGGACTTGATTAAAGTGTCCAAGCATAAAAAGGAGATTGAAGTTTGCCATCAAAAGATGAAGGCAATGAAGGATGAACTTGCCAACAAAGACATCTCCTTGAAGATCATCAAGGAGAAAGAGATAAGGTACCTTGAAGATTTAAAGAAGTCTAAGATCACCTCAAACTTAAAGCAAAAGCAAAGTTTCACCTCTTCAACATCCTAGGAGGAAAATTGATCTTGGAAAGTCATCCAAGAGTGGCCAAATGAAGATGCCAACAAAGGTTGTAGCTCAACCTCAACATCCAAAAGCTCTACACCCAAGTTTTGCTCAACCAAGGTATAACAAACCAAAGAAGCAAAACAACCCGATTAAACACAAAGAATGAGAGAATCGGTTCCACACCATAGGAGACATCAAATACATGAAAAGTCTCCAATGACCTCATAAGGATATGGTATGACTCCTTATTTTATACCTACTTGTAACTTCTGTGGTGTTGTTGGTCATATTAGGCCTAATTGCTTTAACAACATAAAGAGATGTAGAATTGAGAGCATGAGAGAAAAACGGTTGAACTGTAAGGCCAATTTGCATGACCCTAGGAAACCAAAAGAATTGAAGATTTTGATCACTAAGAATAAAAAAGTAGAACCTGGGTGGGTTAGAAAAAATGAACCCAATTGTCATTGTGCTCATGCGTTTCCCGTAGATTCTACTGGATCCAATGGACTTGGTATGCCTAGTGGGACTTGTCCCATGCCCTGATACGGTATGGTGATTGACCCCATAAGGGGAACTCAAGCAAAGAGAGTAATTCTACTTACTTGTGACATGCAAAAATTTGATAAACATTATGCTTCTTTATTAATTGCTTAAGTGTATTGGTTGCACATATGCTTATATGATATTTTTCTTCAATAAGTGTGAATCATTGCTTCGTGTGTAATCCATGTCATATTTATGTTCAAACATGCATTTTTGGACTAGGAGATTTACTTTGGAAGTACATTTTGAATGACCTATAATTGATCTTCATGACATGATGATTCTATTCAAATGACATGCTTAAAATGAAAAGCATGAATTCTAATGACATGCTTAAAAAATGAAAAGCATGAATTGTTGATTGCAATTGTTAAATGCAAAATTTTGTGTGAAAAGCAATAATGAGACTCAAATGAATAAAGATCTTGTATTTGTTCTAAGGATTTTAAAATCCAAAGTCTCTCTTTCTTTATTAGTTAAACATTGCTGCTATCATACGTGTATCTTACCCAAAAAAATCGAATAGGGTGCAAAAGTCACTCATGCCTTGTTTTGCTTATAACTTTGGATATAGTTGCCCTCTAAAAAGTGAATGAATGTCAATTCTATATCCTTGATCTAATTCATGACAAATGGTGAAATTGGTTTGAATTCATTTGAAAACCTTTGTCATTTGCTTTGCCAAATACCATTGTTTTTGGACTTGATTGTAACATGTCTTGCATGCAAAGCATTATTATCACATATTTTCATAAAATAAATCTCCTTGCTTCTCTCCAAATTAATTGAATTGCATAATGTTCTTTTATATGACTATGCAAATGTCTTGCATGCAACTATCTCTCTTTGCCATTTGCCTATCTCATGACAAAAAAGAAGAGTAGTATGTGGTAAGGGAGATCGTTAATTGAGAGTATCTAATTCGCACATTAGGGAGATTGGAAATTTAGGAGGAGTAACCTGTTGAGGGGGAGCATTGCATTACACATTCATTGCATGTTGTTGCTTATTTTCTTTAATGCATATGTTTGTCTTTATCTCAGTTGATCACCTCACATACACTTGTCTTGGAAAGTGTATTTATCATGTTTTGCAAGGATGTTTATTCTACAAGAGATGGAAAGCTTGAAGATCTAGACTTTAGGTATCTCATTGTAACGTAGAATAACCTTTTGTTGACCTCATCTTTCAATTTTTGTAAGGATCAATTGTGAGTGGTGGTTTTGTCAGGAAATAGCCAAATGGGGAGATTGTAAGTTCCTCATATTTTGATTGGCTTGTTTCGTTGACAAACCACACTTTGGGATGTCTATGTAATTGGTAGCTTAGATCGTTGTTGGCAAGCTTTAAAGCATCCTAGTGACTTCAAGAGCAAAAGCGAAAGGTAAATCACTTGACTTGCCTCTTGAAGAGATTAGTTGCACACACACACACACACACACACACACACACACACACACACACACACACACACACACACACATATACACACTTCTTCATACATGTTTTAATCATCTTGCATTTGTGCTTCAATTCTTATATATGTGCATTCTTCACATCCCACACTTGCACTTCATGTTAGTCGTTAGTGTGGTGTAATTTGTTTCCTGAACTATGTTCGAAAACGTCCGCGCATGCATGATGGTGTGCTTGTCATAGAGATGGTTGACCTTTAGAGAAGGCCTACTTCTTCTCTAAGTTTGGTCTAGGGTTATTGGGGTTTGGTCCATAGTGAATGGCCAAAGTTTCCCTTAGAACTCAAATCTTTTGGGTTTCCACGGTACGGTTCGTCTAAGCGTACAGCTCCCTTTGGTTTTGTGAACTGGTAGAAGTTTACAGAGGTGATCATGTTTGATTCCACAGTATGCTCGTCAAAGCGAACATCGAAATCGAACCGCGAAAGTTGACAACATTGTCAACCAGTTTTCCATAATACGCTCCGTCAGAGTGTACCACGAAACGTACCACAAAAATAACCTGTCTTTTGATTTTTTAATCAAAATGCTGTCGCTTCATCTAAGGCTGTTATATATGTATGTTCATCTTCCTAGCTTTTTTTTTTTGTGAGCTCAAAATCAAATTTAAGTGAAAGAAACTCAAACCCTAGAGAGAGAAGCTCTCAAGAACTCACCTTTACTCAACCAAACACTTTCCCATGAGCATCTAGCATCTACCTAGCATTATCCAAGCATGGGTTTTCTTGATTTCTTTAACTAGGTAATCTCTACATATTCTAGATCATTTTTTTTCATCTTTATGACATGTTTGCCTAGGATTAACATTTGGTTGTTGATTAAATGCATGACTCTTTGCTTAATGTTGTTTCTAACATGATTGGGTCTTTGATTTTTGGTTGAGATGAGTAGTTTGTTCATAGCTAGCATTTAGGACCATTTTGCCCTCTAGTTAAGTCTCTATGCTTTGCATTTAGACATTGTTGATTAGGACTCCTTTATTGCATTTCTTGATTGTATTAATTGTCCTTGCCATGTTTAATGATAACTTATGTTGGTTTGCTTTTGTTTGATAACTAGATTTTAGGTTTTCATATCTATATCTAGTTAGGTTTTTATGAGCATTCATTTAGTTATCTTGATATCTAGGATTGTTCTTATTGTCATATTGAAATCCTAGATAAGCATTTACTGTAACCTAGCATTATTTGCATCTTGAATATCATTGCATATTCACATTAGTTATTGATCTCTTCATTGAGAATTAAATCTTGTGACTACCGGTGTGTAATGCTCAAGCAAATGGCTCTGGGCTCACTATTAAAGGCTCGTAGGGTAGTAGTGGTGGGTTAGTGGCCGAGAATGGTTGAGGTCAACCTAGGTTGTAAACATCATTACAAGTAGTGGATTTGAGGACTGTGTGTGGCTAGTATAATAACTTGTGGTTTTATCTTGTTGAAGGTTTCCACGTAAAAAATCAAGTGTTTTTTAATTTCCGCACTTTATACTTAATTTTATTGTTTGTTGAATTGGGTTTATTTTTGAATATTGACTAATCCGAAAAATTTGGTAATAAACGGATTAACAACTCATTCACACCCCCCCCCCCCCCTCTCTAGGTTGTATTAGACACACGTGTATATATTTTCACCAAGACACCAAATTGTTTTCTAGGAAGAAGCAACCGCCCAATGTACTCTTCCTATCATCAATTTCCTACCCAATCGGCATCACTAAATCCAACAAGACTTGGATTAGTGTCAAAAGAGTATCAAATCCCATGATTTGAGGTACCATTCACAAACTGATTAATCCTCTTCACTGCAACAAGGTGAGACTCTTTGGGATTAGCTTGGTACCTATTACAAACACCCACACTAAATGAAATATCGGGTCTACTTACGGTCAAGTAAAGCAAGTTACCTATCATACCTCAATATAAGCTTTGTTCAACACTCTTTCCACTAGCATATTTGCTTAGCTTCAAGGTGGTGCTCATGGGTTTCTTACAATGTTTGGCATTCTCAATGCCAAACTTCTTCACAAGGTTCTTTGCATATTTAGCTTGGGATATAAAAATCCCATCATGCCTTTACTTAATTTGCAAGCCTAGAAAGTAATTTAGTTCACAAACCATGCTCATCTCAAATTCATGAGATATGACATCAACAAATTGTTGTACTTTAGACTTGTTGGTGGAACCAAACACAATGTCATCAAAATAAATTTGAGCTATGAATAGCTGATCCTTATTGCACTTGATGAACAAAGTCTTGTCACAACTACCTCTAGAGTAGCCATTGTCAAGAAGATAAAGAGTGAGGTGCTCATACCTAACCCTCAATGCTTGTTTCAACCTACATAAATCCTTCTTTAGGCAATAGACATGAGAAGGGTGGTGTTGATCCACAAACCCCTTAGGTTGCTTAACAAACACTTTCTCATGCAAAAAGCCATTGAGGAAGACACTCTTGACATCCATTTGGTGTAATTTGAACTTGTAAATACAAGAAATAGATAATAGAAGCTTTATGGACTCAAGGCAGGAAACAGGAGCAAAAGTCTTCTCAAAGTCAATACCCTCAATTTAAGAGTATCCTTGTGCAACAAGCCTAGCTTTGTTTCGCACAATGTTGCCATCCTCGTCGGATTTATACCTAAACACCTATTTGGTTGCTATGACATTGGTGTTTCTAGGTCTAGGAACTAGAGTGCAAACCTTATTTCTTTCGAATTGGTTTAGCACTTTTTGCATGACAAGAACCCAAAACTCATCATCCAAGGCTTCATCAACCTTCTTCGGTTCTATTTGAGAGGTGTAGCAAGTATAGCTAATTAGATTAGCTATTTGAAGCATAGTCCTAACACCCTCATAAGCATCTCTAATGATATCATCTTTATCATGGAGTTTCCTTACCCAAGGAGTGGGTTCACTAGAGTCCAAAGGTGGATCTCTATTAAGAGGTAGATCATCGTCTTAATTTTGGTTTGACTTCACACCACTTGAAGTCTCACCACGCTCCTTCAAAGGAAGGTCATCTATCTCACAAACATCCTCCTCATGGTCATCATGCTGGGAAAAATACCAAAGAAGTACACGCAGCGGAAGCGATACTAAAAATTAGATTTAGTGACTTTTAAAAAATTTTCCTTTATGTATCTTAAACCTTTTAATTAATTAAACATACATATACAATAAAAAAAAAGTAGAATACCTTTTGTCGCGTGATCCGATTGACTTACGTCGATGGTAATCCGCAAGATCTTCAATCCTAACACGAACGTGGATCACCTAGGAGCGTGGTCTCCCTTTTCTTTGAATTGCAAACCTGTGAATGGACAAAACAAACTTTTCTTTTCTTTGTTAGTCACAAAAACAATCAAAAGAATGACTAAGATTATTCCGGTCACTTTTGAGTTCTCAATCTAAAGATCGAAACTCGCGTGAACTTAGATCGATATCGTATACACAAGCTTATTGATGAATAAGCAAATAGTATACTATCAAAGAATAATCTAACACTCCTTTTTGTTTTAGTAGAATAAAAAGCTTTCTATGAATTGAGAAGAAGAAGAAATTTGTATCATGAACCCATATATTTGTGGCCGAATTCTATACTTGTCAATATATAGGTGGCCTAAGTTTGCTTCTTCTTTTCTTTTATTATTAGGGTTGCCGAAATCCTAACCTAGAAATAACTAGGGTTGCCTAAATCACATGCCCACCATAGGCTTATGTTGCACCCTAATTTCCATCTAGTTTTTAAGACATCAAACCCTAATCCAACTCATAGATCTTTTATTCTTTTATTTTGACTAAATAAAAAAAGACTTCTTATTTGATTATATAAATAAAACTAATTATTTATTTCCTTATCAAACAAGTCTTTTAATTTCACTTTTAGGAAATATATTTTCTGATTAGAAAAGATTTGTTTATTTAATTAAACAATTAATTAATTAATTCTTATTTAATTAAAACAATGAAACAAAATAATATATTAGGTTAAACTAACCCTTGCAGCCCCACTTAGAGTAAATGGGCCAAAATATTATTTTCTTATTTCATTTAATCTATTGGACTTTAAATAAAAAGCCCACATGTGAACCAGACCCGTTCTTACTAAAAGAAACAAGCCCACATGTCTTTCATTAATATATTAATATAATTGAGCAGCCCATTTCTAAAATAATGTGTAAATTATATTCTTAATATATTAAATACAATTCTAGATGGACCCTTAAATTGATCCGGTAGAATATATCAAGTGATCCATGCAAGTCCGTGTGGATTGGGGATCTTGGCGGGCCATCTAAATTTAAGCTTCAATAGACATAACCTAATCACAATCAACAAATGATTCACTTAGGTCCGATCCATTAATTTTAACTCATTCCACTAAAGAGCTAAAACTGAACTCTTAAATAAAGATAGAAAAGGAAGATGCACCTCATTCATACCCTAGACTTCATATTGGAGATAGTGTATCCTCGTGATTAATATCAGTAATCGCCAAGAGTTAATAGACCGCCTATAACTCTCCAAGTTACCATATTTACTCATATGACCATGTTTTGAACTTGGATATTTTGACTTGTCCATAAGCCATGTTTTCAATAGACACTATCGAAAACTCAATGTTGAGATTTAATATCCAATTACCTCAAAACATCCATATGATGATATTATACTCTCATTTAATTAAATGGAGCCACGATGTCCATATCTATAAATGAAGTCCTCTATCGATTAACAAATGAATATCACCAAACTATCGAGGATAGACTATGCGATATAATCGTACTCATTGATAACTCAAATGATATCACTTGCAACCATAATTCCATCATTTATCTCAGGATTAAGATAGACTCTCCGATTGTCCTGATAATGAAAAGACTATTATCTATTGACGGTTCTAGATAAAGCTTTTCATTGTGATCCAGTTCAATGCACCCAGTGCACTGAATCCTTTTGCTCGAAGACACTCCGATGATTTTAGACTCATCATATCTCATTTGATCCCACTCAAATGCTAGCAAAAGAATTCTACAACTTTAACAAGATAAAGGTGCCCAACCTTTAACTTAAGTTGTGAACATTATTCAAGACTAACTAAAGAATTGTGTCTACCACATACATATCCAGATGTACGAACAATTCTTCTTTTCCCATAGTCTTTAGACCTTATGATTTACTTTGACAATTATAATATTAAACTATAAATGCTATACGATTTGTTAAACCAGAAATCACTTTATTAATATGAAAAAGATTGTCAATTACAGCATTACACTCTTGCTATTGAGCTTAATCCTAACAATCTCCCACTTGTGCTATAGCAAATGTGTCATATCTCTCAAGCCCATGTTCACTAGATGCCCATCGAAACTCTTCTGAGGTAGAGCCTTTGTGAAGGGATCCGCTAGATTTTCTGCTGACGCGATTTTGGTAATCGTCACGTCACCTCTTTGAAAAATCTCCCTTAAAAGATGATACTTTCTTTCAATGTGTTTACCTCTCTTGTGACTTCTTGGTTCTTTCGAATTAGCCACTGCTCCACTGTTGTCACAGTAGATAGTGATCTGCTTATTCGCACTAGGAACCACTTCCAAGTCAATCAAGAATTGGCGGAGCCAAACAGCCTCTTTGGCAGCCTCGCATGAAGCAACATACTCGGCTTCCATGGTGGAATCAGCAATACAAGATTGCTTGATACTCCCTCATACTACGGCTCTACCACGATAGTAAACACAGCCCACGATGTGGATTTTTGGAGTCGAGTCTGATTGGAAATCAAGTCTGTATACCCAACGGGAACCAAATCCCCTCCAGAGTATACAAGCATATTATCTCTCGTTCTCTTAAGATACTTGAAAATATGCTTGACTACCGTCCAGTGATCAGGTCCGGGTTTCGATTGAAACCTGCTAACTATGCCAACAGCAAAACAAATATCTGGTCTAGTACAGAGCATTGCATACATGAGACTTCCAACTGCCGAGGCATATGGAACTCTACTCATGAATTGCTCTTCATGCTCATTCTTAGGAACATGTTCCTTAGAAAGCTTGATTCCATGTCTGAAAGGTAACATACCTTTCTTGGAATCATGCATGGAAAACCTAGACAAGATCTTGTCTATGTATGAAGCTTGGGATAATGCAATCGTTCTATTCTTTCTATCCTTTATTACTTGGATACCTAGAATAAAACTTGCTTCTCCTAAGTCCTTCATATCAAATTGTTTTGCTAACCATTCTTTTACTGATGTCAATACACTTACATCGTTTCCAATGAGTAGTATATCATCAACATAAAGAATCAGGAAAACCAACTTGTAGCCTTTAATCCTTTTGTATACACAAGGTTCGTCAGGATTCTGAATAAATCCAAAACCTTTGACAGCTTGATCAAACCTTATGTAGATGCATCCCTCTGGTTGCATCATGTAGATGCTTTCGTCAAGACTTCCATTTAGGAAAGCTGTCTTGACGTCCATTTGCCAAATCTCTAGATCTAAAGATGCTGCAATGGATAAGAGTATCCTAATGGATTTAAGCATGGCCACAGGAGAGAAGGTTTCCTCGTAATCGATACCTTCTTTCTGTGTATACCCTTTAGCTACCAATCTAGCTTTAAAGGTTTCCACCTTTCCATCCATACCTCTTTTCCTCTTGTATACCCACTTGCACCCAATGGGTTTTATCCCTTTAGGCAAGTCTACAAGGGACCAGACTTTGTTATCGAACATAGATTCAATCTCGGATTGCATTGCCTTTTGCCAATGGCGACTATCAACATCCTCCATAGCTTCCTTGTACGTATAGGGATCATCGTCGTTCGGGAGATTCTCCACTAATTCTCCCAGACCGATGTATCTTTCGGGTTGTGTTCTAACCCTCCCACTACGACGAGGAATGGTAGGTTGTTGATCTTGTGTTGGATCGGAACTTACATTTGGGTTAGGTTGTGTAACCTCTCGTGGAATTGTATCTCTTGACATCTCATTCAGGACAATTCTACTTCTAGGCACAAAATCATTCATATAGTCCTTTTCCAGAAATTTAGCATTTGTCGAAACAAATACTTTAAGGTCTGAAGGACTATAGAAAAAATATCCTTTAGTTTCTTTTGGATACCCTACAAATATACATGTTTCTGAACGGGACTCCATATTTTTTGTCTTTCTTTTTAACACATGCGCAGGACAACTAAATATCCTTAAGTGTTGTAAACTAGGCTTGCGCCCAGTCCACAACTCATGCGGTGTTTTAGGAACAGACTTAGATGGTACATCGTTTAGAATGTATATAGCAGTTTGTAAAGCATATCCCTCAAAAGAAATAGGAAGTGTTGAATAACTCAACATAGACCTAACCATTTCCAAAAGAGTTCTATTATTTCTCCTTTCTGCTACCCCATTCTGTTGAGGTGTACCTGGTGCAGAAAACTGAGAAACTATCCCATTATCAATAAGATATTACTGAAACTCACCAGATAGATATTCTCCACCACGATCAGATCTCAAGATTTTGATGTGTTCTCAAGCTGATTTTCCACTTCAGCTTTGAATGCTTTGAACATGTCAAAAGCATCCGACTTATGCCGTATGAGATACACATAACCAAATCTCGAGTAATCATCTGTGAAGGTGATGAAGTATTCATATCCACCTCTAGCTTGAATGCTCATAGGTCCACATACATCAGTGTGTATCAATCCTAAACATTCAGTGGCTCTTGCACCTTTGGCAGAGAACGTCCTTTTGGTCATTTTACCTTCCAAACAAGATTCACAAGTTGGTAGATCATCAACCTTTAAGTCACTCAAAGGTCCGTCACATACCAATCTTTTAATCATATTAAGGTTAATATGACCTAAGCGTAAATGCCAAAGGTAGGTTTCATCTGTTGATAATTTTACTCTTTTATGATTAGGTTCCGTTATTTCTGTGTCTAACGAGTGAGAGATATTTCTATGCAAAAAGTATAGACCATTTTCCAATGTACCTTGGTAAATAATTTTGTCATTCTTACTAATAATAAAACCTTTATTAAAAGTAACTGAATATCCAAATTTATTCAAACAAGAAACTGAAATTAAATTCCTCTTGAATTGAGGTACATAATAAACATCTATCAAATCTAAATGCCTTCTAGAATCCAAATAAACTCTAATATCTCCCACTGCACTTGCAGACACTAACGTTCCGTTGCCCAAACGCAAATTGATTTCATTCTTACTCAGCTTTCTCCTTTCTTGGAACCCCTGCAAGAAATAACAAACATGATTAATGGCTCATGAGTCTATGATCCAAGAATCTGTAGAATCAGCCAAAAAACATGTTTCAAGATAATTCACATTACCTTCTTCCTTCTTATTCTGGGACTTTGGGCAATTTCTCTTCCAATGTCCCTTTTCACCACAAAGGAAGCATTTCCTTTTGATCTTGGTTACTTTCTTGGTCTCCTTCCTGATAGGCCCAAGTTGCTTTTTCTTCTGTTGTTTCTTGACCTTTTGACGGGCCTTAACAGTAGCAACTTTACCAACCATATGAATCTCTTGACCTTTGCCTTTCACAAGAATCTTTTCAGCACTTTGAACATCTTGCATCAGGCCTTGTAAGGTGTATTCCTTTTTGTTCAAAGTGTAGTCCAATTTGAACTGATCAAAGGAATCTGACAATGAATTGACAACCATATCAATCTTTGTCTCACCATCTATCTCAGCGCCATGCAGTTCAGCAATGTTGAGATGTGCTATGACTTTCATAATGTGATCCTTCACAGCCTGTCCAGGTTTCATTCTAAGATTCATAAAAGCAGTCACTGCCTCTCTCTTAGTCGTCCTGGACTTCATAGCAAACATCTCTTCTAGAGACATCATTATATCAGCAGCGGACTCCATTCCTTCATGCTGCTGTTGCAACACGTCGGAGATAGTGGCCATAATGTAACATTTTGCCATATCATCTGAAGTTTTCCACTGCTCATACTCATCTCTACATTTTATGCTAGATTCATTATTAGGAGCAGGTGGTTTAGGAGTAGTTAGAACAAATTTATGTTTTTCACTTTGCAGCAACAACACAATTTTCCTTTTCCATGTGACATAATTATCTCCAGTTAAAGTGTTGTCTTTCAGGATGTTTATAAGTGATGGGGTCATGATTTTTGAATAAAACAAAACATATATAAGTAAATAATCATGATAAAGCACTTTTAAATATTTATCTTGAATTAAATAAATAACTCAATCATAAAATTCAACGGTGATCTAACACCCATAAATGTTACGCCTCCTTTGGGAGTTCGCACCATTTACTAGTTAGACTAGGTCCCACCTAATTGTTAACATAACAACCAGCGTTTTCAATTTTAGCCTTGCAATTTTATTGACAAGAACTCTTGGGAGGATATCAATAAAATTACATTGAGTGTGTTACCAAGATATCGACCCTCAATTTTCTCTCATGAGAATCCCTCCTCGGGGAGTAGATCTCGTTTGAGTCCATTGTCTAGTCTATCCTTGTAAGGAAGTATGTTGCTAAATTCCATTCATGGACGCCCCTTGGGGGGATTACCAATAAATAATAACGATCAACTAACCTTGGAGGCCATATGTGTTACAAAAACACCTTCTCCCACTCAATTATTTAAGGCGTGTGATTAAATCCCATAGAATGATTTACCAAGTTATCTAGATGTCAATTTAGATACCTAAATCATTCAATGCATGTTCATACCAAAAGAGATATATGCGTGGCACTCCTATTCTATATGTCATGTTATCATACAATAACAAATATTGTAATATTTAAGCATAAATTAAATAGCAACAATTTTGGCCCATCCTAGAAAAACAAGTAAAATTACAATTGTTTAGGAATACAAGTTCTTCAAGTGGCCCATCAACCATATGCTTATCCTTCGGCCTAACCCACGGATGTGCACAACTCATAACCCCACTAAAGGGCTGCCGTGCGCAGCCCATGAAGACTCCAGGGCTGCCGTGCGCAGCCCACCAAGCTTGGGCTTGCCATGCGCAGCCCAATCCACTCCTAGGGTGCGCACGGTGCTCGTTCTCGGTTCCGGTTGCTTCATTTTTCATCATGTCTTCGAATCTTCAAGACCTAAATATATTACGGTAGTATTTAAACAAATAAAATACTGCAGTTTTTTTTTTTTTTTTTTAATCACTGCAGTACCTTTTTACATACAAAAAACTGCACATAATAAAAATTAAAAAAACTGCAGTAGTATAAAAAAAATACTGCACCTATATATAAAAAAAATAAAACCTAGCAATCTACCAAGAAGGAATTATGGCGATGATAGACCACCCTTCTTGTTACAATTCCATAACAAAATTTACATTGAAAATCTAGGACCAAAATCGAGCAATAACAATCCACACAAACATATATAAATCCATACATCCACATGTAATTATATATTTGAATACCTAGAGTGCCATCTCTTTCTAAACATGCATAATCACAATAAAAAGAAATAGATCCACGTATATATACGTTAATTAATTAAAAGGGTTCAACCTAAGCTCTGATACCAATTGTTAGGAAAAATATCAAAGAAGTACACGCAGCGGAAGCAATACTAAAAATTAGATTTAGTGACTTTTTAAAAATTTTCCTTTATAAACCTTTAACCCTTCAATTAATTAAACATACATATACAATAACAAAAAGTAGAATACCCTTTGTCCCGTGATCCGATTGACTTACGTCGATGGTAATCCGCAAGATCTTCAATCCTTGCACGAACGTGGATCACCTAGGAGCGTGGTCTCCCTTTTCTTTGAATTGCAAACCTGTGAATGGACAAAACAAACTTTTCTTTTCTTTGTTAGTCACAAAAACAATCAAAAGAATGACTAAGATTATTTCGGTCACTTTTGAGTTCTCAATCTAATGATCGAAACTCGCGTGAACCTAGATCGATATCGTATACACAAGCTTATTGATGAATAAGCAAATAGTATACTATCAAAGAATAATCTAACACTCCTTTTTGTTTTAGTAGAATAAAAAGCTTTCTATGAATTGAGAAGAAGAAGAAATTTGTATCAAGAACCATATCCTCGTGGCCGAATTCTATACTTGTCAATATATAGGTGGCCTAAGTTTGCTTCTTCTTTTCTTTTATTATTAGGGTTGCCGAAATCCTAACCTAGAAATAACTAGGGTTGCCGAAATCACATGCCCACCATAGGCTTATGTTGCACCCTAATTTCCATCTAGTTTTTAAGACATCAAACCCTAATCCAACTCATAGATCTTTTATTCTTTTATTTTGACTAAATAAAAAAGACTTCTTATTTGATTAAATAAATAAAACTAATTATTTATTTCCTTATCAAACAAGTTCTTTAATTTTACTTTTAGGAAATATATTTCCTGATTAGAAAAGATTTGTTTCTTTAATTAAACAATTAATTAATAAATTAATTAATTCTTATTTAATTAAAACAATGAAACAAAATAATATATTAGGTTAAACTAACCCTTGCCGCCCCAATTAGAGTAAATGGGTCAAAATATTATTTTCTTATTTCATTTAATCCATTGGACTTTAAATAAAAAACCCACATGTGAACCAGACCCATTCTTACTAAAAGAAACAAGCCCACATGTCTTTCATTAATATATTAATATAATTGAGCTTCCCATTACTAAAATAATGTGCAAATTATATTCTTAATATATTAAATGCAATTCTTGATGGACCCTTAAATTGGTCTGGTAGAATATATCAAGTGATCCATGCAAGTCAGTGTGGATTGGAGATCTTGGCGGACCATCTAAATTTAAGCTTCAATAGACATAACCTAATCACAATCAACAAATGATTCACTTAGGTCCGATCCATTAATTTTAACTCATTCCACTAAAGAGCTAAAACTGAACTATTAAATAAAGATAGAAAAGGAAGATGTTCCTCATTCATACCCTAGACAATCATATTGGAGATAGTGTATCCTCGTGATTAATATCAGTAATCGCCAAGAGTTCATAGACCGCCTATAACTCTCCAAGTTACCATATTTACTCATATGACCACGTTTTGAACTTGGATATTTTGACTTGTCCAGAAGCCATGTTTTCAATAGACACTATTGAAAACTCAACGTTGAGATTTAATATCCAATTACCTCAAAACATCCATATGATGATATTATACTCTCATTTAATTAAATGGAGCCACGATGTCCATGTCTATAAATGAACTCCTCTATCGATTAACAAATGAATATCACCAAACTATCGAGGATAGACTATGCGATATAATCGTACTCATTGATAACTCAAATGATATCACTTGCAACCATAAGCCCATCATTTATCTCAGGATTAAGATAGACCCTCCGATTGTCCTGATAATGAAAAGACTATTATCTATTGACGGTTCTAGATAAAGCTTTTCATTGTGATCCAGTTCAATGCACCCAGTGCACTAGATCCTTTTGCTCGAAGACACTCCGATGATTTTAGACTCATCATATCTCATTTGATCCCACTCAAATGCTAGCAAAAGAATTCTACAACTTTAACAAGATAAAGGTGCCCAACCTTTAACTTAAGTTGTGAACAATATTCAAGACTAACTAAAGAATTGTGTCTACCACATACATATCCAGATGTACGAACAATTCTTCTTTTCCCATAGTCTTTAGACCTTATGATTATTTACTTTGACAATTATAATATTAAACTATAAATGTTATACGATTTGTTAAACCAGAAATCACTTTATTAATATGAAAAAGATTGTCAATTACAAGATTACACTCTTGCTATTGAGCATAATCCTAACACATGCATGGATTTCTTCCTCCCAGTTCGAACTCTGACATCAGAGGGGTCCCGCTCTCTCAATTGATCATTCCACGTGAATCTCCCAACAGGACCTAAACCACTATCAAAGGAGTCGGACCCGAAATCCGTAGGGAAAAATAATAAATAAAAGTGGTAAACGCAGCGGAAGCGATACTAAAAACGATTTAGTGACTTTAAAATTTTTCCTTTATGAACCTTAAACCCTTTTAATCAATAAACATGCATATATGTTAACAAAAGTAAATTACCTTTTGTCGCGTGATCCGATTGACTTACGTCGATGGTAATCCGCAAGACCTTCAATCCGAGCACGAACGTGGATCACCTAGGAGCGTGGTCTCCCTTTTCTTTGAATTGCAAACCTGTGAATGGACCAAACAAAAAACTTTCTTTTCTTTGTTAGTCACAAAACAATCAAAAGAATGTCAAAAATTATTCCGGTCACTTTTGAGTTCTCAATCTAATGATCGAAACTCGCGTGAACCTAGATCGATATCGTATACACAAGCTTATTGATGATTAAGCAATAGTATACTATCAAAGAATAATTTCACACTCTCTTTTGTCTTTTTAGAATCAAAACTCTCTCTTGGAATTAAGAAGAAGAAGAAAGAAATAAAAAACACAAACACAATCGATTGTGGTGGCCGAACCCTATAAGAACACATATATAGGTTGGCCGAATTTTTTCTTCTTTTTCCTTTAGGGTTGCCGAATTCTATGTAGTCTAAGATTAGGGTTGGCCGAATTCTATAATGTCACTTATATAGGGTGACTTAAATTCAACCCTAATTCTTTTCAACTTAATAGACTTCAAACCCTAATCGAACTCCTTGATTTTTATTCTTTTATTTTGACTAAATAAAAAGACTCCTTATTTGATTAAATAAATAAAACTAATTTATTTATTTCCTTGTCAAACAAGTCTTTTACTTTTAGGAAAGATTTGTTTCTTTAATTAAACAATTAATCAATAAATTAATTAATTCTTATTTAATTAAAACAAATGAAACAAAAATAATATTTTAGGTTAAAATTTTAACCTTGCCGCCCCACTTGATTAAGATTGGGCCTAACATTATTTTCTTATTTCATTTAATCCATTGGACTTTAAATAATAAGCCCACATGTGAACCAAACTCATTCTTACTAAAAGAAACAAGCCCACATGTCTTTTATTAATATATTAATATAATTGAGCAGCCCATTACTTAAATAATGTGCAAATTATATTCTTAATATATTAAATGCAATTCTAGATGGACCCTTAAATTGGTCCGGTAGAATATATCAAGTGATCCATGCAAGTCCGTGTGGATTGGGGATCTTGGCGGGCCATCTAAATTTAAGCTTCAATAGACATAACCTAATCACAATCAACAAATGATTCACTTAGGTCCGATCCATTAATTTTAACTCGTTCCACTAAAGAGCTAAAACTTAACTCTTAAATAAAGATAGAAAAGGAAGATGCTCCTCATTCATACCCTAGACAATCATATTGGAGATAGTGTATCCTCGTGATCAATATCAGTAATCGCCAAGAGTTCATAGACCGCCTATAACTCTCCAAGTTACCATATTTACTCATATGACCACGTTTTGAACTTGGATATTTTGACTTGTCCAGAAGCCATGTTTTCAATAGACATTATCGAAAACTCAACGTTGAGATTTAATATCCAATTACCTCAAAACATCCATATGATGATATTATACTCTCATTTAATTAAACGGAGCCACGATGTCCATATCTATAAATGAAGTCCTCTATCGATTAACAAATGAATATCACCAAACTATCGAGGATAGACTATGAGATATAATCGTACTCATTGATAACTCAAATGATATCACTTGCAACCATAAGTCCATCATTTATCTCAGGATTAAGATAGACCCTCCGATTGTTCCGATAATGAAAAGACTATTATCTATTGACGGTTCTAGATAAAGCTTTTCATTGTGATCCAGTTCAATGCACCCAGTGCACTAGATCCTTTTGCTCGAAGACACTCCCATGATTTTAGACTCATCATATCTCATTTGATCCCACTCAAATGCTAGCAAAAGAATTCTACAACTTTAACAAGATAAAGGTGCCCAACCTTTAACTTAAGTTGTGAACATTATTCAAGACTAACTAAAGAATTGTGTCTACCACATACATATCCAGATGTACGAACAATTCTTCTTTTCCCATAGTCTTTAGACCTTATGATTATTTACTTTGACAATTATAATATAAACTATAAATGCTATACGATTTGTTAAACCAGAAATCTCTTTATTAATATGAAAAAGATTGTTAATTACAACATTACACTCTTGCTATTGAGCATAATCCTAACAAAATCAACAAGTGTTTCTTTGCAAATTGCGATGATTAAGCTAGGAAAAATGAGTGGCTACTTGTCAACTCTGACGCCACCCAGTTCGAGTATCTCTCTCTTGATCAGGAAGCCAATGTCAACCAATTGATTCTGAAAGATGTTGTAAAGGACCATGGCCGCATTGAAGTTAACTGACGTCTAGTGTTTCCTGGGGATCAAGGAGTGGGAGATTATTTTTTCGTGCAATATATATAGATATATATATATTTTAAATAAAATTGGACTGATCTAAGGGGAAAAAACATCACAAACGATCATATGCTGAAAAACTCTTAGACGGTATCCATATATAAAAATAAAAAATTAAAAAAAAAGTAAAAAGAGACAAAAAGCAACAAAGCACAAAGAACCAAACAAAATGAGGCACACAGGCTACACAAAAAAGAAAAAGAAAACATCAAGAAAAACGAAAAGACTCCCAACCTATGCAGTCGTTGCCAACTAAAGTAGAATAGAACGGCGGGGCAGAGAACCACCAAGAATCACCCTGAAGCTCCAAAGCATGCTTAGAAAGTGTATCTACAACCTGATTCCTCTTCCTAAAAATATGGGAAACCTGAAAATCCATCTGCGAGATCTGGAAGATGCAGCGCTTCCACGTTTGACGAACCCTCCAAGGAACCATCTTAGAACGAGAAGAAAGAAGCTGAACCACATAAGAAGAATCACTCTCAAGCCAGAGACGATGCCACCCATACTTCCATGCAAAATTAATGGCCAAAGAGGCCGCTAGAAGCACAGCCTCAAACGTAAAAACCTGACCAAGAGGAATAGCAAAGCAACCCTTCACAAAGGCTCTGCAGTTCCAAAAGATACCACCAAAACCACCAAACCCCAGAGAGCCCATAGCAACGCCATCTGTATTCACTTTGATCCAACCAGGAGTCGGAGAAGACGAAATCACACTCTTGATCACCGGGGCTTTTGAAGAGCGACCCTGAAGACCGAAACGACGAAGAATCAAAAGGTCATCCATACAATTATGCATACAACCAATATCAAGGTGATTAGCCTCTGAAACTGCACGCCAAACTAAAGAAAGGATGGATCTAAATTCCACCGACTTCCCTTCAAAGATCTACTGATTACGGGCAGTCCACACCCCTCATATCACTGTATGGATAGCCGTTTTCCATAAAATCCTAACCTGCTCACTAAAGGAAACTGACATGGCTTGCAAGAAGAAGGATTGCCAAGTTTCGGTAAAGACACGTCGTTGGAAAGCAGAGAAAACTGCCTCCCAAAGAGCAATCGCTAGGGAGTGGGAGATGAAGACATGCTAAAATCACAACTCCAATCTCAAGTTTGTGTGCTTCATCAGGAAATCAAGGGCCACCCAGAAATCCATTGGTTGGATCACCTACTGGTTGGCGAACTCTACATTTTGTGTGACAAATATATTATTCCAAGTCACCCCATTGCGTAGTCTCCCAACCGCCTCCTGATCATCTTTGAGCTTGGTCTGATAATACTTGTTGATGTCAGTGATCGTCATTCGGACTTGCACCCCACAGACTAAAATAGTGGATGTTCGCTGAAAATCCTTTGGTACCATCCCCGAATAGAATTCTTCCACCACAGTTCTGCAATACATAGGTGGGGCGCTAACAAAAGTCTCCAATCCCCTCGTCTCCGCTACTTGAGGAATTAGGGTTTTCGCTAGCTATTTTAATGCTATGCCTCGTTCAACCACAATATCCCGCTTCTTAAAATACTCCAAGCGATCCTCAAAATCTATGTGCCTGACACACGGTGGTGGAACCTGAGGTCCCCTCATTGTACGTCGCTCAGAAACTTGACTCCCTTATTTAGAAAATTGCCTAGTTCTCCTTGACAACTGCATAAAGAATTCAGTTAGTTAAGGGAACACTCTTATCAAAGAACCACGAGGCAATCATGTAGAAAAATGAAGAACAGCAATTTCCTGTCAGACTGATAGAGTACGAGTGAAGTGCGGGTGAGTGACCCTCACTAGACCTGCACTTTAACCTGTTTCCAGATTTCTATCGCATGTAGAATTCATAAACAATGCACACAATTCACACCCACAGCAATTTATCGAATCAACTCATAATAATATGGTTTTAACCCATGTATAGAAATGCCATTCAATTATATAAACCCTAAATTTGGAATTTGAAAATACATTTGCAATTAAATAGTTAAATCATCATCAAACACTTCACATGCATAAATAAACAACAACCCATCATTCAATCCACATAGGTATTCAATAAAAAGTTTAAAATCTAGGATGTGAACATGAAATTATATGAGAACAATGAATGGCATAATCACAACCGAATTTCAACAATCTTTGCAAATAAATCAACCCACAACATCAAAATAAGCATGGCAAAAGGGCATGAATTCATGGCTCAACCTTGAACCATGAAGTTTATGCAACACAAGCAAAAGAAATTAAAGAAAAGGATGGGAATCATGATTAAAGAGGCAAGTAAACGAAATCAAAGCAAGATAATCATACCTTGGTTGTTGAAATTTGGAAACGTGGAGCACACAGAATACCTTTAGTTTGAGCGAAGGAAAACAAAGGGATTTCGGTTTTTCTCTTTTGGTTTGAAAGTGGTGGAGCCCTAGAAAACGACATGGAATATATATAATACGAACAGAGTGCAGGTGAAGTGCGAGTGACTGACTCGCACCTAATTACCTAATGAGCTCTGTTTTTCCAAGTGCGGTTGTAGTGCGGGTGAGTGACCCGCACTGTAACCGCACTATTCCTCTGGACTAGTTTCTAGATTCTGCAATGAATCTGTTTCTACACAAAATACCACCAACAACACATTAACAAGCACTATGCCCAAAAATTTAACTAAAGCAAGAACTAACCATTTAAAATGCAAAAATATTAACACGAACTCAAAAATGGGTGCCAAGCACTCAAAGTTGGGCACGGTCAACCAACGAAGGTTTGACCGGAATGGGGAATACACTCAACTTGGCCACCCAAACCGGTGCCAATGGATTACCTATGGTATCTCTCCCCACCTTGCGCAATTGACCAACTTGGTCTTTTCTAACCCATACTTGCTTAACACTTGGTGGATTCATCTTAGACCTAACTTAACTTGCTTTGAATCTTTGAAAACTAAAGCAATAAGCCTTAATGTGCCCTTCTTTTGCACAAAAATAACAAGTTAGATGATGGTTAGGAAAACTCCCTGCTCTGTTGTTGATGTGTGCCCCTTTGTGTTAACCGTATTGGAGGGATTTGACCTCGTTTTCTGCCTCATCAAGCTGAATAATAAAATCACATTTCTTAACTTTGTCTCACTTCAATTCATCCACTTTTCTGTTCAACCGTTCTTACAAATCCAATACAACTTTGGTTGAGTTCTCAACACTCAATAACATCTTTCTTGACCTTCTCCCATTTTCCTCCTCAAATTCCGTCGAGAGTCTTACCAATTCCTCTAGGTTCTTGGAGACTAACTCCTCCTTTTTGGCAATCTCCAACATTTGCTCTTCTAGACTCTTGTTCAATGTTGAGAAGTTATGTACCTTTGTCTTCAAAATTCCACTCTCGGCCTTGAACAAATATACTTCTAGCTTGAGCCTTGTGTTGTCTTTCTCAAGCTCCCCTATCTCTTTAAAAGTCACTTCCTCCTCTTCAAGATCACATTCTTTTCTTTCCTTCAAACAAACTTGGCTGCCCATTTCCATCTCATTCACACCATCAAAGGCTTGCACAAGAGTGAAAACTCGGCTTCTTTTCTTTCTTGACTTGGGTGCCTCTAAGACCAAGCAATCCTCAACTTGACTCACTTTAGGGGAATCAACCATAAAGTTCACACTCTTCCCTCCACTGCTGAAGGAAATGTTCTTAGAACGGATATCCACAACCATTCCGACTGTGGCCATGAATGATCTTCCCAAAAGCAATTTCTAGTTCCTACCACTGGTTTCTCCTTTCTTGCAATCTAACACAACAAACTCTACCGGTACCATCAAACTGTGAACGTTCAAATAGACTTCCTCCACTATACCTACTAAAGTGGTGGAAGAATTTTCCTCCGTGATGAGCGTCTGAGAAGTAGGCTTGATTTACTGAATCTTCAACTGTTTATATACCTTTAAGGGCATCATATTGATGCTAACCCCCATATCAAGCACTACTCCCATCTTAGGTGAGTTTTCAATTTCCACCTCTATTACGAAACTTTTGGGATTCGAAAGTTTAACGGGGAAGTCTATACCACTTCTTCCATTTTTATCATGTGTAACCTCCACCTCCCTCTTTAGATTCACTTCACCGGAAGTGTCTAGAATCTTTTCTTTGGTTGGGATGGTTTGTTCTTCTATCACCTCTTCAACTCCCAACTCGACTACCTCTAGCACGTTAATGTGCTCATCGGTGCTTGATGCCTTGCCCTTGTTCTTGACCAATGCATCAAAGATCTATGCCAACTGAGTTTCCATCTTCTTTAGTGACGCTCCATGACTATTCGCCCTTTGATCATTTGACTGCATGTAAGCGGTCATCCTTTGCTAGGATGCATGTTAGGTATTCTTGAGAGCTTCTGACCCTATCTCAGCTGTTTTGATAACTGTGCTCACTATCTCCTCTAGGGATTTGTCCTTTAGTTAGTTTAAGGGTACTTGGGAATTAAGGTGGTTTGGTGTGTTGTTACTTGAACTACCCCATTGGTTGTTGTTGCTTGAACCTCCTTGGTTAAACCTATTGTATCCACAGTTTTGGTACCCCTGATTGAAATTCCCGCCTTGATAATTTGTGTTGCCACCTTGGTAGTTGTTGTTACCATCTTGGTAATTTGTTGCCCCTAAGTGGTTGTTGTTTGACCAAGATAAGTTGGGATGGTTCCTCAACCAAGGATTATATGTATTTGAATACGGGTCATTCCTTTGCCTTTGAAATTCCCCAAGGGCTTGGATTTGGGCTTGCTCTTCTTAACTAAACTGCTCATCTCCCCCTTCTATCTCTTCTGTTACTTGACTAACCCTATATGAAGGTCCTGGCTTTCCAGTTATAAGCTCCCTGATAGATTGGAGCTCCTTGTTCATTCTGGACATCTGAATTTAAACTTGGGTGTCCTGTCCCACATCTATCCTTCCACCCCTTCTCACTTGGGATGTTCTCTGCTGTGAATTTTGAGCTATCTTTTCCAAGATGTCATAAGCTTCAACTGCCCTCTTATCAGCTATCGTACCCCCGCATGCGTTGTCCACCATTATTTGTGTGATAGGTGAAAGTGTATGTGTGCGGCAGCAACTGAGCTAACAATAGATTGAACCTCTCCCATGCCTCGTGGAATAGTTCTCCATCTTCCTCAACAAATGATTATATTTTTAATCTGAGGTCCTTCGCCTTTTGTGATGGAAAGTACTTGTTAAAAAAGACTTTGCATACTTGGCTCCATGTCACCAGTGACCCTAGCCTCAAGTTCATATACCAAGTCATGGCTGCATCTTTCAAACAATACTAGAAACACCTAAGGTGAAGTTGTTCTCTTATTAGTACTGCTTAACAAGCCATTACCGGAAAGGTCTCTAAGGTGGCTCCATATTGCTTTATTAACTGGAGGCAATCTTAGGTAACTCTCCCGCTAAAAGATGGTAGGAGGCCAATGTGCATGTTCATCAGTTCATACTGCCTTGCCATATCATCTAGTACTATAGCGGTGGGCACATTTCCTACAAATGGGAGTGTATACTCGCCCATGTTGATACCGAACTGTTCCTTCCCATGTACACTGCCCTCATGCTCATGAGCCTGTTGCTTATTCTGATTTGAAGCATTCCTATCACCCATATTCTGCTCGGGTTAATTCTGAGGATCCCCATCTTCCATATTCTCTTCTAACTGACCATATACTTAGAATCCTGAAATTCCAAAACAAATATCGCACGACGTAAAAAGACGCAAACAAAATAAAAAACAAAAATGTAAATAACTATAAATACTAATCAAGCAAAACTAATCAAACTAAACTCGCCGTTTCCTCAGCAACGGCGTCATTTTATGGTAACGGTTCACGCAGTTAGAAAACCACCAGTCAAAACAATTTGTAAAACCTCACAAATCCTAATTGGTTTTTAAAACACAAGTGTAGTGGTAAGCGGGGTGTCGTCCACAGGGAAATGAGGCTAGTAAAAACTAACTATTGCTAGAATAGCATTCATGTAATTAATGATACGAAAATGAAGATGTTGTAAAATGTGACTTAACAAAATAATATATCTAAACAAACAAACAAACTATATGGTGATAAATAGTATAGGAGATATAGATATGATAGAAATTAAAGAGTTAACAGATTCGAAAGTAAATATTGGGCAATGCAACAAACTAGTAATTAAGCACAGCTATTCAAAGGTAATCGACCTAGGATGTATGGAGCCAGTTATTTATCCCTATCAAGTGATCAACCTAAGATGTATAGTGAGGATCACCTATTAGGAACTAATTCGTTGTAAACCACCAACTTAGGATGTATAGTGTTGGTTGTTCATACGGATTCTGAAAATTAAAGCTCATCTACTTATCAAAGACTCAACCGATTACAAAATAGCTAACCTAGGATGTATAGTGCCGAAACCCGTTCGAGATTAGATTAAGACCGCGGTTTAAGAATCGGAGTTCATGACGTTCCGTCTATTCATTTAAGCATGGAAAAACTAAATAGGATGTATATCTAGATGCAATACTCATACATAATCCAAAGAGATCTTGCTAAACGGATGTATCTAAACAAGAAATCAATGATAACCATTCACAACAAGAATAGAACAATGAAAGATAGACATGAATATATATATACAGAACCAAGTTTATGTACATGCCCAATATCTAACTAGTACAAGATACTATTATTACCACCTGGACAATTAGACATCCAACCCGTAATCGCAACGACCTTAACTACTCCATCAAACCCTTAGAGTGGATTTAGCTACTCATTACAACTAGGAAAATAAGAGAAAGGAAAGAGAAAGAACCCTTGGAGAACATCTCCTTCCTTGAAGTTGCTTTAATCTCTTACTTTCCTTGAAGTTGAGTAGAGAATGTAAGTGAGAGTGAGAGTGAGAGTGAGAGTGAGAGAGAGATTCTAGATCTAGGTTGTGTTAAAGAAACTAAGTAAAAACTTTCTAAAACAAATTCTATAACATTCTATTTATATTACATACAAAAATAGGTGACTTAAGCTTCAAAATGAGATCTAGCGCCCGTGGAGTGCGGGTGGAGTGTGGTTTTATTACTCACACTTTACCCGCACTATAATGATCAGGTGCAGATTCAACTATTTGAATTGGGCTACAGTGGGGTGGAGTGCGGTTGAATGACCCGCACTTTAACGTCAGGTGTGATTTCCACTTCTCAGTTTCAGCTCGGAGTGCGGGTGGAGTGCGGTTGAATTACCTGCACTTTAATGTGTTGTGTGAATTAGTTTCTCTGGTTTTGCTTGTAGTGCGGTGGAGTGCAGTTGAATGACCCGCACTGTACCCGCACTTTAACGTCAGGTGTAAAATCAGCTTCTCTGGATTTGGTTGCAGTGCGGGTGAAGTGCGGTTGCGACCCGCACTACAACCGCAATGTAGAGCTGATCATGATCATTTGCGTTTCTTTTCTCAACTTTTATGCCATAATCACCGTAACACGCTTCCAAACCCATCATTGCACCATATCCTACAATTAGGCACATAACAACCATTAGAGACGCCAAAACGTACGAAAATAGAACGCAAGATACGGATTTGAGGGCCTAAATATATTACATATTTGGCACGATCATCTGTCTCTCTCTATAAATTCCTTGTCCTTCTTCTTCATTCACTCACACCCTCTTAAAGCAAAAAATAAGCAAACCCTACTTCTTTTTCAAAGCAAACCTTCCTCTTTTTCTCCATCTAAAAAATCCATAAAGCATCTTTCTATTCTTCATTCTAATCCACCAATGGCTCTTCCACCAACGCCAATCGACAGTCTTAGCGATCTTCTCAACCAAGGCGAGAATGATTCAATTGACAATTGCTCCCTAATTTCAAGGAAGAGGGGTCGGGATAGAGGCGATACCACTGGGAGTTCTATCCCAACCCGGCGGTGCCGTACCAGTAAAAATACTAGTATCGGGTCGGGTTTTAACAACAAACCCGATAATCCGGTTGAACTTGTTAACAAGGATAAGGACGATGCAGCCGTTGAGGTTGAGAGGGAAGACGCTCCTATTATGGATCCTCTGGTGGTGGTAGGCGGGGTTCTTTCTTCCTTTCACGATTCTCAAATCATCCTCGACTCTACCACTTCAACGGACACTCTTGCGTGTCTGAAAATGGACTACCAGATTCCATAGGACGTCACCCTTTCTCTTCCACACCAGGGATACGATGTGTACTCCCCTCCTGTAGGCCATTTCCCTATTCACGTGGCTGCCTTTGAATGTAGGGTCATGCTGCCTCTCCACCTTATATTTCGTAGGACGCTTCATACCCTTCAGCTCGCTCCACTTTAGCTTGCACCAAGGTTCTAGAAACATCAGACTAGATTCTTGGTGCTCTAAATAGAGCAATGTGAGATAAACCACGTGGCTAGGGAATTGAGTCTTGATGAGATCCGATACATCTATCAAATGGCAACACAGGCGCCTGGTCTAATGGGTCAATTCTATTTTAGGGCAAACAACCCCTTGAAGTTCACGGTTCCTAGAGCCAACAGACAGTTCAACCGTCCTTAGTGTGACGAATGGGTCATCGTAAAAAGAGATTTGGATAGCTCGCTACATATTAGCAGGTCTGAATTCTAGGTCCCTACTCGATTTTTTGGGAAGGACCAGTAAGATAAGGGGAGTATATCCACGAAGGCAGTAGGCATTCCGAAGAACATAATGGCCTAGAACTATATGAACCTAAAGTTCCCTACCATTGAGGCTTTCGATGCTGATAGGGTAGACCGCTACCTCAGGATCTCCCTTGCTTATCCAGGTATGTAGCTTTTTTCCTCTTACTTCTTCTTAATTTATTAATTTCTCTACCGGGTACTAACTTTCCTTCTGATAGTTTCTACGGTAGCTCCCTCATCTTTCTCTCCTTCTTCATCAAGGCCAACTCTCCAAAGGACATCTCTTGATGTATCTCTGGGTCTACCTGGTACTGGTACTGGTACCCCATCTGGGTCTAGCCTGTCTGTAATAATTCCTCGTTCGGTTCCACCGAGGTCTCATTTTTATCCTCCTACTCCAATTCCTACCCTGCCTTTTGTTAGGATTATGCTCAACAGCAAGAGTGTAATGTTGTAACTAACAATCTTTTTCATATTAATAAAGTGATTTCTGGTTTAACAAATCGTATAGCATTTATAGTTTGTATTATAATTGTCAAAGTAAATAATCATAAGGTCTAAAGACTATGGGAAAAGAAGAATTGTTCGTACATCTGGATATGTATGTGGTAGACACAATTCTTTAGTTAGTCTTGAATATTGTTCACAACTTAAGTTAAAGGTTGGGCACCTTTATCTTGTTAAAGTTGTAGAATTCTTTTGCTAGCATTTGAGTGGGATCAAATGAGATATGATGAGTCTAAAATCATCGGAGTGTCTTTGAGCAAAAGGATCTAGTGCACTGGGTGCATTGAACTGGATCACAATGAAAAGCTTTATCTAGAACCGTCAATAGATAATAGTCTTTTCATTATCAGGACAATCGGAGAGTCTATCTTAATCCTGAGATAAATGATGGACTTATGGTTGCAAGTGATATCATTTGAGTTATCAATGAGTACGATTATATCGCATAGTCTATCCTCGATAGTTTGGTGATATTCATTTGTTAATCGATAGAGGACTTCATTTATAGATATGGACATCGTGGCTCCATTTAATTAAATGAGAGTATAATATCATCATATGGATGTTTTGAGGTAATTGGATATTAAATCTCAACGTTGAGTTTTCAATAGTGTCTATTGAAAACATGGCTTCTGGACAAGTCAAAATATCCAAGTTCAAAACGTGGTCATATGAGTAAATATGGTAACTTGGAGAGTTATAGGCGGTCTATGAACTCTTGGCGATTACTGATATTAATCACGAGGATACACTATCTCCAATATGATTGTCTAGGGTATGAATGAGGAGCATCTTCCTTTTCTATCTTTATTTAAGAGTTCAGTTTTAGCTCTTTAGTGGAATGAGTTAAAATTAATGGATCGGACCTAAGTGAATCATTTGTTGATTGTGATTAGGTTATGTCTATTGAAGCTTAAATTTAGATGGCCCGCCAAGATCCCCAATCCACACGGACTTGCATGGATCACTTGATATATTCTACCGGACCAATTTAAGGGTCCATCTAGAATTGCATTTAATATATTAAGAATATAATTTGCACATTATTTAAGTAATGGGCTACTCAATTATATTAATATATTAATGAAAGACATGTGGGCTTGTTTCTTTTAGTAAGAATGGGTCTGGTTCACATGTGGGCTTTTTTATTTAAAGTCCAATGGATTAAATGAAATAGGAAAATAATATTAGGCCCATCTTATATATAAGTGGGGCGGCTAGGTTAAAGTTTTGACCTAAAAATATTATTTTGTTTCATTTGTTTTAATTAAATAAGAATTAATTGATTTATTGATTAATTGTTTAATTAAAGAAACAAATCTTTCCTAAAAGTAAAAGACTTGTTTGATAAGTAAATAAATAAATTAGTATTATTTATTTAATCAAATAAGGAGTCTTTTTTTTTATTTAGTCAAATAAAAGAATAAAAATAAAAGAGTTGGATTAGGGTTTGAAGTCTATAAAGTTAAAAAGAATTAGGGTTGAATTTCAGTCACCCTATATAAGTGACATGATGAAATTCAGCCAACCCTAATTAGATACTACATAGAATTCGGCAACCCTAAAGGAAAAAGAAGAAAAATTCGGCCAACCTATATATATGTTCTTATAGGGTGCGGCCACATCAAACAATTGGTGCTTGAGTTTTTATTTTCTTTCTTCTTCTTCTTAATTCTAAGAGAGTTTTTATTCTAGAGAGACAAAAAGGAGTGAAAAATTATTCTTTGATAGTATACAATTGTTTAAACATCAATAAGCTTGTGTATACGATATCGATCTAGGTTCACGCGAGTTTCGATCATAAGATTGTGAACTCAAAAGTGACCGGAATAATTTTGACATTCTTTTGATTGTTTTGTGACTAACAAAGAAAAGAAAGTATTTGTTTGGTCCATTCACAGGTTTGCAATTCAAAGGAAAGGGAGACCACGCTCCTAGGTGATCCACGTTCGTGCTCAGATTGAAGGTCTTGCGGATTACCATCGACGTAAGTCAATCGGATCACGCGACAAGAGGTAATTTACTTTTGTTGATATATATGCATGTTTATTGATTAAAAGGGTTTAAGGTTCATAAAGGAAAAATTTTAAAAGTCACTAAATCGTCTTTAGTATCGCTTCCGCTGCGTGTAACACTTTTATTTGTTTATTTTTCCCTAGACCTTTAACACGCTCTACCCTGAGCGAGATAGCCACTAAAGCTGCAAGGATCCGGGGTTCTCCTTGTCAGGTTCAAAGATAGGCTGCGACTGCTATTGAACCTTCGCAAGCTACTTCTCCTCCTCCTCTTCCTCCACCTCCAATTGTACCTGCCAGACGTCAACTCAGGGTGGAAAGGGAGAGAGGTAATGGTACTGTGACTTATCTTTCTGTTGATCTTCCTTCGAGCTTGCGGTCAGGGGATAGCAGTTAGAAGAAGGTGCTATCCTGATTTGCAGCCACTTATCCTGGTGGTGGTTTGCAGGCTATGTCTTCCATGCATGCAGACCTTATGGTCACAAAGGGGGCTTCCTTTCTTACTGAGGTATGGTTCTCAATCTCTTCCTTTATCATGTGTGATTATGGGATGGGTACTCACCTTTCCATTTTTGTAGGCCTTCAAATTCACTTTAGCATTAGGACAACAGGTAACAACTCTCTGGGAGGCGGTCATTGCTGCTAGGGCCGAGTCAGAAGATAGTAAAAGGGAGCTAGCATGGACTAAGAAGAACGTGGAGTTCCTATTCCAGGTTACAACCGAGGCTGAGAAGGAAAAGGACATTGCCTTGGTCGACTTAGAGCAGCTGAAGTTTTCTTATCACATGGAAAAATTGAAGTCCATACGCCATGCTATGGAGAGGAACACCCCGAGGGAGGAGAAGATCCGACTTTAGTAGGAGAATCAAGTCCTACATGATTTGGTGAAGTCTTTGAAGGCCAAGGTGGATGCCTTCGTTAGGGAAAGGTACTTCCTTGCCTCTCATGAGGTTGCTCTAGCCTTCCGTCATCCCTTCTACCTGCATTCAACCCTCGGGTAGGACCGGGAACAAATTATAGTCAAGATTACCCAGTTTTAGGACATTGTCCCTGTCCCGATGGATCCCTCTAAAGCTGCTATTATCCCTGCTCCTTCCTTGACTTAGGAGTCTGACCTACCTGCCCCAACCAACCTGGTAGAAACAAATGTAGGGTTAAAGGATCTTGCTCCCCATCAAGATGCTCAAATGAAGGAGGCAGAGGATCTTGATGAGCCTAGGTCCAAGACTGTGGAGGAGATGGAGGGTTCTTCTAAACCAAGGGAGTCTGGAATTGGAGAATCCCAAGCTAATCCATGAGTTACTAAGACCGAGGAGTTCAAGGACGTTGATGCTGCAGACATGGACCAGGAGACAAGAGAAGGGGAAACTGATCCTCCAGCATGATGTATTTATTTCTCTTGTTTTTAGCCTGAAAATAGGGTTTGGGCTCCCCTGATATTTTATTACTGCCCACAATCGGGGTCTGGGCACCCTACCTGATTAATGAAAATTCTCCTCTTTTTTGCATATATATTGTTTTCCTTGTTCATATTAGACTCTGTTAGTGCTTGGTATCTAGATGCTTGTCCCATATTCATGACAAAACATATTTGAAGTGTCGATATCAGTTATGTCTTCACTTCAACCAGGATGGTTTCAAACCTTTATCATCTTCAGAAATAATCGGATAGGTAGTCCTCTTATGTGGTTGTAAGACTGTAATAGGAATTGCACCAAGGCTAGTCTAATCCTTGTAAGAAGAACCAATCTTTGTAGATGACTAAGTCTGTTTTGATACCCAAATTAGGTACTAGGTACTTCCTGCTTAGGGAATCTTGGTCTTTAAACCGATCCTAGTGGGTAGTTGAGGCCACTGTAGGATTTTCACAAGGCAAATCACGGTACTAGGCATTCCCACTCAAGGAATCACGGTCGCAAACTAATCCCGGTAGGCAACTAAGGCCACTTTAGCACTAGGTCTTCAACTAGGTGAACCAAGGTACCATGTATTCTTGCACATGGAATCCCAGTCCTTAGACAAACTGGTCCTGGTATGCAACTAAGGCCACTAGGTCTTCCACTAGGTGAACTAAGGTATCAAGTATTCATGCACAAGGAATCCTGGTCTGGTCTTAATGGGCAACTAAGGCCACTGGGTCTTCCACTATGCGAACCAAGGTACCGGGTATTCCTGCACAAGGAATCTTAGTCCTTCGACAAACTAATCATCATAGGCAACTAAGGCCATCGGGTCTTCCATTAGGTGAATCAAGGTATTAGGCATTCCTACACAAGAAATCCCGATCCTTAGGCAAACTGATCCTGGTAGACAACTAAGGCCACTTTAGCACCAGGTCTTCCACTAGTCGAATCAAGGTACTAGGCATTCCTGCCGATGGAATCCCGGTCTTTAGGTGAATTGATCCTGGTAGGCAACTAAGGCGACTTTAGCACCAGATCTTCCTTAGAGAGATTGGGTTCCGTCCAAGGTTTCAGGAGTGTCATACAGGCTCTCTTAGTCTTCATGATAAGGTGGGAAACCAAGGCCGTGATTCTGGATCCTTTGTCTGGTAGGCAACTAAGGCCACTTGTGCATCAGACCCTTCCTAGAGAGAGGTGGGTCCTTTCCAAGGCATCAAGAGTGTCATGTGGCTTTCCTGGTCTTGAGGCGATCATATGCAAAATTTCCAAGGCTATCATATGAGAAAACATGTAGGAAAAAAAATGGACTTCTTTATTGATTTTTTAGGAGATACATAGCAAATTCAGGGCGATACAAACTTAGAGTAATACCGGTAGAAACAAATTGCTTCTTCAAACTTCATGGATAAAACCTCATGAGGTGATCAACATTCCAAGTGTGGTCTATAGTGTAGCCATCCATGTCTTCTAGCTTGTAAGCTCCACCACAGACTACCATCTTTATCAGGTAGGTCCTTCCCAGCTTGAAGTTAGTACCTCGTCACACATTTTCATGGTATTCAGGGTTACCTCTTGAGGACCAAGTCCCCTACTTAAAGTTCCGGGTCATCACCTTTCTGTTAAAGTACCGGGCGATCCTACTCTAATAGGCTACAACCCATTCTGCGTACTTATCCTGCTTCTCCTTGAGAAGGTCCAGGCTGGCTCTCAATTTTGCTTCATTGCTTTTTGGTTCAAAGTGTTGAATCCTGAAGGACGCACGTTTATGCTCGATGGGCAGGACTACTTCTGTTCCAAAAGCCAATGAGTAGGGGGTTTGATCGCTCTAAATATGTCTATGTTTTTAGCGCTTAATTCCTCCCCTTTGTGATCGTTTTTGAGATGTTTTAAGTGTTTAATAAGTGTTATATAGTGTTTTCAGGTATTTTCTTCTTCCAAGGCAACTTTTGGACTAGGTTGGAGAATTAGAGTGAAAAGGGGCGTTTTTGAAAGAAAAGAAGAATCTACGAGTACATGCTCGTAAAACCAACTCCCAGATGTCACCCAGAGTACACTGCGACTTCAAGCTGCTAGAACAACCTCGCAGGACAGAAGAGACTATGAGCTCTTACTCATAGATACAAGTTTAGACTCAATAGCTAGTTCAAACTGCGAGACAAAACCAGCGGATCAAAGCTACGAGTTACAATCTGCGAGTTCATACTCGCAGATTCTAGATTTGAGATATTTCCATAACCACCTGCGAGAAGAATCTGCGACATCGTTCAAGCAAAAGATAAATCTGTGAGTACATTCTTGCAGATTTCAACAAAATCTCACGGATTAAAGGCGGCCACCTCTGTTTTAGACTTAAACTTAGAGAGATAGATATTTTAGATATTTTTACCCTTGTAGAACAAAAATACTTTCTTAGTTTTTGATAGTGTTAAGCACAAAAAGTGGCAAGGGTTCAAAAGAGAATTTTCCATCCATACCAAAGAAAATTTGAGGTAGAAAAACATCATAGAAGAACATCCCAATACCCCACCACTAAATTGACCAGGTACGCCTTCTACCAATCTAGATCAAGATCAAGGGCTTCTAGACCCCAAGGTACCAGAAAACAACAGAAGCCCAAAATCCTAGTACCCCATTACCATACCAACCCAGTATCCCGATACCCTGACTTACCAATAACATGAACTAGTAGGAGGCAGGGTATCTGGGTATCCCGATCCCTCCTAGAACCGGCCTACCAAGTAGTAAAAGCATCAGAATAACAGACTATCGAAGGGAGACCAAGCATGCCAAGATCAAGCTACAAAAAAGACAGTAAGGCATCGATGTTTAAGTAACAAATAAAATTGACTTATTCCCGCCACTTAGGAGTTCTACTTTAAAGCAAAGTCAACTCTATCAAATTCCCCTGAAAAGGGGATCACTTGATTCCTTGAATCAATCCCACAATCTTCTCGCTTATCGCAATGGAACATCCTGTAAATCACTAAGCCGTTGGACCGAATTAAGGGAAGTGCACAGTAAGAAATGGGACCTATATAAAGAACATGATACTCGATAGAAATTGGGGACTTGAATCAGAAACCCTACAGTTTTCTTCTCCACTTATCGACTAGCACAAAATCGTCATCGCCAACTGTGTTTATACCCTCCTACCATGACAACAGAAAAAACCTCCATGGTACACATATTGCATGTTTATCAATAAAGTCCGCTTTATTTGATCTTTGTTGATATATAGATTGATTCCTTACCATTATATTTAATTTACTTTTATTAAGAACGCACAGGTATCGAACTACGTGATACCTCACCGATCATGGTCTACCCCAATCGCGGTCATATAAGTTGTTAACTGGAAATTTACCTCAGTGACAATTTTCCGTTAACACTTTTTTCGCCGTCTGTGGGAAGTACTCCCATATCATTTACAAAAGATACCCAGCTCTACCTAGAAGACACAGAAGATGAGACTCCGACCCTTTCAAGGTCACCCCGACCCATCGGGGCTCCATTCCCTCACTTTTACTTAGAGAAACCAAAGAAAGGGCAGAGGATCGAGAAGCCATATTCTGGCACCGATTCCTATACCTAATGCGGGCTCCGCTTCCCAGGACCCTGCAGTCCAGGAGACAAATCACGATACTATGGAGCAACTTGTTGCTGCCTATATGGAAAGCATCCACCTCCAGATGAACACCCAAGGGATACCCTTCGAAGCACTCAAGCTCGTAGGAGAAGCTGGACCAAGTACCTAGGTACCAGTTTTTGACAAACTTGGACCACCACTTTCAGTTCCAAGTCACCCTGGAGATTTTAAACACCAACAGGTGAATTAAGCGTTTGACATCCCTCCTGGAAGGAACTTGCCAACGACTAAACAAGTGGCAGAAAAGAGGTCTCCACATCCTGATGTTTGTGGCAAGACTAGGCCTAAGAGAAACCCGCGAGATAACCGGCCTCAGAAAGAGGAAAGTACGGAGGCAACCATGGTATCCGAAACTTTAGATAATGAAGGCTCAATAGCTCGATCTAAGCACGATGGATCCAAGCTCCTTGAAGAACAAATGGCCAAAATGGCAAAGGAACTCGAGGAGCTAAAGAAGGGGAAGAACCGGGGCACCCGAAAGAACCCCCTAAGGGAGATGAATGCATTTTTTTCACGGAGAATTAGAGAAGCAGAGTTACCCCCCAAATTCAAAATGCCCGTTGAAAAATATTCTAGACCAGAAGACCTTGTAAGCCACATGGACAGCTTTGTCCACCAGATGGAGGTCAAAAACGCTACTCGGTCAGCGATGTGCAAGATGTTTCCCTCAACCCTGACTAACTGTGCGAAGACCTGGTTTCAAAAGTTGCCTCCAAGTAGTATGGATTCTTTTACAAAGTTTACTATAGATTTTTATGCTCAGTTTTAGGGAATCAAGCCTCATCCTAAGGACCCTGTCCTACTCCAATATGTGATCTAGGAGCGGGGTGAGACGCTGAGATCCTATGTTGAAAAGTTCCACAAAGAAGTGATCCAGATGGAAGTGTTTACCGAGAAGGAGACCTTGGCTAATTTCAGAAGGAACATATAGGCTGGCAGACTATTCCGGTCATTTGCTAAGCATTCACCTAAAACTTACTAGGAGGCCTACGATAGGGCATTAAAACAGATGGACATAGACGAACAACTCAGAGTCAAGGTCGAGCACGATAAAGCCCGATCAACCAAGCGTCTGAAGAAAGAGGCTTTAAAGCCCACACCTGCAAAGAAGCACCAGAATCATCGTCCACACCGGTCTACCTACCGGCCACTTCCTTTTCCCTAACATCAAGATAGGTACCCCGTACGAAGGACCTCTCTCAGAACAACACCTTTACCAATGGAGGTAGCCCAAATAACAGGAGAAGAGGACAGGTACAACCACTATACCTATCTCAATGTGTCTCGGGAAACTATATACCTCGCCATCTGTGACAAGGGTTTACTTAGGAAGCCCGGTCTTATGAAGGTCCTAGCAAACCAAAGAAACCTCTACAAGTACTATGAATTCTATGAGGATGTAAGACATAACACATCAGAATACTACATCCTCCGCAATCAGATTGAAGGATTGGTAAGGGAAGGTCTCTTGATTGAATTTCTACAATAGGTGCGAGATAGCATCAAGATAGGAAATGAGGTACATGGAGAGATACTGGAAGTAAAAGAGAGACGGAGGGATAATGGGAAAGATCTGATGTAGCAGATCCAGATCATCCACACCATCAGTGAAGGCCCTACGCTAGCAGAGACCTCTAACAACTCCAAGAAGAATTATGCTAGGAAGATTCCTCGACTCTCTACCAGTCATGATGTATTACGGATCGCTAGTGGATCCTAAGACCTCCCTCGTGCAAGCCAGGTCATTTTCACAGAGGAGGATGTCTATAACACGATACAGCCACATGATGACCCATTGGTAATTACGGTACATATAGCCAATCGCCAGGTTCACCGCGTTCTTGATGATACCGAAAGCAGTGTTGACATCATGTTCAAAGAGGCACTTGAAAAGTTCAACTTGAAGAACTTATGCTACAACAGTTGTACTACGCCTTTTTACGGGTTCACGGGGGACTTAATCATGCCAATCAGGTCCAAGATTCTACCGGTGATAATTAAGGAAGCTCCTCTCTAGCATAACATAATGACAGACTTTGTCCTGGTAGACACCTCGTCTGCCTACAACATGATCCTGGGAAAACCCTTCCTATTAGGGATCAGGGGTATGTTTTCTATCTACCTCAACGTGCTAAAGTTTCCAATCGGAACCGGGGAAAGAGAAGTCCGGCAAGATCAACAAGCAGCCTGCAAATGTTACGCAGTGTCTACCAATCATACCGCGCTAACCAAGCAATGCGCGCATGTAACCTATAAACCTAACCAACAGGTATTAGAGCAAGTTCACTACATCCTGGAAGAGGTACCTGATATACTCATAGAAGAGATAGAAGAGGAAGAGTAGGGATGGACCAGTGGGCACCCTATAGATCAGTTGGAGGAAATTCCAGTGAGAAAGGATGATCCAACCAAGGTAGTAAAGATAGGGGACGTGCTGAATTGCACGGTCAGGAAGAACCTAGTAGAACTCCTTGAAAAATACAATGACATCTTTGCCTGGAGTCACGATAAGATGCCAAGAATTCCCCTCACCCTAGCTACTCACAGGTTGGCATTGGATGCAACTTTCAAACCAATCATGCAAAAACGGAGGCATTTCAACATCGAGCGGAATGTCGCAATACAAGAAGAAGTAGACAAGCTCCTAAAGGCCAGGTTCATTAGGAAACCTAATATCCTGAATAGATAGCCAACGTGGTCATATTAGTCAAATCCAACGGAAAGTAGAGCATATGCGTGGACTACACCGACCTCAACCAGGCTTGCCAAGGACAGCTTCCTACTTCCCAAGATTGACCAATTGGTCAATTCTATTGCTGGTAAAAAGCTCCCAAGCTTCATGGACGCATTCTCGGGGTACAACCAGATTATGATGCACCCCGCCGACCAAGAAAAAACCAGTTTTATCACTGGGCAAGGCCTCTACTGCTACAAGGTAATGTCGTTTGGTCTTAAGAATGTAGGTGCCACTTACCAGTGCCTGGTGAACAAATTGTTCAAGCATCAGATAGAAAATCCATAGAGGTATACGTGGAAGACATGATCACAAAGTCCCAAGCAGCAAACCAACATCCAGGGGACTTACACTAGACCTTTCAAGTGATAAAAGAGAACCAAATGAGGTTGAATCCCGCCAAGTGTGCTTTTGGGGTTGTAGAGGGAAAGTTCCTTGGGTTCATGTTACATAAGAGAGGAATTGAAACCAACCTATAGAAAATCAAGGCCATCCTAGATCTCGAGTCTCCTACTACCCTTAAGCAGGCATAGGGACTGACTAACAGGATAACAGCACTCAACCGCTTCATATCCCGATTTGCAGATAAATGTATTCCCTTCTTCAAAATCATTAAGCAAGGTAAGAAGATAAAGTGGGGTCAAGAAAGCCACAATCTTTCCAGTCCTTAAAGGAGTACCTAGCTAGCCCATATTTGCTAGTGAAACCCATCTCAAGAGAAGAGCTACAACTTTATTTGGCAGTGTTGGAAACCACTACTAGCGGGCCCTTGGTGAAAGAGTGTAGTGACGGGGTCTAGAGACCGGTCTACTATGTGAGCCGCGCTCTTAACAAGTCCGAGAAAAACTGCACCCTCATAGAAAATCTCACATATGCACTTGTGACTACAACCAGAAAGCTCCAGTCTTATTTTCAAACTCATACAGTTACAGTAGTGACAGACTAACCATTGAAACAGTTCCTCTAGAGGCCAAACGTATCAGGTAGGTTGGTCATATGGGCCCTAGAACTCACTCATTATGATATAAAGTACAAGGCACAGATAACAATCAAGGCCTAGGCCTTGGCCGACTTTGTAGCAGAATTTAGCATGACAATTAGTCCAGATACCGCCACGGTCTGGAACCCGATTCCAAAATCTCCGAAATGGCCCATTGATTGCAAGGCCTGGGTACTCTACACTGATGAAGCATCAAATAATTAAGGCTAAGGAGCAAGGATCGTCCTTACTGATCCAGAAGGGATCGAATGCATCCACTGTTTCAGGTTTGATTTTAAAGCTACCAATAACGAGGCAGAATATGAAGCTTTACTAGTAGGAATGAAAGTAGTAGAGGTATTGGGGGCAGATTTCCTCCTGAAGAGGAGTGATTCGCAGCCAGTAATCAACCAAGTATCTGGTGTGTACCAGGCGAAGGGTGACAATATGGTAGCATACCTCAAAAAGTCCGGGAAGTAGCAACAAAATTCAAAGGTCTGAAGATGGAACAGATTCCTAAATAATAGAATCACTGAGCAGATGCCTTAGCTAAGATTGCTACAGTCGAAGGACAAGAATTGCCCAGAGGGGTACCACTCCAACTAATACCCCAATCTAGCATAACTAGAGGAATAGAAGTGAACCCGATCAACCGGCTTCCTTGCTCGATAGATCCCATAGCTAACTACCTCTAAAATGAAACTCTTCCTGTGGATCTAGATCAAGCATGTAAGCTCAAGAGGACCGCCATCCGGTATTGTCTGGTAGATTGGTACCTCTACCGCTAAGGAAAATCCCTTCCACTACTAAGGTGTCTACATCCGGATGATGCACAATGGGCGCTGAACGAGGTACAGGTAGGGGACTGCGGTAATCATGTGTTAGGTGAGACTCTTGCTTACCAAGTTCTTAGAATGGGCTACTTTTGGCCTACTCTACATCAGGATGCGAAGCAATTTGCACGATCATGTGAACCTTGTCAAAAAATAGCAAACCTCCACCATCTACCCCCGAAAAGGCTCGCTTCAATCAGCATACCTTACCCTTTTTCTATTTGGGGTCTAGACCTTATTGGGCCACTCCCTACTGTTCATGGTTAAGCCAAACATGCCATAGTGGCAATGGACTACTTTACCCGGTGGGTGAAAGCAAAGTTCCTTACCCAAACAACTAAGGCAAACACCATAAACTTTGTCAAGGAAAACATTGTCTCCCAATTCGGTACCCCGTTAGCTATAATAACTGATCTGGGTAAACAATTTAACAATACCAAGTTCAGGAGATTCTATAAAGAGCGGGAAATTAACCTCCGTTTTCCATCAGTAGCACATCCTCAGACCAATAGACTAATTGAAGCTACTAACAAGACCATCAAGAAACTTCTGAAGAAAAAGCTTCAACAAAAGAAAGGGAAATGGGTTGAAGAGCTCAGAAATGTGCTATGGGCATATCAGACTACCAAGAGGACTGCAACTGAGGAAACCCCCTACTCATTGGATTTTTGGAACAGAAACAGTCCTACCTATCGAGCATAGGCTAACATCTTTCAAGGTCCAACATTTTGAACCAGAAGATAATGAAACAAAGTTAAGAGCAAATCTAGACCTCCTCGGGGAGAAGCAAGATAGGGCTACCGAGCAAGTAGGAACCTACCAGAGCAAGATAGTCCGATGTTTCAATAGAAGGGTAAAGACTCGAAACTTTAAAAATGGGGTCTTGGTCTTCAGGAAGGTAATCCAGAATACCTGGAAGAGGTCAGACGGGGTATTAGCCCCCAACTGGGAAGGTCCCTAGCTAATAAAATGGTGGTTCGAGAGGGGCCAATAAATTGGAAGATATGGATGGATACCCGATAGACCACACCTGGAATGATGATCACCTCAAAAGGTTTTAAATTAGAATTTAAAGAAACAAATTTTTTCGGCTGGTATGTCTCTAAATGTGTACCCCGAACTTGCTTTATACCTCTTGAAATGAAAACTCAATAAAGAAGTCAGTTTTTCCTCTCCTACAAGATTCTTCTATGTCGCCTTGCAAATTTCACCATATCTAGATTGCCTTAAGACCAAGACGAGCCATATGGCACTCCTACAACCTTGGTAGGGGTATACCCACCGCTAAGAAGGATCTGGTGCATAAATGCCTAAGTAGCGTAATCGCATACCAAACTAAGGATCTAGATTTGTGGCCCTGATTGCTCGCCACATCCTTCAAAACCAGGAGAACTTATATGGACCTTCTGAAGCCTCAGACGGGGAATACCCCTCTGACAATGGCATTAGTTGCTTACCAGGACAGATCGCCTAAGGATCAGGATTCCTTGTTAGGATACCTGGTACCTTATTTCGCCATAGATACATATAAAAATCTAGTGCTAAAGTGACATTAGTTGCCTACCAAGACAGATCGCCTAAGGAACATGGTACCTTATCAGGATACCTGATACCTTAATTCGCCCTATACTCATATAAAAACTCTAATGATAAAAGTAGCCTAGGTTGCCTACTAGGATTGGTTCAAAGCTAGGATCCCCTATGCAGGAAGTATCAAGTATGTCAATTTACAGTGTCCTGATGTAGGCATCTAAGCAATCTAGGCCACCTACAAGGATCGATCTTCTCTTACCAAGATTAGCCAATACATGGCCAAAATTACTTGCAAAAGTTTTACCAAACCTTACAAGGGAACTATCATCATATTGCACAAACGCGCCACGTCAGATTAAGTGGAACGATGTGTTTTGGAGGTGGGTTTGGGCTTCCAAACGCGCCACAGGCAACCTCTAATTGCACCCCAAAGAAGGCCTGTAACCACCCCATTCCACTTCTATGTGCAGCCCGATACAGGCCCGATGCATGCCCATTCCCTCTTATTAATTGAAACAGTGCGTTTCAATATGTTGTCCAAATAGCTGGCCCAACTACCTCAAAGAGCAGCCCACATGAACCCCAGCCTGCCACTAAACGCACCCCTGTACAGACAAAAAGACCCACGTCTGCGTGCACCCAGTCCAGTTCTGAATGCACCTACCTCTCATATTCAAGCTTCATCTTCTTCCTCGCGATAACAACCATGGCAGCCAAACCATAGCTGCAACTAGCTGCAACCACCACTGAAATCAGCCTTCTCGAACCTACCCACGCCGAGACTGGTCCCAAAATAACAGCACGGTCAACAGAAACCCGGTCGGCCACTTTCCGATCCTCCCAAATAGTCGGAATCCAAGCCACATCTCCATGCCTCGTCGCCCCTAGTGTCGCCACTTCCCAAAACCGCGACGCAATCACGGAAATCAATGTCGTGATTTGCTCTTCAATGTCGCCATAGCGACCCCTTGGCGACAGAGATGATTTTGGACCTGATCGGGTCGCCAAAATTGTCGCCCCTAGTGTCGTCATTGAAACAACTGCGACAGCTCATCTGTTCAATTCTAATTGGCGGGAAAAATTACAAAACAGTCCCATAGAGGAGCCAAAATAGAAATTTGACAAGTATATGGGGATTTTGGTAATTTGCCATTCAAGACCTAATTTGAAAACCCTATAAATACATCACTATTTTCCCCTTTTAGAAAACTCTTGACAACCAAGAAACCTCTCATTTCTTCTACCATTCCTAATCCCACCATTTCTCCTATCCAAAACATTTAGATTACTCCACATAAATCATTTCTTTCTTTCCATTTTCTCCACCCATTTCCTTTGTCACTTTCCATTTGACTTCACCTATCTAGACTTATCCTCATCATCCACTCTTTCACAAAGCATCAAAGGCAAGGAATGGATCAAGCTCTACAAAAAGAAAGCCCAAGGGTGATATCCTAATCTTTTACTTGCCTTCTTTTTTATTGTAATATGTGTAATTAAACCCCCAATTTTAGGGGATGATTTGAGAAACTTTTTGGACTTGAGTATTTATTAAAGCTTTAAATAATATGTTTGCATAATTATAGTTCTACATACTTTTTAATTAGATCTTGCACTTATGTGATTAATTGAGTATTGACACACTTATTGATTACAATATATTGTAGGATTTATTTGTGATAAAATTGGTTAAGTTATTGACACACTTGATTGATTATAGCACATAGTGAATAGGATAGGCTTTAGGAGACGATCAACCACTATTGCCTAGACATTTGATAGTCACTAATCGATCCCACCTTGACCCCCTTTCCTTAATCAATTAGGCATTTTCGTGGGAAGTTTTTTAGGATTCGTAGTGACGACCTAAACATTACTTTCGAATGGGATCAGTCCTTAATTGTGTAGATTGTATGTTAATGATGCCATATATGAATTTCTCATAGTCCATTAGCCACTCTATCATTTCCCTAGAATTTCCTATTAATTGCTTAATCACCCTCTTGTGTAGATTTTTGATATTGGATTCATATCTATTCATACTCTATTTACATTTTGTTACTTTTATTTTTACATGTAAGTTTGGTGGTTTCTCAAACCGCACACTATCAAACTATCATGATTTACTTTATTGCATATAAGACTAGTTAATTAATTAAACTAATTACTCTAATTCCCTGTGGAACGAATCCTTACTTACCATTTTACTAAATTTTATATCTAAGTGGATTTTTAAGTGGTAAAAATTGGTTTTCAAAACGATCACATAAAAAAATTATTTTGTTGTGCAAAATGACCCCATCAAAATTGGCGCCGCTGCTGGGGAATTAAAGCGTTTGTTGAATCAGTTAACTTTTCTTAGTAGTGGTTAGTTTAATTTTTATTAATTTTTAGTTTCTTAGTTGATTTTAGTCTTTTTAGTTTCTTTTTACTTTTTTGGTAGTTTTTGTTTCTTTTTGTTTCAGGATTCTATGGATTTCCTCACGGATTATTAAGGGCCGAGCTATTAGACTCATGGAAATAGCTTCAATTTGGATTGGTGGACTAACCAAGATTCCTTCTTTTTATACGAATCAAACACCATTGATGATGAGAGGAAAAATTTCATGGAGAAGCATTTTCGGGAGACTAATAACATCCAAGCTTCTCAACAATAACCATGGAGTTATTCCAATCCACACAACAAACACATGAGAAGAAGATGACCAACTATGTGTTACCTAACCGGTTGGATCAATCACTAGAATCGGTTTATCCTAAGCAAGGGAGGACAAGGAGCCGTGTACACACTCTTGTACAAGCATATGAGAATGGTAAGGAAACCAAGGACAAACCGCCAAAGAACCAAGAGCGAAGCACAGCGTTAGAGGAAAATTTGTCTTTGCTTCAAGAGAAGTTTGTGGAAATTTCCCAAGGGAAGAAAGAATTGGAGAGAAAGTTATAACTCGTAATGAAGGAGTTGGAAGAAAAGGAGGCCTTGGGAAAGGTGAAGATTGAAGAGCTTGAAGTGCAAAATGAGAAACTCACTCTTGAAGTAAACTTGATCATAAAAGAGAATGCTACCTTTTGGAGGAAGGTAGGAGAAGTCTCCAGCAAAAACAAGGAGTTGGAAATACAAGTTGGGAGACTTGAAGTTGAGAGGAATTCCACATCAAAGGAATTCAAAAACCTTGCAAAGCTATGTGAAGAATTTGAAGAAGAATATGCAAGGAAGACAAGGAAGTTGCTTGTGGAAGTGGAGCAAAAAGCAAAAGCTTTGGAAGAAACGAAGGAAGGATGAAGCCCTCAAGGTAACCAAGGTCAAAGAATGTGACTACATAGTCAATCTAGACAAAGTGGAGAAGGAGGTCAAAGCACTACAAATGAGACAGCACCATAGACCTCATAGTCACCCACAAAGAGGGAGTTTTCTTAACCATCCTCCTACTTTCTATTTTTGCTTGCAAAAAGGGCACTTAAAAGCTCATTGTCTTAAATTCCATAAGCCTAAAAAAAAAAGAGGGAGTCTATGAATAAGAAAACTACACCTAGAGTTAAGAAAATTTGGGTAAGGAAAGACTTTGTTAACCAAGTTAGACCTAAATGAAAAGAAAAGGGGAAATCAACTCAATTTGTTTGGGTTACGAAAAAGAACCAATTTCCAAACTTGATAAAACCTCCTTTAGTTGATGTCACCCCTAGCATAAGTACATAATTTAGAAAAATTCTTTTGTGCATTTTATTTTTTTTATGCTTTATGTTGTTTGAAAATTGCACAATCTATTTTCCTTCTTTAATCTAGTACTTCTCTCTTATCGTGAAATTGTATATGATAATTGAGAGGAGAGAAAACTTTAGGTTTGGGGGTAAAATCTATTATGGGATTTGTTTAGTTTTTCTTTTGAATAAATGGTGTTCCAAGCTCTTGTTGGCAATTACATGTATTGAGTATATTTTTAATTGCCGAAACTTTCTAATGTGCTTAGTGCTTATGAAGATTTTCTATTGCTTCTTGAGGAAGTATGTTGTGTTGCTTGTGTGATAAAGCAAGGTTTCTTTATCTCTTAGGATGAAAACAAAGACAACTTGCGAGTCTTGGAAGGACAAATAAGCTAAGAGTGCTTATAAAACGGGCGAGAGCCTTATCCTTTTAAGGAAAGCACTGTTTTGGAGTTTGAAGTGTGGGAGCACCATGCCACGTCTTGCCTAGACATTAAATCGTGCGCTTGGTGGGAGGCAACCCACTTAGGTACATTTCATTTTTAGCTTAAATTTAGTTTTTATTTAGTCATTTAATTTTTGTTTCTTTATTTTATTTTTGCATAGAATAAGGTTGTGAGTTGTTTGTGACAATGGATTTAGGCTTGAATGATCACATATTTTGTATACATGGATTGTGATGATAACTCTTGATGAATTTACATTGCCATATCTCTTGAGTTGATTATGAGCATATAGGATGTTATGGAACCACTTGATTCCAATTTTTGGGATAAATTTGAAAATGGACACTGATTTTGTTTTAACTCTTTGATTGTGGATGTGTGTTGCGTCGTATTTACTGGTTTATATGCCCTAAAGACATTGAGGACAATGTCTAATTTAAGTTTGAGGGTATATGCACAACACCGTTTCTTATTTACAAATTTTGTGCAAATATTTTGAGCTTAATTTTTTTAAAATTTTCGAAAATCTTGTGATAATGCCATGGTTGAGCATATTTTGCTTGTTGAGATTGTGTCATTGTGTGCGAGTAAGGAATTGTGCATCTTTACCTTGCTTAGTTTAGATTAACTTCATGCCATTTAGGGTTGCATTGAGCAAAGCGCGTTAGTTCTTTTCTCAATGTTAGAGTGAATATTCAATTGTGCATGAATGTTAGGAATTAATAGTGGAGACTTCCCGTAAGGTTCACAAACACAGTCTAAAAAACTTATTTTGAGGGAAAGTTTTCACTCTTTAAACACTCATTCAAACACACATGTTAAATATTTTTAAAATGGTCTCATTCATACTTAAATGTTGTTTGCCATAGAACATATGGACTGCATGTGGATGCCTTTATTGACTTTGTGGACAAACCTTTAGAGATGATTTTAGGCAATACATGTGAAAAACCACTAAATTGGCCTAAATACTTCCAGTCCTTCTAATGTGTGTGCTCCATTGCCCATTTGAAGTGAAACACAATTAAGCTTTCCATTCATGAACCACATCAACATAAACGCTATAGCCTATACACTAGACTTACCTTGTACCAAATGGTTTGCTAAGGTTTAGGGGTTGAATGTAATCTTTGAGGTGTATTACAATTGTAAGGCGTGTACTTAGGCAAGTATGTATGTGCAAACACGTTAAAAAGATGAAATGAAATGCTTGAAAATAAAAGAAAAGAAAAGAAAAGAAAAGAAAAGAAAAGCAAAGAAAAGTAAAAGAAAGAAAAGAAAAGATGAATGAGGCACAAAGTGCCTAGATTAATTATGTGGAATTAAATGAGCTACTCAATGAAAATTAAGAGTAGAAAATGCACAAATTGAATTGTAAGCCTGGACACCAAAGTGTAGAATATGCAAGTTGTAGTTATCAAATTGTGCTTAACTTAGAATGTATGCCTTTGTGTGACCATTGGGTGTTTGATATCAATTTTTCCCATTTATTGACTCACCATTCACCTTAGGCCCCATTACAATCAAATGAAAGACCTATTTGATCTTTAGGGATGTCCACTTTGGAAATTTTGGTTGACACATGTTCTTTTCAGTTCATGGCTTTCAATTCCATTCATGAGACTAATTTTTAGAAATTGTGTTTTTAAATGATCGTGTGCAATTATTGATATCTTGAACATAAACTCATATTGCATATAGACTGTGAGTGAAGCCTAGGAATCTGTGCAAAAATGAGAGAATCCGATGAGGATTAGATGTCAAAGCGAATTATATTCCCTACCGAATGACACTCTAGTTTTTGAAACTTTAGCATCTTGAATGTAGGATTGTGTTGCGTGCAATGTGTGCTTAGAGTGGCATGACTTTAATCTTCATTTAGCATCTCTTACATGCGTTATTTCCTAATGAGCACAACGATGGTTAAATCTCTTCGATTTTGGTTTTGCAAGTCGAATATTGACTTTTGAGGTTTTTTTTTTCAAAGAGTTGGTACTTAAATGTTGATTGTGTGATATTTAGACACATATCCATATGTGCTTGTGATAGTTTTGCTCGAGGATGAGCAAAAGATAGGTTTGGGGGTATTTGATCGAACCAAAATTGGTATGATTTTGGCCCTCACTTCCTTCTCTTTTTGCTCGATTCTCTGGTAATATCCCGTGATTTAATTGTGTAAATTAAGTGTTTTCAGGAATTTACAAAGTTCAGAGGTATTGAATTAATATTGTTGAAATAAGGGGCAAAAGTGAAAGTATTAAAGGAATATTGAAGATATTATGGTTTTGTAAGAGAATATGGGATCTAAGTGTAATTTACCGAGCATAGCAGCCAAACTCGCCACGTCAGCTTATGTGGAACGGTGCATTTTGGAGGTGGGTTTGGGCTTCCAAACTCGCCTCGGCCCACCACTAATTGCACCCTAAAGAAGGCAAGGCAAGACATGCCTCTGTACACCCCATGCCACTTCTATGTGCAGCCTGATACATGCCCATTGCATGCCCATTCCCTCTTATTAACTAAAACAGTGCATTTCAATATGTTGTCCAAATAGTTGGCTAACTACCTCAAAGAGTAGCCTACATGAACCCCAACCTGCCACTAAATGTACCCAATAGAGACAAAAAGACCCACGTCTACTTGCACCCAACCTAGTTGTAAGGTTCTTGATTTGTATTGGCTTGATTTGTATTGCAAAACTCTCTATATTTGTAATAGGTGGTGCTTAGGTGGTTCTTGGCGAAAAGAATCTTCAAAGGTTAAAAGTGATGCTTATGCAAATATCGTCTTCAAGAAGAAAATCGCATACTTAGATGTTATGGTATCAAGTTTCTTCTTTCTCTTGAAAGGCATAAGTGCACACACACACAATTCATTCATGTGTGTCCGTGCATCATTGTGCAACATTTGGTATAACACATTCACACACATTTAAGTATGTTAATGAATTGGTCTCATATAGACAAAAATTGTAGAATTGCATGTTTCGAGACTATCACTTGAATTTGGCATACTTGTGTGATATTGTATTTTTTTTTTTTTTTTGTGTTTATTGTATTTTGAACTTGAACATGATCTCATATGATTCCTTATTGACTCCCGATCATTTTGGTTACTCATTCATTAGGTTTTGAGTCTAAACGATGTAGCTACTCTACTTTGCATTCTCATTCATTGAGTTGTTTTCATCATCATTTTCTGAGATTAATTCTCAACCTTTGGTAAGAGTTTTATAGTCTTTATTGTGTGTGAGGAAGTCATGATTTGTAATTCGAAGATGGATTTAAAATCAGAGTTTGGAGGCCCGAATACAGCCGAAGAATGCGAGAAGAGCGCGAGAGGTGCAAGCTTGGACAAAAGCCAAGCTAAGGTTCCATGTGTGGGCCACGTGTGCCACACGGCTAGGCAGCCTCTCTGCCCATGTGTGGCACACGTGCCCCACATATGGATGGGGGACATGTCACCTCCTGATTGGTACTGAAATCCCTCTCCTTCATTCATTTTAAATACCTCATTTCCCTCCCATTTTATTCTAAGAAGAAAATTTGAAAAAGATAGAGTGCAGAATTTTCTCTCAAATATTTCTAACTTCTAAACACCATAACTTTCTCATTCGGACTCCGAATTGAGTGATTTAAGTTGGAGAATCTTTGTATTCAAGTCCCCTACCTTATCCAAAAAGGTTTACAGCATTTTGATCGAGTTTTGTGATGGTTTTACCCCCAAAACCGAAACTGCACGGGATTCCTAGGTATTGAACTAAACTTTGTGATTTCATCTTTTATGATCTTCAATTACCTAGGGTTTTCTTCTTCTATATGTATGTGTATGTATGGTGAAGGCTATTGAGAAAGATAGCTTCATAATCAAACATAATCAAGTCTAATTAGAGACAAATGTGAACTAATTTTCTATAATTCTAGTTTTTCACATGTTTGAGAGTTGTATTGTGATTAGTTTGATATCTAGGATTATTTGTGATTTGATTGACTCATTTTATGATTAATAACCTTAGCATGTGCTTGGATCCTTTATTTGAAAAAATCTAAGATTAGCACATTTGATTTTGTGTTTAGAGCTAACTAGGATTTAATTGATTATTCATTATATCCTTACTCTAAATACTTGCTAGAATATTCATTGATCATATTTTGTGATTCTAGCATTTTTGGTATATGTTTCTAATAACTTGAATATGTGCTTCATGTATATGATTTATTCAAGTCTTAGCTTTGTGAATGAAACTAGGAATCACATGTGTTAGGTGTTTCAGATTCTCTACGTTTCAATTCATGTTTTATGACTAGACAATATTTAACTTATGTGCTCACATGATTAAGTCTATGTCTACATAATTTGTACTTGATCCATACATTTCATATATTCATGCATCATCTTGTATGATTGCATCACTTGGATTGTAAAAATAGAATACCATACATTGTGTGCTCATTGTCTAATTCTAGTTTCTATAGTTCATACTGATCATATGTCTTATGTTGATTGTGCTTGCATCATTTGCATCACTTAGATCAATGCCTTATGGAAAGGTTGAAGTCTCTTGTTAAGGTGAGTGAAACCTTAATTTGAGCAAAAAGACTTGGCTAGGAAAGTTTTCCGGATAGCCAAGCACGAAGTCTTAGTTAGGATTAAGAGGATCCAGATAACTAAGCAAAAGTCTTAGTTAGGAGTTTGGTACTCCGGATGGTTGAGCTAAGGAAGCTTGACTAGGATCATTTGTTATCTAGATAGCTAAGTAAGGGAATCTTCCTAGAGATGTGAGCTTCTTGGATAGGAAGTTGCTTCCTAGAGGTGTAGGACACATCTCGGATAGGAAGTAGGCTAGGTGGTTCACTAGGCCCGAGGGTCGACTAGAAGTTGATAGCTTATGGTGGATATCATGAGTTAATAGCCTTGAGTGTGTAAGTCTTTTTCGTCATAGTGGATTGCTTGCCGGCGGTTGTGGATTCAACCTATGGACGTTTTCTCTTCAGAGGTTTACCACATAAAAATCAATGTGTCAAATGTCTCTATCTCTATCTCTTTATATTTGTATTTATGATTAATATAACTTGTTTAAGATCTTCATTTCCTCACATCCTTGTAAAAAAGTTATTGGTAAAGAAAAAGATGCACACATTATTGGTTGAATCAACACTTGTCTCTTGTATGTTGTAAGTGTTTGAACATTGTATCTTGTAATATTCTATATCAAGTTGTAACGTTCTACTTAGTGTAATTACATTGCAATATTCAAAGTACAACTTGTGGAATTTGCTCTTCATTGAATATACTTGTATATGAGATACATTGTTCCTTAGTATATGTTTTGAAGACTAAGGGTGGTGAATTGAGCATACATGAGTTAATTGTTTTCTCATAACAATCATGTTAAAGGTTAATTTATATGCTCACCAAGGTTTTGACATAAGTTAAGAAAGAGTTTTTAAAACTACAGTGTCAACCTATTCACCCCCCCCCCCCCCCCCCTTCTAAGTTGTTTAGTATAACCTTGTAAGTATTTTCACCAGTTCTAAATGCACCCACCTTTCATCTTCAAGCTTCATCTTCTTCGTCGCGATAACAGCTATGGCAGCCAAACCCTAGCTGCAACCACCGCCGAAATCAGCCTTCTCGAACCTACCGCTGACCGAGACTGGTCCCAAAATAACGGCACAGTCAACAGAAACCCAGTAGGCCAATTTTTCAGTCCTCCCAAACGGTCGAAATCCAAGCCATATCTCCATGACTCATCGCCACTTCCCAAAACAGCGACCCAATTGCGAAAATCAATGTCATGATTTGCTCTACGATGTCGCTATAGCGACCCCTTGGCGACAGAGATGATTTTGGACCTGATCATGTCACTAAAATTGTCGCCCCTAATGTCGTCATTGAAACAATTGCGACATCTCCTCCGTTATTCTAATTGGTGGGGGAAATTACAAAAAGGCCCCCTAAAGTGGCCAAAATAAACAACACTTTTGAATGGGATCAATCCTTAATTGTGTAGATTGTACGTTAATAATGCCATGTATGAATTTCTCGTAGTCCATTAGCCACTCTATCATTTCCCTAGAATTTCCTATTAATTGTTTAATCACCCTCTTATCTAGATTGTTGATATTGGATTCCTATCTATTCATATTCTATTTACATTTTGTTACTTTTATTTTTACATGTAAGTTTGGTGGTTTCTCAAACCACACACTATCAAACTATCATGTTTACTTTATTGCAAATAAAACTAGTTAATTAATTAAACTAATTACTCTAATTCCCTGTGGAATGAATCCTTGCTTATCATTTTACTAAATTTTATAACTAAGTGGATTTTCAAGTGGTAAAAATTGGTTTTCAAAACGATCACATAAATACATTATTTTGTTATGCAAAACGACCGCATCAGCACCCCGGCTTCAGCAAGAGCATCTGCCTCTTCCACTAGTACAGCCTCAGTAGGATGCGTAGAATCATGTATTTGATCATCTAGAGCAGTAGGAGGATCTTGAACCTCCTTCTTAGTTTTTTCTACCAGGCCAATAGTAGGCATATCAGATCTTTAAGGTAGAGGGAGATCTGGGATGAAATCTACTTGAGAAGAACCTACCTGGTCTAGATCGGTGTTTGGAAATTGAGCAGCCCTAGCAATAATTTGATCCCGGTCCCAATTAAAGGCAACCTGCAGATTGAAGGGAGGAAAAAGTGCCTTAACGACCTCATATGAAGCGGTGAAATATCCATCTGTAAAAGAAGAGTCTACCCCAGCTTCCAAAGCACTCACTAAACCCCGCAGAAGCTGGTTCTCATTAGGGAGTAGGATCTTCTCCACCTTCACACGTTCACTCTCTTCGGCGTAGCGACCTAACGGTTATTATGTCCAAGGCACGCTTCATCCGCTCTAGCTCCACCAAGGCCTCCTACTTACCAGTCTTAGAGTCAGTCGCAAACTTGATCAAGGAACTTACATTTTGCTCTGCTCCGACCAGATCAACCTTAGCCTCCTCTAGTTCAGCCCGGATGGCGAGGTTTGCCTCTTTTAGTGATGTTATCTGTTGCCCCACGGCCATAGCCAATTTAAAACCCTACAAAAAAGAAGAAAAAAATAAATACCATTTAAAAAGTTATACAAAGCAAGCAAGAAGGTCAGGGATTATAGCTCAACGAGCATTGAAGCTCCCTTGGTAATCAGGATGTATGAGGGCAAAAAGAACATAGTCGGTAGGCCTCCCCAGGACAAGCAACGATGAACCGGGATACTATCTCCTCTTGATTATAATCCCGCGATCTCGATCTAGAAGGAAGATCAATAGGAGAAATGGCCGCAGTAGTAGCACCTTTCTCTTTCTCTACCCTTATTAGGTGCCTGGAAGATGTTATTGGAGGAAGAGAAGGTGGAAAAGCTACTAGAATAGGCCTAGCAGTAGCCACACTTGGAGCTTGCCTCTAGACTTGGACAGGAGAAACCCGAGCTTTAGCAGCTCTTGCCATCATCTCACCCATAGTCGGGCGTGCTGAAACTAGGGTGGGAAGAGGGTCAAGAGGGGGTGCAAACTACCTCGCTGGAGCCGAAGGAGTTGATACAGGTAATTTGGAGCCAAACACAGCACCAGTACTAGCACCAACACTAAAAGTAGGAGAAGGAACATGAGAGTTGGCTGGAAGGGGGTCCAAGAATCCCAGTCCCGAAGAAGTAGGAGAATGAGGTAGGAGAGGAGCGGACAAAACTGTTAGAAGACTGTTTAGCACTAAGTAAGAAAGATTAACAAAGCAAGAAAGAACAAGAAGGACAGAACCACATACCCGGATTAGTAATGGAGATCCTAAGATATCGGTATAACCTAGCTCCTACATAGGCGTCGTTGGAGGGATACTTCACGATTGTGTACATCCTCCCATAGATCCTCCTAATGATGCCCTTGGACTACGCTGAGAGTGCCCCATTGTCCCACTAATACCTCCTGGTAAACTGGGTAGGGACCGGGTACTCAATTCCCCTGATATGTACTGAATGTCCCCAATCTCTTTCTACCATGATCCATTCATCCTTATAAGGCTGGTTATACTTTCTATTTACCTTGGGAACAATGAACTTCATCTTGTTAGACGCCCACAAATAAAACTAGCCCCTGGGTGCCAAGTTCGCTACCTAGAAGATGTATCGGAGCTCTTCGAAACCCAGTTCCCTTGCCACATCATCCTTCTCCTAAAGCAGCAAGAACCCCATCAAGTGCTTCCAATACCCCCAGGATATTTGTAAGGGGGCAATCTCTAGAGCAACAAGCCCCCTACTAAGGGTGGGATGAAGAGGTAGCCTGACCCCACACTCAAAGGCGGCTACCTGAATGAGAAGGAAACCTGGAAGAGGGGTACATATCATAACCCCGATGAGGGAGAGAAAGAGTGATGGTATCATGAATTTGGTAATCCCTTCTCAGGCAAACTAAGCTGTCGACAGTGTAAATGGAGTCTGAGACAATCCTGCTATTGTGGAAGAAGGAAAGAGGACCACTAAGTACTCCACTGGAATCAACAGCCGGAGTATCATCCCCATTTTCTTTAATATCCTCATCGTCCTCCTCATCGACGATTTGAATCGGGTCCTCGGGTTTGTTGTTGAAGCCCGACCTAATTCTGTGATTCCTAGTGGAATGAGAGGGCTAAGATTGATTGCTGCAGCCAGCAATATCGCCTTCCTCTCGTCCTCTCTTTTTCCCCCTTGTCAATTGAGAGCTCTCCTTCAAATCGACCTTTCCAAATATAGGAGGGCATCGAGGCAATCAGGAGGGTTTGGTGAAGTTGGAAGAGGATTTTGTGAAGCCGCCATGATAGGAAGTAGAAGAAAGAATAAGAAGATCTCGAAACTCACTTGAAAGGATAAGAACTTAAAGAGAGGAAGTAATGTTTTGCCTTTTGAAATTTGAAATACAATGTGAGAAGAAAAAGAAAGGTCTGGTTTATTTATAGAAGGAAGTAGGTGGTTACTGGAATAGAAAAGGAAACCGTAATCAATGACCGGAAACATGCAAGAGGTGGTTTCGAGAAAATAGCTCCAAAAAATGGCCCATCCAAATAAGCGGACCACTTTTGTCCTGACACATGGATTGCTCATTAGTTATAGGCATGCTAAAGGAGGGTTTCCTCTAAGACAATTGAAACCAGCAAGATAGGATGGGAAAAATCCTTCTTGAATCCTAATATCCTAACTCCAACCCTAGCAAGGTGTCGGTGTCGGTGTTCAAGTCAGAGGGATTTCTGTTAACCGCCAAAAATGGCAAGGGTTCAAAGAAGAATATTCCATCCACGCCACAGAAAATTTGAGATTGAAAAACATCATAGAAGAAGATCCCAGTACCCCACCACTAAATTGATGGGGTACACCTTCTAACAATCCAGATCAAGATCAAGGACTCTTATACCCCAAGGTACCTAGAAACAACATAAGCCCAAAATCCTAGTACCCTGCTACCACACCAACCCGTATCCCAATACCCCGACTTACCAATAACATGATCCAATATGAGGCAGGATATCTAGGTATCCCAATCCCTCCTAGAACCGAGGGAAAACCGAGCATGCTAAGATCAAGCTATAAAAAAGACAATAAGACTTCGACGTTTAAATAACAAATAAAATTGACTCATTCCTGCCACTCAAGAATTCTACTTTAAAGTAAAACAACTCTGTCAAATTCCACCAAAAAAGTAATCACTTGATTCGTTGAATAAATCTCACGATCTTCTCGTATGTCGCCACTGAATGTCCCATAAATCATTAAGCCACTGAACCGAATTAAGGGGAGTGCACAACAAGAAATGAGACCTATATAAAGAACATGATACTCAATAGAAATGGGAGACTTGAATCAGAAACACTCAGTTTTCTTTTCCACTTATCAACTAGCTCGAAATCGTCATCGCCAACAGTGTTTATACCCTCCTACCATGACAACAGAAAAACCTCCATTGTACAAATATTGCATATTTATCAATAAAGTCCGCTTTATTTGATCTTTGTTGATATATAGATTGATCTTTGTTTTTAGATTTTTAGATTTTTAGTTTTTGTTTTGCTCGAGGACTAGCAAAAGATAGGTTTTAGGGTATTTGATCGGTCCATTTCTATATATATTTTACACCCCTATTTTCTATTATTTATGCTTTGTTCTCAAGTTTATTAGGTGGTTTAATGTGTTTGTTGAGCATGTGTAGGTCTGTTCCACTCATGTGGTGTTAAATCTCATTTTGTAAGAAAAGAAGTCAAGATGGAGAAATTGAGCAAAATTGGAAGAAACCATGAAAAGATGATTTTTGGCTTGTGCAGAACCTTTATATTTTGGGGCTCATATCTCTTAGCTCTGATTGAATTGTATGTCCTACCACCTATGGATTGAAAGCCCTAGAAGTCTAGTTTCTGGTGCAATTTTTAGATTGCAATTATGATATTCCTAAAAGAAGTTATGACTGATATAGTAACCGAAGGTCAAAGCTGAAAAGTCCACCGCTGCCCAAACCGCCCCGTATGCACGAGTGTCTACAGAGCGACCTGGGTAGCGGTAAAGATCAAAAGAATTTCATTGCCCATGCAGCTACCAAGGCAACTTGCCTCCAGAGTGACCTAGGGAGCGGTATTATGTATTTTTTACGGATTTCAACTCCGAATTGGTCCAAAATTATCCCAAAGCTTTTCAAATCAAATCCTAATAAATTTAAAAGATCAAAACATGTTTGGGAAACTTCCTATACTCAAATTAGGAGTCAATCATCGAAAGAGGAAATCCAACTTAGGAACGGATTCTCATACCTTGTTTCATTCTACTTTCCTACTTGGTGGATTTCCTAAACCTAAGATGAATTGGGGGTTCACAAGGAAAAATCACCTATAAATACTTCCTACTCTTTTCAATTCAAGAAGACAGCCAAGGGAGGTTCTAAACCACAGGAGGGGGTTGTCCCCCATCACTTTGACCACCACACATATAGGTTTTCTCTACATCTCTTCTATGTTTTATCTTCTCAATAGATGTGTAACTAAACCTTTAACTAGGGGATTGATGTAACCGATTTTGGATAACTCTATGTGAAGAATTAGTCTATCTTTTGTTAATCAATACTTTTGCTTATTGAATGAATTGTTCTATTCTACTTGCTCTTATTATTTAGTGACTACAACTAATTTGAGTTAGCGGCTTAGTTTATCCATGAGATTAGGGTTTAGATGTGGATGACCATTCAATTTAAATCTGAATCACAAGCTTAATAAACAAGAAAATTGATATATGCATGACCGTGTTGTGTTAATTTGGCTTAGAGTTTTGTGTAAAATAAGGGTTTTAACAACTGCTCATTACATGATCGTGTGTGAGTAGTGGGAATAACCCTAGATCATTATTTTGTTATTTGTTGCATGACCGTGCATGAGTAATGGATAGGATCTTTGAACTTAATTGAATTATCCTGAAAACAAGCCCATAAACTGGATTGAAGTGTTTAATGAGACTGATTTTGAGCATTGAGTGTCTAAGAGAGGTGCATCAATTCCCTAGTATTTCTCTGCATATATTCATCCCTTATGTAATTTGATTTGATTTGATTTTAGTGTTTAGTTCAAGTATTCATAATTTAGGTTAATCTTAAAATTCATCAACTTTCCAAAGCCAAACATTAGGCAATTTAGTTTTGTTAACTGTAAAAAATAACGAGGGTCCAAAGAAGAATTTACCATATAGATTAGAGATAGAAGAAGGCCGCAGGAAGTATACCGCTACCCCGAAAAAAAGACTAGTCCAATACACTAGGATACAAATCTGTTGAGATCCACATCAGGATCATCTAGATTTCCCCAGGTACCATGGTACAAGGGTCAAGATCCAAAGACAATTCTGTCAAAATCCTCCTAAGAAGGAATCACTTGATTCTAGGGATTAAGTTTCCCATGACATTCTTGCCTATCGCCAAGGAAAGTCCCGTAATCTCTACCACCCTAGACCGAATTTGTAAGAGTCCATGGCAAGAAACGAGACCTATATATACGATATTATACTCAACAAACCGAGGGGGCAAATTGAGAGAAAAAACCCTACTTTTCTGTTTTCCACTTATCGACTTACACAAGAGCTCCATCGCCAACTTGTTCTAACCCCTCTTACTATGATAGCCAAAACCCCCCTTTGTATTTCCAATATATTATTATTATCAATAAAAGTGAGTTCTGTTTGATCTTTATTGATAGTGGATGTTGATTCTTTGATGTTGTATTTGTTCTCCTTTCACTGAACATGCACATGCATAGATATCAAACTACGTGATACCCCTCCGACCATAATCTACCCCAATCACGGTCACACGAGTTGTTAATTGGAAATTCATCCAGTGACAATTTTCCATTAACACTTTTGGCACCGTCTGTGGGAACTACTCCCATATCATTCATAAAAGCTACCTAGCTCTACCTAGAAGAAACGTAAGATGAGACTTCGATCTTCTCAGGGTACCCCAACCCATCGAGACCCTATTTCCTTGCTTATACCCGGAGAAACCAAAGTAAGGGCATGGATTCGAGAAACCATATCCCAGCACCAGTCTCTTCACTGCATGCGGGCTCTATGCCCCAAGATCTGGCTGTCTAGAAAGTCAATCTGAATATCCTGGAGCAGCAGGCTGCTGCTTATGTAAAAAGTATCCACCTTCAAATGATCACCTAGGGGATCCCTTTCGAAGCACCCGGGACAGTAGGAGATGCTGGACCGGGTACCCGAGTACCAGTCTTCGACAGACTCGGACCACCACTTCCAATTCTAGACAGACATGTAGATTTTAGACCCCGACAGGTGAAGTCAGCAGTCAACATCCCTCCAAAGAGGAATTGACCAATAGGCAAGCCAGGGCCCAACGGTAGAGGAGAGGGTTTCACAGCCCGATGCTGGTGGAAGTACCGGACCCTTAAGAAACCCACAAGGTAACCATTCTTGGAAAGAGAAGATCATGAAGGCAACTGTGGTATCCGAAACTTCAGAGAACGAAGGCTCGGTAGCCCAATCCAGGCACGATGAATCTAAACGCCTTAAATACTAAAAGGCCAAGATGGCAAAGGAACTCACATAGCCAAGGAAGGAAAAGCATCGAGGTACCCAGAAAAATCCCCTAGGGAAATTAATGCACCCTTCTCTAGGAGGATCTAGGAGGTAGAACTACCCCCCAAATTCAAGATGTCAGCTGGAAAATATTCTGGATCGAAGGACCCCGTGAACCATATGGAGAGTTTTATCCACCATATAGAGGTCCAGAATGCTACCCGGTCAGCAATGTGTAGGATGTTCCCTTCAACCTTGACACACTGTGCCAAGACCTGGTTTAGAAAGTTATCTCCAGGTAGTGTGGACTCCTTTACAAAACTTACTACATATTTTAATGCTCAATTTCAAGGGATCAAGCCTCATCCCAAGGACCTTGTCCTACTTCAGTATGTGGTCCAGGAGCGGGGTGAGACGCTGATATCCTATGTAGAAAAATTCCATAAAGAAGTAATCCAGATGGGAGTGTTTATCGAGAAGGAGACCTTGGCCAACTTCGGAACAAACCTGTGGGCTAGTAGATTATTCCGGTCATTCGCCAAACATCCACTTGAAACCTACCATAAGGCCTATGACAAGGAATTGGAGCAGATGGACATAGACAAACAGCTCTGGGTCAAGGTCGGGCACGATGAAGCCCAATCAACCAAGCGTCAGAAGAAAGAAGCTCCAAAGCCTACACCTGCAAAGAAATTCCAAAATCACCCTTCAAACCAGTCTACCTACTAGCCACCGCCTCCTTCCCAACATTAGGATAGGTATCCTGCAAAGAGAATCCCCCATAGAGATACGCCTCCACCAATAAAGGTAGCATGGGTAGAGAGTGAAGAGGATTGGTACAACCATTACACCTCTCTCAATGCATCCTGAGAAACCATATACCTCGCCATCTGTGACAAGGGTTTTCTCATGAAGCCCGGGTTTATAAAGGTCCCAACTGACCAGAGAAATCGTTACAAATACTGTGACTTCCATAAGGATATGGGGCATAACACATCGAAATACTATAGTCTCCACAACCAGATTGAAGGACTAATAAGGGGAGGACTTTTGATTGAATTTTTACAACAGGTACGGGATAGCATCAAGGTAGGGAATGAGGTACAGAAAGAAATGTGGGGTGCAGAAGAGAGACAGAGGAATAAGGGGAAAGACCTGATGCAGCACATCCAGATCATCCATATCATCACTGGAGGCCCCACGTTGGCAGGAACCTTCAACAACTCTAGGAAGAATCATGCTAGGAAGATTCCTTGACTCTCTACCAATCACGATATACTCCGGGTCGTTAGTGGATCCCGAGACCTCCCTCGTGCAAGCTAGATCATTTTCAAGGAAGAGGATGTCTACAAGACAATACTGCCACATGATGACCCGATGGTAATTACTGTACAGATAGCCAATTGCTAGGTTCACCATGTTCTTGTTGATACCGAAAGCAATGTTGACATCCTATTCAAAGGTACACTCGAGAAATTTAACTTAAAGAACTCATGCTACAACAGTTGTACCATGCCATTGTATGGGTCCACTAGGGACTTGCTCAAACCGATAGGGTCCAAGATTTTACCGGTGATAATCAAAAAAGCTCCTCTCCAGTAGAACATAATGATAGACTTTATCCTGGTAGACACCTCATCCCTTTACAACGCGATCCTAGGAAGACCATTCCTATTAGGGATTATGGGGTGTTGTCCATCTACCACAACATTCTGAAGTTCCCAGTTGGAATCGTGGTAGGAAAGGTTCGAGGGGATCAACAAGCAGCCCGCAGCTGTTACGTAGTGTCTACCAATCCTACCGTGCTAGCCAAGCAATGTGCACACGTGACCAATGAGACAAACCGAGAGTACCGAAGCAGGATCAATACGTCTTAAAAGAATGAGATGTACTAGATGTATTTATGGGAGAGACAGAAGAAGAGGAATGAAGGTGGACCAGTGGGCACCCCACAAACCAGTTAGAAGAGATATCAGTTAGAAACGATGATCCAGCCAAGGTAGTGAAGATAGGAAACGCAATGGATTGTGGGGTCAGGAGGAGCCTGGTCAAGCTCTTTAAAGAATACAATGACATTTTTGCTTGGAGTCATGATGAAATGCCAGGTATCCCTCTCAGCCTAGCTGTCCACAGGCTAGCAGTGGATGCAACCTTCAAGCTAATCAACCAGAAGCGGAGGCACTTTAACACCAAGTGGAATGCCGAAGTTCAAGAAGAAGTAGACAAGCTCCTAAAAAACAGATTCATTAGGGAATCCCGGTACCCTGAGTGGATCGCCAATGTGGAGATGGTTACCAAAACTGAATGGGAAGTGGCGTATGTGCGTGGGCTATATCGACCTCAACCGAGCTTACCCAAATGGCAGCTTCCCTCTGCCCAAAATAGATCAACTAATTGACTCTAATGCAGGAAACAAACTCCTAAGCTTCATGGACGCTTTCTCGGGGTACACCAAAATCATGATGCACCCCGCCGACTAAGACAAGACCAGCTTTATCACCGGGCAAGGCCTCTACTGCTACAAGGTGATGCCATTCGGTCTTAAAAACACTGGAGCAACCTACCAGTGTTTGTGAACAAACTATTTAAGCAACAGATAAGAAGGTTTATGGAGGTGTATATAGATGACATGATCACCTCATACGACTGACCAGCATACAGAAGACTTACACCAAACCTTTCAGGTGATAAGAGAAAACCAAATGAGATTGAATCTCGCCAAGTGCGCTTTCGAGGTAGCTGTAGGAAAATTTCTTGGATTCATGGTACATGAGAGAGGGATTGAGGCTAATCCCGAGAAGATCAAAGCCATCCTAAATCTCGGATCCCCGACTACCCTCCAACAGGCACAGGGATTGATTGGCAAGATAATCGCACTGAATCGCTTCATATCTTGATCTATAGATAAGTTTCTTCCTTTTTTCAAAGTTATTAAGTTTAGTAAGAAGATGAAGTGAGGTCAGAAAAACGAGTAAGCCTTTCAATCTTTGAAGGAATACCTAGCTACCCCGCTTTTAGTTGTAAAACCTCTTTCAAGAGAAGAGTTGTAACTTTACTTAGCAGTATCAGAAACCGCAACTAGTGGGGCCTTAGTGAAAAAGTATAGTGACGGGGTCAAGAGACTGGTCTACTATGTGAGCCGCGCTCTGACCAAGTCTGAGAAAAACTACACCCTCTTGGAGAAGCTCGCCTTGGCCGACTTCGTAGCAGAATTAAGCATGACCTCTGATCCTAATACTACCGAGATTCTAAACCCGGTTCCAGAATTTTCGGAATGGCCTTCTGATCACAAGACCTAGATACTATTCATGGATGGAGCATTAAATCTGTCAAGTTACGGAGCAGGAATCATCCTTACTGAAACTAATAATGCACGTTGTGTATAAAACTATCCAGAAGGGGGTGAATAGATTTTAAACGATTATTAGCAATTTTTGCGATTAGTCAATGTTACGAAAATACCCCAAACTAGTTAAAGCAATAAATCAAGTGTAAAGTGCGGAATTTAAATAACACTTGATTTGTACGTGGAAACCTTCAATAAGGAAAAACCACGGGCTATTATGTGCATCACACAAGAACCTCGAATCCACTAATTGCAATGACATTTACAACCTAGGTTGACCTCAACCTCTCAAGGTCTATAACCCGCCACTACTACCCGCATGCCTATAAAAGTGGACCTAGTCCAATTTGCTTGCACCACTCACTGGTAGTCACAAGACTTACTTCTCAATGAAGAGAATAAACAACCTAATGTGAATAATATGATATTCAAAGAGCAAGTAATGCTAGGTTACAATAAATGCTTATCTACGATGAAAGATGACAATAATCACAATCTTATATATCAATATTTGCTATATGACATGGCATAAAACATAGCTATCAAAGATTAAACAATCCTAATAATAGCTATCAAAATACAACTCTCAAACAATCAACACAATTATCTCAATCTTGTCAATAGAATATGTTCTATAAGCATACAAGTGATAAATGAGATTGCTTGTTAAGAAAGACACAAAATATGTAAGATATTAGTGACCAACTTACCAAGCTAAGTATGTTGAATAAAAACCAAGCATTGATGGCACCTAGATGATCATGGATGATGCTAGATGATGTTTGATGCACAATGATATTTGTTTGAGTAGTTAAAGGTGAGTTCGTGGATGATTTTTCTCTCTTAGAAAATTTCTTTTGTTAAAAATATGATTTTGAACTTTTATAGACAACCTAAAATGAAAGTGGTGTATTTATAGGTGTTCAAGAAAACTACAGCATTTTGGGATCGTTATGCACACGACAAACTGCCGTGTTTGGCCAAGATGGCACTTTAACCGCGGCACAACAAAAGAATTGATGTCACTTGGCTTGCCGCAATTGGTCAAAACAACACTTCAACTGCGGCAATGAGAGGTAAGGCCTTCTCACGTAGTTTCTCACACATAGATCATGCAATAAGTGCAAGTGTGTGAGTGAAGTGAATGCATCCTAATGTCTGACATGTTATGACATTTAACTAGCAAGATGCAAACAATTAAACATGCATGAAGAGAAATTCAAGAACATGAATGCACATAGATAAAACACACAACATACAAGAATTAGATATGCATGAGTTGTGAGTGTGTGCAACTAGATCTCTTCAAAGCAAGTAAGCACTTAGAAATTTACCTTTGGTGCTTCTTCTCTTGAGTTCTTGAGAGGGCCTTACATCAAACCCCACATATGGTTTGTCACCGAAATAAGTCAATCAAACTTGAGGAACTTACAATCTCCCCCTTTGGCTATTTTGTGACAAAACCACCACTCACATTGATCCTCACAACATAATTGAAACTAAAGGTCAACAATGATATTCTACATTACAAAGAGATATAAAATAAAAAAAATAAAAAATAAATAAAAAAAAAAAAAACTTCAAGTCTTCAATATCTTGTAAAACTATCAATCCTTCAAAACAAAAAGAGTACACTTTCCAAAGCAACTGTATTGTGAGGTAATCATGTGAAATTAAAACAAGCATTTGCATTAAAGAATTTTTCATTAAAAAAACATGCAACATCATGCAATGAATGTGCAATGCAATGCTCCCCCTCAACTGGTTACTCCCCCTTAATATGCAATCTCCCCAACATGTGAATTTTGCTACTAAAATAATCATTCTCCTTTACCACTACTACTCCCCCTTTTTGTCATGAGATGGACAAAGGAGTATACCCCAACCAGGTCACTTGTAGCAAAGAGAGATAGTAACATACAATCACATTTGCATAATCATATAAGCCACTTTATATAAGTCAATTAATTGGAAAGAAACAAGGAGAATTTATTTAAAGAAAATGTGTGATTAAGATGCTTTGCAAGCAAGACATGTTGCATTCAAATCCAAAATTCAATGGTATTTGGAAAAGCAAATGACAAAGGTTTCCTAAATAATTCAAACCAATTTCACCAATTGTCTTGAATCTAAGCAAGGATATAAAGTTAACAATCATTCAATTTTAATGAGCAACTATATCTAACTTTAAAAGTAAAACATGACATGATCGACTTTTTGCACCCTATTTGATTTTTTTTTGGGTAAGATACCCATATGATAGTAGCCATGTTCGACAAGTAAAGAAAGAGAGACATAGGATTTTAAAGTCCTTTGAACGGATACTAGATCCTTTATTCATTTGAGTCTCATAAGCTTTTCACACAAGTTTTGCATTTAAGAATATGCAATCATCAATTCATACTTGTTCATTTGAGCATGTCATTTGAATTTCATGCTTTTCATATTTAGCATGTCATTTAATCAATCATCATGTCATAGAGATAATCATATGTCATTTAAAGAGTACTTCCTAAGTATATCTCCTAGTCCAAATCCAAAAATGCATGTTTGAACAAGAATATGACACGGATTGCAAACAAAGCAATGGTTCACACTTATTGAAGAAAATATCATAAGCATATGTGTGACTAATGTTTATCAAATTTTTGCATGTGACAAGTATACAATGCTCTCTTTGCTTGTGTTCCCCATATGGGGACAATCACTAAACACATCACTCCATAAGACATATCCCAATAGATCTACTAAGTTCTTTAAACCTAGTTGCATCTAAGGGTTTAGTAAATAAGTCCGCTAGGTGATCATTTGTACCTACATGTTCAAGTACAATGTATTTGTTCTCAACTAGTTCTCTTATGAAATGATGGCAGATGTCAATATGCTTAGTCCTAGAATATTGTACCGGATTGTTGGAAATATTGATAGCACTCATATTATCACAAAAGAGGGTTATAATACCTTGATTGAATCCGTAGTCGACTAGCATTTGCTTCATCCGTAAAAGTTGTGTGCATCCAATCCTCGTGGCTATGTACTCGGCCTTGGCCGTGGATAAGGAAATCGAGTTTTGCTTCTTACAAAACCAAGACACCAAGTTGTTGCCTAGAAAGAAGCAACCGCCCAACGTGTTTTTCCTATTATCGCAATTTCCTGCCCAATCCATATCACTAAAGGCAACTAAACTAGCATTAGTGTCTTAAGAGTACCAAATCCCATAGTTGGATGTCCCATTCACAGAGCGAATGATTCTCTTAACGGAAGAGAGATGGGACTCCTTAGAATCCGCTTGGTACCTAGCACACACACCAACACTATAAGAGATATCGGGCCTACTTACGGTCAAATAAAGCAAGCTACCAATCATGTCTCGATATAGAGTTTGTTCTACACTTTTTCCACTAGCATCCTTGCTTAACTTTAAAATGGTACTCATGTGTGTGTCACAATGTTTGGAATTTTCAAGACCAAACTTCTTCACTAGATTTTTAGTATATTTAGCTTGGGTTATAAAAATCTCATCATTCAATTGCTTAATTTATAAACCTAGGAAGTAACTTAGCTCACCAACAAGACTCGTCTCAAATTCTTAAGACATAACATCAACAAATTGTTGGACCTTGGTGTTGTTGGTGGAGCCAAACACTATATCATCAACATATATTTGAGCTACGAAAGCTCATCATTGTTTTTCTTGATGAATAGAGTCTTGTTAACACTATCTCTTGTGTAGTCATTGTCAACAAGAAATTGAGTGAGGCACTCATACCACGCCCTCGGTGCTTGTTTCAACCCATATAAAGTCTTCTTGAGGCTATAGACATGGTTGGGGTGGTATGCATCCACAAACCCCTTGGGTTATTCTACAAACACTTCCTCTTGCAAGAAGCCATTGAGGAAGGCACTCTTCACGTCCATTTGGAGCAATTTAAACTTGTGCACACAAGAAATGGACAAGAGAAGCCTAATGGACTCTAGATGGGCAACGAGAGCAAATGTCTCCTCAAAGTCAATACCCTCAATTTGAGAGTACCCTTGTGCAACAAGTCTAGCCTTGTTACGCACTATGTTGTCATTCTCATCGAATTTGTTCCTATATATCCATTTGGTGCTTATGACATTAGTAGTCTTAGGCCTAGGAACTAGAGTCCAAACCTCATTCCTTTCGAATTGGTTAGCTCTTCTTGCATGGCAAGAACCCAAAATTCATCATTTAATACATCATCAACCTTTTTAGGTTCTATTGAGAGGTTTAGCAAGTGTAGCTAATAAGATTAGCTATTTGACGCCTAGTCCTAACACCCTCATTCACATCTCCAATAACATTATCTTTGTTATGGAGATGTCTAACCCATGGAGCGGGTTCTTTAGAGTTCAAAAGAGGAACTCTATCAATAGGTTGTGTGTCCTCTTTATCAAAGTTAAACGTCCCAACGATAGGAGTCTCCACAACCTTCTCCAAAGGAGAATCATCAACTACAACAACCTCATCCTCATGGTCACTAGACTTGAGCCTATTATCATCAAAGACAACATTTGATAAATCCATAACGCTTCGAGTCTTTAAATTGAAAACTCTATAGGCTCTACTATTTAAGGCATAGCCAATAAAGATACCATCATCACTCTTAGCATCAAACTTACCAAGTTGATCTCGGTCATTTAAAATGTAGCACTTGCTTCCAAACTTGAATGTGAGTTAGGTTTTTCTTAAAACCTATGTTTTCACATGCTTATGAGTTGTGTTGTGATTAGCTTTTTATCTAGGACTATTTTTCCTTTAATTGAATGTATTTCAATGAATGATAGTCCTTACATGTGCTATGACTAATTAATTGACTCTTAAATTTATTATATATTTAGAGCCTATTAGGATTTAATAGTTTGATTTGTGAATATGTGCTCTATATGATTACTAGAGGATCTTATTGATCATATCTCATATCTCTAGTATTTTAGTTTTAGTTCTAAAGACTTGAATATATATATGCTTCATGAACATGTTTTCAAGCTTTAGCGACATGAATAATATCTAGGATTAAAGTGTGTTTTTGGTGATTTGGCATGCTCTAGGTTTTTGTTCTTGTATAAGGTCTAGACTATTTTGTTTTGTGAACTTTATTGACTATGTCTAGTACATCATGGAGTGTATCTACTCCATACATTTTATATGTTCATGCATCATTTTGTGTGATGTCATATTTTGGATTATAAACTAGAAAAATTTACATTGTGTGCTCATTGATTATTTCTAGTTTCCATAAGATGTATTGATCACATATTTTATGTTGCATGTGTTTGCATCATTTGCATCATTTGCATCACTTAGATCATTTGCCTTGTAAAAGGTGGAAGTCTCATGTTAAGGTGTGATGCTTTAATTTGAGCAAGAAGTCTTAACTAGAGACAAGTGAGATGTCGCCTTGGATAGTTGAGCAAGAAGTCTTGGCTAGGGTTGTGAGAATCCGATTAGTCGAGCAAAAATCTTCCTAGTGACATGTGAGATTTCTTAGATAGGAAGTAACTTTCTAGAGGCATGTGAGGTGTCTTGGATAGAAAGTTGTGGCAAGTCTTTCATTATTAAAAGGCTCGAGGGTAGGATAGAAGGGATATTCAAGAGAGAGCGTATCATGTGATTTGGTCACTTTTAAGGGTGTACTTTTATCTAACTACTGAAAGGTGGTGTTGCCGGTGGTTGTGGATTCAACCCGTGGATGTTTCCTCTTCAAAGGTTTACTACATAAAAAATATCATGTGTCAAATATCTCTATCATTATCTCTTTGATATTTGTTTATGTATTTGATTAGATCTTGTTTGGATCCTTATTGATTAATATCTTTGTAAGACAAGATTTTCGTAAATATTGTTTCTTTGACTAGTACTTGTTCATATGGGTCACTTATAGAAGAATACAAGTACGTGATAAGTTATGTATTAGTATAATCTCTTCATGCAAATTATAGACTATGTTTGATCACACTAATTGAATGTACTTTTCAACAGTCTATATATGCTTGTATATGCTTATTGAGATGTGATACACGATAACTAGAGAGACAAACTTTTGTTTGTTCAAAGGGATTGAAAAGAGGTTTAAAAATCTATTCAATCCCCCCCTCCTCTAGGCAATTTAACCGTGTTTGTATTTTCACAAGACTTAGCATTCGCTGGTCATCAACCGCGGACTTACCTCCAGAGCATCTCGAGATCCATGTTCTGTTGTTCATGTACCACGAAGTCAACCGCGGTTGTGCTCCAGCATATCTCACGCTTCAACGTCCATAGTTCCTCAACACAAATTACGGGCCAAAATCCTTCCCAGATTCAAAGAAATCAGCATTTCCAGACCTATTTTTGGAAGTAATATAAAAGCTTCCAATTCTTATTTTCAAAGGATGTCTTCTTACACATTTTTACACTTCTTACATCATTCTAGATCTAGGAATCTTCTTCCAACCTATTCAAATCATCCTACACCTTTCACCACCATTTTCTACACCAATTCATCTCTACATCACTTCTTCCATCTCTATTTTCACTTAATCACCAAGACCCACTCAAGAGCTACGAATTGGAGGAGAAGAAGAGGAGCTTGAAGAAAGGAGGACTCACCATACACCCATGGGTTTTCTCTTGACTTTTCCTTCTTTAATTCTTCTTTGTAACTTCATTATGAGTAGCTAAACCCCAATTGGGAGTTAATGTAATAATTCATAATTGTGGGTGTTCCACTAACTATCTTAAGTATTCAATCCATTAGTTTCATTCATTGTGATTAATGTTTTGATATTTTCTTGAATTGAAAAGGCACACCAACTCTTTGGTTCACGTCTAGATGTTAAATTGAATTGAGATTTTAATTATACACACACCATTAGTAATTGAAAACAAGCTCTCTTGAATGGAAGTGATGTATTGAGAGCACACCAATCCTATACATCTCAACTATCTAATTCCATCTATGCTTAAGGACAATTAGTCTAGTTTAGATTAATTGGTTTATAATTTTAGTTTGCCATATTAGTTATTAATTTTCAAAACAAACCATTGAACGTTTATTTTTCTGCACTTCTAGTATTTTACCTTTTTAGTTTGATCTTTGTTACCCTAAGATCCTTGTGGAACGATACTTGATTGTTGCTATACTAGTTTTTGAACTTTTGAGCACATTACTAGGAACTTTTATAAATATCTTTTGAACCGCATTTTTAGCTAATGGAAAAAGTGCATTCAAAATGGCATCGCTGCCAGGGATCGGTGTGTGTAGTATTGGTTAGATTAGGTATAACATTTGTAATTTAGTTAGTTGTTTAAGTTTTATTAGTTTCTTTTTATTTCGGTGGTACTTGTGTTTTTGCTTTTCAGGTTTTCAAGTTTATTCACGGACGTCGTTCACAGGGAGGTTTTGTTTCCGACAAACGGCAACATCCACCATATTGGTAGATTAGTTAGGCAGTTTGAGACAATTCAGTTAGAGGAAGATATGGCAGAACTGACACCACCTGGTTCTCCAAAACAAGAAAATGCCAAAGGTTCAAGACTTTTGGTAATATAGTTTTGTCGAGTCTCGTCCACAAAGTTCTTCATAAGTGACTTAAGAGCTTGCTATCTCATCAAGAACTATAGTCTTTGGAAAGCCATCCAAGCGAACATCTCGAAAGAACAATCTAGCTACATGACTTGCATTCGAAGTGTAACATCTTTGCACAAAACGAACAATGTGTCTCAAATGTGACCAATAAAATCGAGCATCAACCAAAGAATAGTCTTGTCACGTTCTATATGTCCTCATACTTGCTCTTGTAAGATCTCATATCCTTTGGGGCTCATGCGATTAGGCAGCTAGTTTGGCAAGCTAGCTATAGGAACTAGATCGATATAATAATGTTGAATATGTCTTATGGGAGCTATTACATGGGGAGCACAGGGAAAAAAGATTGTTGTAAGTTAAATCACATGTTCATTGTTGAGAACAAATTGATGGTTTCACTTTATGCTGTCTCAAAAAAAATGGAGACCTACTAACCATATTCAAGATTATACAAAACATTGAGCTGAAGATTCTATTTTAAAGATGGGGAAATTGAAAATGAAAACCCTTCTGAGAAGAAACAAAATTGGTAAAAGATATGGAAAATACATAAACAATACAACTACTATTGATTGTCTTTGAGCTTGTGCATAATCCTGGACTTCATCACGGGTTGTCCGTTGGTGTCATCGAGCTTTTTTCATGGCAATCTTGACTCTTGATTTAAGCATAAATACGAAATTGAAACATGACTAGGACAAGAAATGCTGCTGGTATCACGAACTGAATTCTGGAAACTGGCAAGTTTGAACTCCCTCCTAAAGGACTTATAGGTCCAAATGCCACAGACGAGATCCCCCCGCTTGAGCTCAAGTTAGTACTGTTCAAAAATATCACATGTTCAAAGCTATCCAAAATAGATAATGAATATAAGTTCTGTTTTCTAATGAGAAAATTTGAACTGTAAATACCTTCCTGTGTATATACAAGATCCATAACCTGCAATTAAGTGGGTAAAAACCAAAACAGTAATCAGGAAAAATAAAGTGAAATCAAAAGACTGGAATCAAATCACAAATTTGCATCCATCCAAGTACACCAATAACTTTAAGAATGATGGGAGATGGTAGACTACTTACTGGGATCAATAGCAGTTGTCACAGCTGTACCATCAAAGTTGCATGTTCCACCAGCACTACGTTTTTTCTGATAATAATCATTATAAGCATAAGAAGCATGACTTTTGATGTTGTTAGGAAGATAACACGACTGCCCCGGTTGGATGGCAGAGCAATTAGCTTGACCTTGCCCACAAGCCCAATTCAACCCATTTTGCAACTTATCCGTATCTGCATCATCTTTTACCACACAGAAAACCACAGAAGAATTTCCAGTACTTTGACTGGAAGTACTCAAACTCAGAGGATAAACAGAAGTCCCGTTAGGGAAAAACACACCCCAGTTTTTCTCTGCAATGGAGCCAGGCCTCTTGTCTTCATTGAACAACTCATAAATGTAAGTGTTAATGGGAATATTAGCCTGACTCGGTGGCCCTGAATTGTTCAGAACTCTTCGGATCAAATTATTATTGTAGGTCTCAGCATTTTCCAAAGTGGCATCAGGTTCTTTGGCTCCACCAAGCCAAGGCCAACCAGATTCTGTGACAACAACAGGGATGCCAGAAAGATTAAAGGTTTCTATAGAATAATAAGCAGCATCCACCATAGCATCAAACATGCTACTATAGTGGAAAAGAGTGTTTGGATCAACAATTTGCTTGACAGAAGGCAGGGGTCGGAAAAGAGCATAATCAATTGGAAAAATGCCATCTCCAGTAGTGTAACCATAATAAGGATAGGCGTTTAACATGTAATAGGAGTTGGTATTCTTCAAGAACTGAAGGATCTGGTAGATTGTAGAGTTCCATTTAGAGTCAAAGGTAGCAGTTGAAGGTGGGAATGGTTTGGGGATAATATCCATGGAATGGGGAGTTGAAACTTTGACTTGGAAATTTAGGTTAGTAGCGACAAGGGCTTTGTGAAGGTAATTCATGGCAGACACTAAGACGGAGGCAGCATTAGGAACAGAAGTAAGAACCTGACTGCCAACCGAAATGGCCGTAATATTAGTTGAAGGCAAGTAAGCTGCAACATTTTTATTAATCCAGGCTGCTGCTGCTGATGGAGACTCTCCGATCCCTAGGACTTCCTCATTCAAGACACCAACCATTACTTCAATTCCACTGTCTGAAAGGGCTTTCAGCATGTGACTGTCAGCATTGTAAAGGCGCACATGTGTAATTTGGTTGGCTTTAAGTATGGCAACAACATCTGAAGCTGACGGCATATCAGAAACATCAGTTCCAATGTTTACCCCAACATATGCACCTACAAGAATTAAATTAAGATATTGCTTGAGAAATTAGTTTTAATTCTTAAAAAGTTCACAATCTAATTGACAGAATCATCATAACTTCACTGAAGATATAATTAGTATAGTGATATCAAAGTACAGAATAAGTTTACTAAATTACCTAACACATTGGTGAACATGACAATTGCAAGAAAAACCACACTTCCGAGCCATTTTTCAGGCATCGTCTGTCTAACAAAACTTCAATCTAGACTTTTAGTCTCCTTTTTTTTACTCCCCAGTGGAACTTAAACTGCCAAAGCTCCACTAAAATCACCAAACTGAAACGTGACACCAATAGCAGACAGCAGGGTTCCACAAAGGCTGGGAATACATGAGAGAGAGATTTAAAAGTCAGCATATAAATAACATATTAAATATTTATATAATTTCAGAATTTCTAAAGGCAAATCAATAATTGAATCATCAAAACCTGTTTCATCACAACATATACATGCATACACACCGACACATATAAACCTTAAACATACATAATATATGAAGTCATTAACTACAACAGTAAGTCACCACTTCCAAAGAACAATACTAAGTATTGTCTGAAACATGAAAGCATCTTTATATTAATAAGTAAGGTCATACCAACTACGGCTGCTGAATGCAGCTAACAATAAGGTAATGATATAACTATAATAATGAACTAACAATGAGGTTCTTGAAGCAAAATAGCTGCAATCTACCAACCTCCCTCCATGTCCAAAAAGACAAGAAGGGGATGCAACAGAAATTACTTGGGCCCCTTGAGACCGGACACATCTTACATGATTTCCAATTGATGCATTAGACTTAAATGCAGATGTAACCACCATTCTTGTGAACTAAAATAATTGTCTCAGATACTTAATAATTTCCCAACAATATAATACCTTATAGTTCAAGTATATACATAAAACAAATGTTATGGTTTATGTATGAGGGTACCTTACGCATGAGAGGTTAGCAGAATGGTCAAGCCTTTGGTTTGCTCTCTCAAAATCTAAGGTTCGAATCCGCTCATGGGTACCGCACCTATATGGCTAAAGATCATAGTTTCTTGTTTCCCCAAAGATTGTAAGGTTCGACATCAGGGGATTTCTAGGTTACCAAAAAAATGTATGAGGGTATTATCCTATCCAAGTAATAACTACCTATTTATGGTTTTTGTATTCCTCCCAAAAGAACTATAGAAGGGAATTTAAATCATGAAAAAAAAAAAAAAAAAAAAAACCCTATGGAGGGTAGCATACATCTGAAGAAATAAGGCAACACTAAATGTCACCAAAGATCAAAAGTTAAGTCATTTAAAGAAGAAAATGGTCACCAGGCTAACACACTCCAAACTCCTTTAAACTAATACCTAAATTGAAACACAAAATGGGAGCACATAGAACAAGCAGTACCAAACTAAATTGTAGCAGTCAAATCTCCTAATTCATCAATTTTTCACTCACAATGGTTAGAGGTAAGTAATAAGGCAAAACCATTGCCTAAATGTAGGTGGAAGCCACAAATTCCACCCAAAAAAATACCACACTTTGACTGTACCCAAACTCTATCAACTGCACTTGCACTGTAAGAAAATCATAGTCAGAGATAGCATTGTTGTTCCGGTCACTAGATCAAAACCGTACATAATATTTTCACATTATACCTCAGGACCACGAATAAATGTAAGAACTAAAACAATTATCAGTTATCTTGATGTGGTTTTAAGATAGATAGTGTCAAAATCCATTGGAAGGTCCCCAATTATACCAATGGAATTCTGTCTGCTATAAACTATTTCTGATTTGTTTTCTTCCTCTAATAATTTCAATTGGGATGTAACTTCTAGAAATTGAAAACATAGATGTAAAGTATATCAAGAGTAGAAAAAACAAAACAACAGCTAGTAATTGAAAAAATTTGACATTGATAATTCCAGAGAATTAACGGACAACTGAGGAATCGGCACCACTTTAGATATAGATCATTGTCATTGTTCAGGAATTGACCCCTGCTGATCCAAAATTTCCAGACAAGTAGTTCTAAGAACTTGTCAGAAACTTATATTGCAATTGGATTAGTAACTGCAGAAATCGAGTAAATATCAAAAATTTTAGATAAGTTGATATAAACAAACCCAGATTAACAGAACAAATTCAAGAGCAAGAAGTTTGTAAAATCAGCTCAACATTCTAGATGATATTTATCTGCCATTATCTCTAAGCAACTCAAGGAACTAACTAGGAGGTCAATCTGCAACCATTTCAAGCTGAGCCTCAAAAATCAACAAATGCATATACACAAATAAAGCTGCACTTTGATTTGATATACTACGCAAATAATCCATCACAAATATATACAGAGTAAATATTCCTGATTTCACGAAACCCAGAAAGCCAGAAATCGCATAACCGAGTACCCAGATGCCAAAACCCCAAAAAAGCATCACATATCAGAGAACACAAATGAAGAAAACAAGTGAAAAAGTGGAAAAATACCTGATCCAACTTGCACAACGACAACCAAGTATCTCTCCTTGAAAGAAAAATCAGCAAAACCCACCAAGTGAAGTATCAAATGTGCGTTGCAAGGCACAAAACTGTGACTTCCCAGTACAAACAAAATCTATGTCAGAATCTTAAAAAGGAATAAGATTATTATAAAAGAAGCACCCCCTGGTTTTTGATAGCTAACTATACCCACATACAGATAAATGTTTAATCACATTAATGTGAGATTCTAGAGATCAGAAACCATAAAAATGGCAGCTTTCTTACTCTCTTCTCTCTCTACAGTATTTACTCCACTGAACACCACAACAGGAACTAGTCTCTGCAAGTATTGGTTGTTGTTTGTTGTTTTTTCCTTATTACAGTTTTTTTTTTTTTTTTTTTTTTTTTGCTTTTTGAACTAGCGAAAAAGATGTGTATTTTCTTGGGTTACAAATATCTGTACGAGAAGATGAGGTTGTATTTTTTTATTATTGTGTAGTATCATGTTAATAATATTTTATTAGGAGAAAAATGAGGGGTGATTTTTCATTTTTCCAGTTTTCCCTCCAAAAGTCACCATCAATTATGTGATTATGTCTCTCTCTTTTTTAAAGGTTGTAAGAAAGTTAAAAAGTCAGAGAGAAACGGTTTGGGTGTGGAAAACAGGTGTTAATTTAACCGTTATGATTTATGAAAATGAAGATTAAAAAGGTAATTGATTGTTTAATTAATGTTTTTTCATTATTGTATTCTTTTCGTTTTCCTTAATATTTACATGTAAATTTTTTTGATGTATTTGGAATGGCTTTAATATTGTATGATTAATTAAAAATACGACACAAACAAAGATTCATACATTCGATTATTTGATTATTCTGCCCTACAACTAGAAGGCTACCACAGAATCACTTTCAAAAACCAAAACCCTCCCTGTATGGCTGTATGAAAGCTAATAAGCAGAAAGTAGAAAAGCTGGAAGCCCACAAGCTCCTGCTTAGTTGTAAAGTGATTTGCTGTAGGAGCAAAACTCAAAAGTCATTCCCTCTTTTAAGACACTTTTTGTCACACCCCACTTTTCTTCATCAACTGGGTCCCCCACTGCATTTATATCAAATTTGGGGATGTTAAAAACCCTAATTGCTAGGCAACTCTCTAATTTTGGGAGCCCAAAAGTGAATATAAGAAAAAATCTCAATCTTTCATCTTTGGATCTAGTGATGTTTTGGAAGTTGGGTATTAATTTGTAGACGAAGCTAAGAAAAACTCGTTATTACAAAATCTGAAACCATGATATTTGCATACCAGACCAGACTGCAACATCAAGAAAGTATCCTATAAGTTCAATCTAAGCATCATCAACAAGATCAAATAGCATTCAACGATACAGAACCTGTTCTAAAACATCAAACTTCAAACAAAAATCCAACAGATAGGGGCAGGACAACTATGATCTCTTCTTTCTGGAACTTCACTGACTAGGAGACCTATCTCCATTAGATTCCCTAGGGTGCTCTTCACGTTGAGGTTGAGGTTGAGGTTGAGGACTCCGGCTTCTGCTTCGGCTTGGGCTACGGCTGCGCCTTGGGGTCAGGCTTCTGCTTCGGTTCCGGCTCGGACCTTGGCCCCCATCAGCATCAGGAGTTCGACTGCGGCCCCTTGATCCATTATTGGCTGGAGAAAGCGAATATGATCTCTCCCTACTGGGTCGCGAGTATGACCTCTCTCTACTATATTTTCGATCTTGGGGTGAAATGGACCTGCATCAGAATAAGCTTGCCAAATATTAAGAGCAGTCCCAATTTCATAAGCAAAAATATACATTTATGCTCACTTTTTGACATGTAACCGAGGGGAAGAGCTATGAGACAAAACATAAAAGCACTTGAGATCAGAACAAGTGTAAGGCAACATGTTCCACACCTTGAGTACTGCCTACGCTTGGGAGGAGGAGAATAATCACGACTGTGAGAAGGAGATCTTGCATAACGAGGAGGTGGGGAACGAGAGTAACGAGGCGGGGAACGAGAGTAACGAGGGGGAGAACGCCTTTTAGATCGACCCCTGAAGCTGAGAAAACCATCGACTACTTAACATCAGTTATCAACATAATCAAAGAAAAAAGAAAATCTTCCAAATGGAACAATAATATATCGTAATAATGCCTCAATTTGCTACATTATTTTGCCTTATCCAAAGAATCAAACACATTTTTAAGACATAATTAGACAAATTAATCATTTTATCATTTAATCTTTTGAAAAACCTCAACTTCAGAATGGTGCCAATTATTGGCCATTCTATCTCTACATAACAAATGGCATCTGAACTGTCATAACTAAATCTAAACTAGATCTACGAGTCCATTAGAAATGAGTTATGAGGTCCCCAAAAAAAATTTATCAGAAGAGGATTAGATGTAACAGGGGAATATTTATCACAAATACCACGCCAAAATAGCAAAACTTGGATTATGTCAATGTCTTTAAATTTTTCATTACCTACACAACATGATCATATATCATAGTAAGAAACTTCATTTTCTTGTGAATTTATCAAACACCTCAACTTAAACTTGAAAAGAAAACATGTTAAGAGAAGCATCATGCCATCTAAAGGAAAAAGCAGGAGAATGGTAAATTACCTTCCTCCTCGCTCCCTTGTCCTCATATCAGATGGCTTCTTCCTATTCTCCTCTGCAAACACAACAGTCAACTCCCGACCAAGAAGAACTCGCCCATCCATGTGACGTTTGGCCTCGGCAGCATCAGCAGGATCTACGAATTGGACAAAACCAAAACCACGAGGTTCCCTGCAAAATTTAGATGGTAAAAGAAAAGGAGAAGAAAATGTCATTATGGGGTCTACAACAAAACAGAAAAATGTGATAGGTGCTGTGGGCACCATAAACCTTTGGTAATTAAACTTGCCAAAATAATCCCCAGTAATATGGAAGGTCATGATAAGCATGAAAAAGCAAGCACTTGCCTGCTGACCTTGAAAGTGTCACAGTTTAAAGATGACTTGAAATTCTTCAAGACTTGGAACATCTTCACAATGTATTCAAACCCAACTTCCTTCCAATCTTCACTATCATTAACATCCTCTTCAAAAGAACTCTAATTACTTGATTGATGTCTTCAATACTTTAATTCCACTGTTAAATCTCAGCAACTTCAATTAACACACTCAACTTATGATTACAATAGAGTATATCATGAGCGAATGCCCCATCATCAGATTTACTGGGAGACAGGTGCTTGGTAGCACTTGCTCGGTAGCAACTTCACAAGCATGCTTCCAAACACTGTTTGCACTTCCCAAATTCTTTATGGATGAAATTGCAAATTTTGAGAAAATAATGTTCCAAAATCACGATTATACCAGAAAGTGGGATTGGGAGAAGTAAATCCCATAAAACAAAATCATGTCAATCACATAAAATGTTGCCAAATTTTATATATATTAAAAAAAACAAAGATAAATAAAAAGGTAGTCCAGGAAATGGATAGCCAGAAAAGGAACTCCAAATTTAATTATCTTATTTCTGAAACCTTAATTGTTTTGCAAACTGACACTAAGCATGCTCTTAACTTCATAAAACCCACACAGGATATAAGACTCTAATGAAATTAAAATGAAATAATAATAAAAAAATTGAAGAAGGAAAATCAAAACACATTATCCAAGCTACTTCAAATTTCTACAGTCAAACATTTATTTGCTCACCCAGAATAATAATCCCTAGGCAAGTAAATGTCCTTAAGTGCTCCAAACTGCTCAAACGGCCTCCTAATGTCTTCTGGCCTGAAAATACAATAAGTTAATAAAGTGAATCAGATTATCCTGATGGAAGCCATCGAACAAAAAGTATCAATAAGGATCACAAATATTACTGCAATACCAGGTTGCCAAAGTTTTACATCAATCAACTAGATTCCCAAAATAAAAAACAATAATTATGTAAATTAAGCTTTAAGCTCATTCTAATTACCCTTGTGGTGTAATCCAGACAGTTCAAAACAACGGTTTACTTCATTTATCATTAAGATGAAACCAGCACACTTGTTCATGTGTATACATTATTCTCTCCCTCACTCCATTATCTTGTAACCTTACTAGCAGTGTTCAAAAAAGCACTAGGTGCTGGGCGGGGGTGGGCCGATGCCTAGGTAATTCCTCGGCTGACCTTCTAATGGACTGTGGAGTGTAGAGGAGAGAGTCAAGATAACAGAGAAGAAGAAGAACAATATTTTTGGGGTTTTTTAAATGAATCCCTAATCAACTGCGTATTTTTAAAAATGAAAAACTAGCCTTTTCGCCTAGGCTCGCTGATTACCCCCTAATCGGTGCAGCCAGCAGCACGTTTTAGAAAACTGTAAATAGCATGCAAATTAGCATATAAATCACCATAATCGGTGCAGCTGGCGGCCGCCTAGGGCGCATTTTAGGAAATTGTTTACTAGCATGCAAATTAGCATATAAATCACCATGAACCACCCATGATTCACATACCCATCTATCACCTAAATTACATAGACTCAGTCTTCATGCTTCACATCCAAGAAAACAAACTTGACAACAAAATTTCAACTTCAAATTCAAGAGAAAATCCATCAATTACTTGCACGCAAGGCCATATCTAATCGATAAATTTTCAATGCAAAAGAACCAAACTTCATTCCTTCAAATACCTGCAATCATGGCGAAGGTTTCGAACAAGAAGGCTGGTAGGGAGATCTCTACTGCGACCACTGCCGCTGCCACCGCCATAACGACCCCTAGGGCTTGGGCTCCGTCCTCTTCGACCATAGCCACCCCTTGGTTGCGGTGGTGGCGAGGGACTGTAACTCCTTCCTCTCATTTACACACACAAAAACAAAGTCCAATCTGCTCAAAATTTAAAACTCCAACTGTTACACAACAAATTACCCCATCAACATTACCAAGAAAAGATTACTGGGTTCAATAAACTAATAATTTTTAGATCATTATCACCAAAAAAAACACACACACACAATACCACTAATCAATAAAGTTTGTTACATAACAAATTGTCGCAAAATATCACCGACCCATTAAAATTTCTGGAAAAACATTAACAGGTTATACGATTTTCTTCACAATTATCAACAAAAAGTAAATGATAAAATCATTTATGCATCAAAAGATTAGCGGGAAAAAAAAACCGAAAATTTACCCGAAATTGAACCGGAAGAAAGCCGAAGAGAGAATTGCTTGTGTGGATTGGGTTTTCGTGCTTGTTTAAGAGAGCGAGACGGCGATGCCAATTTATAGACAAACGAGTTTGTATATAAAAGTGAAAACTAGGGTTTAGTAAAATAGACGTGTACTCGATAAGACATAGGCTAGGAAGAAAATAGGGCCATTGCATATCTAGCCTTTCCCAACATTCACTTTTTAGGAAATAGCCCATCGGTGAAAAAATTGTATATCTAGTATTTCCTTATGTTTACTTTTTAGGAAATAACATTTGTAAAACAATAATGCCCTCGACAATTAAACCCTACAAAATGATTAAATTACCCTCTTATAATGTGTATGGATGAAACTACCTTTCTCTTCTTCTTCTTCAGTTGACTGAAGAAAACCAAAACATTCAAAGTCATCTTCTCCATCATTCTCCTGTAACAAATCCATCGAAGGGTCACTCATTCTTCCCATTTCAAATCCCATCGTCCTCACTGTCGACTAAAATCCACTACTGTTCAAATCTCATCGTCCTCTTCGTTGGAATCTTGCTCCCGACCGTAATCTTGCCGACAACCGGAATCTTGATAGTGCTGCCACCCCCTTGAATCGAGTTTCAATCAAACTTCACTGTCAAGTTTGAAATCGATACAGTCAATGTAAGTTCGAAATGACACTAAAGTTTGAATTGTTATCGTCTCCTCTCTTTCTTTTATTGTTGTTTAAGTTTGAAACTTTTTGGATATAATAAGGGATTGAGGGTTTTGGATTTGTTGACCATGAATTGGGGTTTGTGCATGTGGTATTGTTAGGTGTAGTTAAGGTGTTTAATGAAATGTCGCATCAAGCTTTTAAGAGGCAGTATTGTTGTAGTTAAGGTGTATGTAGTATTGTTGGGTGCAAACACATCGTCCTCACTATCACATGAATAACTGGAAATGCAACTAAAGTCATTCAACAACACTACTGGTTTGTTTGCATATTTATGGAGTTGTATGGTTTGGTGAGGAAAAGGTTTAGGGAATTTGTATGTGCTTTGTCAAGGTTTATGGTGTATGTATATTAGTTTATGTTAAACACTACTAAACCAACCTTAACAGGTTTATGTATCATTTATGTTCATTGGAAATGTTAGTCTGTATGTGTTTTTGTGATGGTTTATGGTGTATGTATATTTGTTTGTGTTGATCGTTGTTGAACCAAAACAGGTTTATGATTAAGGTGTTGGTTTGTGTTGGTTGGTTGAACCAAAACTTTGCAACTGTTATTGATTTTGTTATTGGCTGCTGTTATTGATTTTGAAAAAAGAAGATGAGCTAAGCCTATGAGGAATGTTGTAGGCATGGGAACCATACCTAGGCCTAAAAGAATTGTTCCTAGGCACTCACCTAAACTAAATTACAGTAATTGTTATAATACTGTTATTGACTGAAATGTTTATTTTTTTTTTCAGGGTCTATGGATACCATATATTGGCTGTTAATTTAGTGCAGTGAGCATTGGAAGGGTAACCGATTAACCGAGCCTATTTTGTTTTTAGTACGTCTAACAAAAAAAAAAAGACAACGGAGCGTACGATGAATTAGTGGAAACGATATACCATCGGATAAGGGTTAGTAGAGACAAAGTTGAGTTAAAGCTAACTTCGCATGTGAAAACGGATGTTGATACAATTACATTGTCTGTTATGAGTGGCGACGATGTAGAGTTTGTGATTATTCATAAGGAAAAAGGTTAGGCCACAATTAGGGTTGAATTTGTCAACGAATATGAATTTCGACCTCTAGCAAATCCAATCCAATCAGCAAGTATGTTCTATCCTGTTAAACCCACCGATAATCCACAGTCTCCGACGAGTACTCCAAACTATAAATCAGTTAGTGGCAGCAATAATTCGTTTGCATCCCAGGCTTCACCCGGATTTATATCAGCAAGCAATGACCAAGCAACACCGTCATCTACTACTAAGCATGTTGTTGTGGATAGTTCTGTCTGATAGTTCTAAAACCAGCAATATAGAAAATGAGAGTAGTTGTGATGATGGTGGGCTAGCGGCAACAATTCTTTGAATAGAAGAATGAGAGGTGAGTGGAACAACCAATAGTTTTTTACCTTCCATGAACACACGGTGGACAGTATCAAGGTAAGAGCTTTACTCAATTAAAGTTGTACTTTACTCAATTAAAGCCATTAGATCGGTGGATGTGTTTGAAAAATCAGTTGACCAAGTTCCATTATACAAAAGACAGATGTTCAAGGACAAGCCTACATTGAAGCAAGTTGTAGGGTCGTATGCATTAGTAGAGAGGTTTGAGTACAGGGTTTCATGATCTTCTAATACACGATTCACTGCCAAATGTACACAAAGAAGTTATGGATGGGTTCTTCGGGCATGGAAGTCTAATAGGGGGACTTATTGGCATGTGAAGGCGTTCATTAATAAGCACACATGTGAGAGACTTGACAACTACAACGTTGAATTTAAACATGTAAGTGCCGTCGTGATAGAGGATTTGTTTGCAAGTAAATATCGTGATCCCGGGAGCATCATCCGTCCTAAAGATGTAGTTTCTAAGATGAGGGATGAGCATGTCATACACCTCTCGTACAACAAAGCCTACAGGTTGAAGGAGCATGCTTTGAATCAGGTATTCGGCAATTCCATGGGAATCCTTTGAAAGGTTGCTCGCTTATTTTTATATTTTGGAACAATCAAACCCCGAGACTATGACAAAGATCAAGATCGACTCAAAAAACCGGTTTAAATATGGATTCATAGCAATTGGAGTCTCTATAGAGGGGTTCAATTCTGTTATTAGGCCAGTTATCTACATTGATGCTACCCACTTGAAGGGTAAGACTAGGGTGTTTTGTTAGTTATGGTGTGCAAAGACGAAAACGATATGATATACCCTTTGGCATTTAGGTTTGCAAACTCTGAATGCACAAAGTCGTGGACTTGGTTTTTGAAGAAAATTCGTAAAGTGATATAACATCTGGACCGTGTGATATTAGTTTAGGATCGGCACAATGGTATATTTAATGCAATAGAAGTCATATTCCAGATGCAGCACATGGGATTTGTGCATATCACTTGGCACAAAATCTTAAAAGATTTTGCAAGCAGGGGGATGATGTGATTTGGCTTTACTACCGAGCTACGTATGCATACCGTATCAAGAAGTTTGACCGTGCAATGGCTGAGTTGAAAGAAACCTACCGTAAGGTTTACAATGAGCACCGGGTAGAGAAGTTTTCACATATACATAGTGCTAGAAAGAGGTACTTTTTGATGACCACCAACATTGCTGAGTCAATGAATTCTTGTCTACTTGCGGTCCAAAAATTGCCTATCACAGCAATTGCGGAATTTATCGAAGATTTGTTGCAAAGTTGGTTCTACAATCATCAGATAAATGCACGTGAAATGTTTACATACTTGACAATGTTTGCAGACGAACACATTAAAGATAGGACAGAAACAGTGCATCGGTGTAAGATTCACCCCATTCACTACAATACATTTAAAATAGACAACAAATGGATTCCTACAGTCGTCAACCTTGACGAACTTTCTTACTCATGCCGTCAATAGGATTTAGATGAGTTGTTGTGTTCTCATTCAATGGCGGTTGCTAGGTATACTTTCCGGTCTTTTAACTCTGTACATTTATCTCTTGTGGTTTATTTTACAAACTTTAATTTCTGTTTGTTGGTGTGTTATGGCATAGGTTCAAAGGTATGCCAATCAATGCACTGACTTCTGACCTATACACAACAGGATTTCTTGAACATGCTTATGAAATGGGTGTCAACCCTGTTCCGGATCCCAAATTTTGGGACATTCTTGATAAAATCCAGAACCGTATTGTATTGCCATGGAAGAAAAAGAATATGCCAAGAAGACCAAAGAAGTTGAGGATACCATCTGCTAGGGAGAAAATAAAGTTACATTCTTGTTCAAAGTGTAAAAAAAAAAAAGGACACAATAAAACAACTTGCTCGGAACCATCATCTAGCACATGCAAACCAACTAAAAAAGCTCAATCATATAGCATTTATAAGAAAGAAGGACATAATAGACTTAACTGCCCAGACAAGCCACATGAACCTACCTTGATTAACACGGATAAAAAGAATGCCACTAGAGAACCTTTATTAAACTCTGCTGAATATGCATGTATGGTTTGTTTGTACATTTATGGTGTTGTATGGTTTGGTGTGAAAAGGGTTTAGGGAATTTGTAAACCTGTTTTTGTGAAGGTTTATGGTGTATGTATATTTGTTTGTGTAAACACTACTGAACCAACCTTAACAGGATTATGTATCATTTTGTGTTCATTGGAAATGTTGTTTTGTGTGTCTTTTTGTGATGGTTTATGGTGTATGTATATTTGTTTGTGTTTTGTGTTTGTATTGATCGTTGCTAAACCAAAACAGGTTTAGGATTATTGGCTGCTGATATTGATGTTGTTATTGGTTGGGGCTGCTGTTATTGATCTTCAAAACAGAAGATATGTTAAGCCTGGGAGGAATGTTTTAGGTCTAGGAACCATGCCTAGGCCCAAAATAATTGTTCCTAGGCTTGTAAAATCATTCCTATGCCCATGGTGGATTTAATTTAGATTAAATATATTTTTTGAAATTTTTATTTTTTATTTTTCCAATTGCATAAGATGTTTTAAAAAAACAGTGTGCACCCATCAAAACAGTATAATCAACACTGTTTAGATTATTGCGGGGCCCCCATAATTTCATCTACGAAGGAAAACTGTAAAGTATGGGAACCATACCTTGGCCTAAAATAATTGTTCCTAGGCATATAAAATATTTCCTAGGTTTAGGGGTTTTTCGTCGCCACGTCATCAGTATTGGGGCTAATAAGAAAGAACTAAGCCTAAGAAGTTAAAGGTCTAGGAATCAATACTTTAAACCTAAGAATAACTCATAGGCCCATGATGGATTTAATTTCGAATTAAATATACTTTTTGAAATTATTATTTTTTTCCGATTTCATGAGAAGTTTTAAAAAAACGGTGTACACCCATTAGACTCGATTTCGGAAGTATAAATCTGATACGGGAGATCGATTCAAGCAACGAGAATAACTTACAAGTTTGTGAAATAACTCTTAGGCATTTAGGGGTTTATAATCGAAATGGTTGTTTACTATCTCTTGTGTAATGAGTAGAGACGTACTTGTTTGACTGTTCGATGATCTCGAAACTTCACATACAAATTTTCATTGAAACCATTTCATCGGTGGACAGTGCCGATAGTTTAGATTATTGCGAGGCCCCTATAATTTCGTGTACGAAGGAAAATTGTAAGGTCTAGGAACCATACTTTTAACCGAAAATTCGCTTTGGGTGAGGAATTTCAATTAACACCCTCAAACCTCTACTTGGTAAGCTGCAGCGGGGTAGGTACCTCTAGGTACCATGGTTTTGTACGAGTAAAAAGTCTGGAGTAAGATGGAGTAGGTAGGAGAAGTATCACCCAGGCCGTCGGGGTGATTTAAGCATGTGGTATGATGCTTGAGGTACCCATGTTGGTGTGAAGGGCTTTGACTCTGGTACCCCGTATCCCATATATGGTACTCTTTTCTAGATCTCCTCTATAGTTCTCCGACCCAGATAGTAAGCATATTGGAGGAGGGATATGGGTTCATCAATGATGTAGATGTGGTCATGAAAGACGAGACCGCCTTGGTTCTTCTTACTAGCCTGAAGGTTCTTTCCCCTTCTTTATTTGTGGCATATCATGCAAATAGGTTGCTAAGAGAGCTAGTACTAGTGGGGTAAGAATCTAGCCCACATACATACATATACGCATAATAAAATAGATAAATAGGGAGAGAATGACAAGTCTTTTGATAGAAGGTGGACTGGCCTAGGGGGAAAAAGTATTATGTATGATCACATGCTGAAAAACCCCTAGGTAGTATCCGGTAGAGGGAGTGACCGCTCTTTATGTATTTATCAATAAAGCGTGCTCTGAGGAGCTTACACAAATAGGAAAATAATACATCATAAGTGCTCTAGAGAGCTTACAATAATAGGAGGGCATATGCCCTTTTCTCTCAACCGTAAAAAGAAGAAGAATAATATGTGTCTTGTTAGAGAAGAAGGGGATCAGGCCGTGGAGGCTAGAAAAATGCTCTTTGTGGTAAAAGAAGATCCCTCATTTCCTGAAGAATATCATGTCATATATATAGGTATTATTTCTTGCTGTTCTCTCCCATAAATTCAGTCTAGTGACCTAGTAATTTACGGGACATTCCATGGTGATAGGCGAGAAGATCGTAGGAATGATTCCCTAGAATCAAGTGATTCCTTTTAGAACTGAAAGAGTTGACTCCACTTTTGAATGAGACTCTTGAATGGCGGGAACAAGACAATTTCCTTGTTATTTAAACGTCATCGTATACTGTCTTTCTTTGTAGCTTGATCTTGGTGTACTTGGTCTTATCTTGATAGTCTGTTTAATCTGATGCTTTTACTGCTTGGCAAGCTGGTTCTAGAAGGGATTGGGGTACCTAGGTATCCTGCCTCATACTGGACCACAGTATCAATATGTCGGGATATTGGGATATCGGGATACCGGGTTAATATAGTAGCGGGGTACCTGGACCATATAGTAGAGGGGTGCTGAGATGATTTAGTATTTGGATGCCTGTCTAATGCAACAACAGGGTACCCAACTAATGTAGGAGCGAGGTATCCGATTGAGCTCCGTGACAGGATTCTGAGTGGAAATCCGCGTCGAGATACTTAGGGGTTATCGGGATTGCTAGGCTTGTTGGCTTAATCTGAGGGAGAAGGTAGGTATCCAGATTTGATCCAGCATTCTTCTTTCTAGGAGTAGCTAGATTGTATCTTGACATGTGTCTCTTCCTTGTATCTGGGTGGAAAATTCTTCTTTGGTCATTCACCAATTTTGGCGGTTAACACATACCTAGGCCTAAAATAATTGTTCCTATGCCTATAAAATATTTCTTAGGCTCAAGGGTTTTTTGTCGACACGTCATCAGTATTGGGGCTAATAAGAAAGAACTAAGCCTAGGAAGTTAAAGGCCTAGGAATCAGTACTTTAAGCCAAGGAATAACTCCTAGGCCCAAGGTGGATTTAATTTCAAATTAAATATATTTTTTGAAATTGTTTTTTTTTTCAATTGCACGAGATGTTTTAAAAAAGTAGTGTGCACCCATCGGACTCGATTTCGAAAGTATAAATCTAATACGAGAGATTGTTTCAAGCAACGAGAACAACTTACAAGTTTGTGAAAGAACTCTTAGGCATTTAGGGGTTTATAATTGAAAAGGTTGTTTGCTATCTCTAGTGTAATGGGTAGCGACATACTTGTTTAACCGTTCGATGATCTCGAAACTCCACATACAGATTTCCATTGATACCCCTTCATCGGTGGACGGTGCCGATCATTTAGATTATTGTGAGGCCCTTATAATTTTGTGTACGAAGGAAAACTATAAGGCCTAAGAACCATACCTAGGCCTACAATAATTGTTCCTAGGCCTATAAAATATTTCTTAGGCTTAGGGGTTATAGGTCGCCAGCATTCGTTTGTGACACATGTCACGAAGGATCCCACATATTTTCTCACCACATCATCAATTGGTAGTGGATTACAGATGGATCCCACTAAATCTTCTTTTTCTAATTACAGCCTGGATCCTATTGGCACTAATCCTTCATCTTCTTCTTCTTTAGTCAAATACGCAAACCCATCTTCTTGTTATTCATGTGTTCCTAAACCGAGAAGCTTCTTCATCTTTTTCGCTTTGTATCCAGTTGAAAGCAAACTTGTTTGCTTCTTTCATACCCCAACTTTTCCTCACGTCCATTAAGTGGGTTTTGCCTGATTTTTATACAAGTTCTCAAATCTAACATCTCTTTCTCCCATAATAAGAAAATACTTTTTTTTTTTTCAATTTTTTTGATTTATAAATATCTGTAAAATGTGAAAACACCAATATGGAAGAATTCTGTTTATGTGGGTTTCAAAAGAAGGAAAACCAGTGTGTTTAGTTCTTGGCCTGAATGTCATGAACATGTAGATGGTTTTCCAGAAGCATCTTACAAGAAGTTTAAATCAACCGATGAAGCATATAAAGTGATAAGTAGCTGTTTCATACATTCAAGCCATTCTTGGCCTGAATCTTCTGTCAATGTTGCAGAGAAGGTATCTGAGAAGAGTGAAAGCAATGGTGTCATGTCATTTTTATTTCTATTCATGTTTATTTTGGGAGTTATAGTAGACAAGATTGTTTGAAAGATCTGTTGTTTATGTTTATTTTGGGTGTTGTTTATTTCTATTCATGTCCACTCATGGTTGTATGTGGATCTTGTTCTGTTTTGCTGGTATTTAAGAGTAATGAAGGAATATAATGACAACATGTGAAATGTGTACAGCATATGAAAACAAAACCAATTACTTCCATCAACTTGTTAGACGGTACATCATGTGGGAAAAAAAATGTAACACCCCAAATCCGGGACCCAACAGACTAGGATGTTACAGAGTTCAAACCTTATAAAAACCTTAATTTACAATAGCCACAATTGATATCATCAATAATCTATCCACAAAATACAACATTAAAAGCCGATACCATCAATTTCACTAAACTTCCAAATTCTGACCATAATTACAACATTAAACAAATTGATTCCTTACAACACGTACACACATGAAATTAAATCTTTTGGTGAAACGTATCTCCCATATGCTAATGTAAACCTCATCCATTCTAAATCCAAGAACTCAATCTGCAAAATGGTGGTGACGAGGGGTGAGCCGTAAACTTGGTAAGTAAATTCATACATAAAATGTAAAATAAGGAAGCCTTTGGAAACTTTATGTTCAAAACCTTGCTCATAAACTTAACAAAGAATTTCAAAACAATGGAATATTTAATAGTACTTGAAACAACATTTAATACAATTTACATATTTAATATGAGTAAAACGGTTTAAGCAACATTTAAAATCACATTCCTTCATATTCTTAAATCATAAACGTTTCATAAAACAGTATAAATAATATGAAATCAAAAGATCATTTAATAACACTAATTTAAATCACTGTAATTTTTATGGAATTAAATAATAAGAACATATAGTTCTACAATATAAACGGTGTACGTTAATCAATTTAAAAGGCATAAAACATAAAGGTCATATTTCATAGTGTCACCCGTAGCCTGGTGACCCGGCCCAAATAATTCCAATAGTGTCACCCGTGGCCCGGTGAACCAGCCCAAATAATTCCAGTAGTGTCACCCGTAATCCGGTGACCCAGCCCAAATAATTCAAATACTACAATCAATGAGCCAAAGTAGAAAACAAATATTCTCTTCGCATATTAGAAACATAAATTTCGAAACCAGAATGTCAACTAAATAAACTTATCGTATCTTTTAAACATTTAAAAACAATAAATCAAAAAGTTTCAAATACTATTATTACCATACGAAGTTATAAATCACAATTTCTGACAAAATGAACACTTGGAAAACTATAACATTAATTAGTCAATTCAAAACATAAGTCATTATTTCAAACACCTTTAAATACGTAATATATAAACATTTGCAAACATAGCAAGTCATGGATGAGTTTACTTACCTTGAACCCTTACGAATCCGCTCTATTTCTAGAAGCTCATGAACCATTCAAACCTATTCAATTACAATTTGAATCATTGTCATAACATAATCACCATAAAAACCAAGGGTCTGAAACTCTCCAAGTAATCCCACTAAATTTACCTCCAAACGTATCTCAAAATTACAACAACATAAATTCAAAACCAAACAACCTTCACTCTCGGATTTTTAATAATTCAATCCCTTCATATAAACATCAATATGGCTGTAGAAAAATACAAAAATCTACTGTAATTATTTCAAATAAATTGAGTATTAAATACTAATTTAAAAATAATTTATTTTCGAGTCGCATAAATCTATCAAAAACATTCCAATCATGACCCATTATAGTTTGAAAGTCTTTAACTAAATATATACAAATCTCCAAATCACAAAATTTAATATATAGATACTAGACACATAAATGATTAAGTGTGTAAGATTTCATAATTTTTGAAAAAGTCTAAGTATGCTAAATAATTTTCGAAATCAATTTATATAATTAAAATACAGAAATTTCAGCACTGCAGACCTTACTTTGAAAATCCACCAAAAATTTTCTTTTTGACAGTTTGGAGTGAAACGAATTTTGGAACACTTGAAAAGATATCTATTTTTATAATCAAAAGTTAAAACACGAAAATCATTGATGAACAATAATATCTTTGAATTGTTTCTACTGCCATACCAGAATATTCATACAAATATATGACCTAATAGAATCCCTAATAACATTAAGAATAAAATCTAACATCATACAGGTAAATCATAATTCACTAACCTCATTATCGAAGCTTACAAATCGATCCTCCATTGTATCTAGGGCAAACGGTCATCTCTCCCTTTACTTTTTGTTTTTTTTTCTTTGTAAATATAACGTATATTATATATATATATTGAGAGTCTAATAAGTTTCTAACCCTAAAACCATTAAACAGGAACTAATAAAACCTTTTATTACAAGTCAACTCATTATATTTATTTCTAATTGCCTTTAATATTTCCATAGACTCTTTTTTCATTTTTTTTTCTTTTTTTTTTTCCAAAGACAATTTCGGGTATTACAAAAAAAAAAAAAAACATAATATTGAATTGTGTTTTTATGTAGAAGGCAGATTCGGTGTGTTTTTATTCAGGATGATGATGCTGGAATGTTGAAGTCTATCAACTTTTTCTGCATTTGTTCAACAAGTTGGTAGAGTCCATTGAGTTTGTTGTCCCTTGCTTCAATCTGAACATTTAAGTTGATAATTTCAGCTTCAAGATTTTGAAAATTTCCAATCAAAACAATATAATCAACACTTATCCGTTTTGCATTTTCACGCTCCTTGATGTCGGTCTCCTCAGTGATTGCAATCCGTTCATTCATACATTCAAAAATAGCATTTAACCTGTTACTACTCCTACCGTTTTCTTCAATTTCCGCTTGTAAAAATGAAGTGATGAAACAAATAATAACTGAGGAAGATTGAAGACTTTTGTGAGGAAAATATGTAACTAAGATTAGGTTTTTATAGTGGAACAAGATGACCCATTTCAGTGAAAACTGAAAAGTCACCTTTACATTAATTTCATTGAAGAATGAACCATTATAACCTTTACATTTGAAATGAACCATTATACCTTAAATGAACATTTATTTTGTTATTATAAACCGAACGGTGGGTACACTAACCACTGTAACTTCAGTTAAAGAGACATAATACTGTACAACTCTTTCTAAAAATGAAAAGCCACCAGTTTATTGTGGGTCTTGGAACAATTCTCCTAAGCCTGGGAATAAATCTCCTCTCCTAGGAGAATTGTTCCCAGGCCTAAGAGAATTGTTCCCAGGCCTAAGAGAGTTGGTTACCTAGATGTCTACTCATATGGGACCAAAAAAACAAGCATGATGGACCTAATTAAGTTGCTTGCAAATACCTGACAGATAATTTATGTGGCTCAATCTAGCATACTTGAAGAGGTCCTGATTTAGGGATTTGGCATTAGAAATACAATTTGAGTTGCAATATTCATTGAAAAGCAGCTCAATAATAGAACAAAACAAGCATGCATATACGAGAGTTATACTTCACAATCTGAACAAAATCGGAGGATTAATGACATATTTCATTTCAAATGTACTCCATTATCAAATCTAAATAAACTCAGAGGATCAACAGATATGATTAGCAAATTATGCACTCCATTCACTAATTTACACCAAGTGCAGCATAAAGCAACAAGATAACAACAAAGTTACACTAATAACTACAAGTACAATTGGTGACTGGGACCATTGTTGATGAGTACAAGTCTTTTAGGCATAAAATACATAAACAATCCCAGTAAATTTGAAGTACACAAACAATCACAGCCTAAATACATGATTCCCAAGCTATAAATACAAATTATAATAGCAGCAAATTATATTTCTAAGGGGAAATACGGAGTTGACCATTGGTGCAAATGTCAATTGCAATGGTCTTACGAATGTTTTTGATATCCTTTTGCCTAAAAAATGATTTCCATGGAGTTGGTACTCCAGCAAGAATCGGCTTTGCATACTTCATTAAGAAGACACCACGACTATATCTGTAAAATGGTAGGATATGTCAAACATAAGTATATTTAGGAAAGTAAATAAAGTAAAAAAAAAAAAAAAAAAAGTAAATAAATATGTCAAACATATCCATCATCCTGTTGTGGAATAAAATCACTATGCATGCTTTCAGCTGTGAATAGGGTGGCATGAGGATCCATCTTCGTTTCCTTGTAGTAACTGGCATGCTTCAAAATAGATGGCATTAGGTAAAGCAGGGCACAAATGTCCTTTAGCCGATTACAAGTTGATCGGTAATTTATGTAAAGAATCTCATTTATTGATTGACTTATTTCGTGGACAAACCACATATTGAGGTTTGATGTAAGGGTAGCTTAGGTATTTGATGGTTGGTGTTTTTTACAACCAAGGCCCGCTCAAGACCTCAAGAGAAGAAGCACCAAAGGTATATTCTAGTGCTTTCTTGCTTTTAAGAGATCTAGTTGCACACACACAAAACTCATGCATATATCTTATTCTTGTATGTTGTGTGTTTTATATGAGTGCATGCATGTTCTTGAACATCTCTTCTTGCATGTTTTAATTGATTGCATCTTATTCTATGATAATGCCATGACATTTTAGGTATTAGGATGCATTCAATTCTCACACTTGCACTTTATGTTTGTTAGTTTTAAGTGTGGTGTAATTCATTTCAGTTTTTATGATCGGAAACGTCCGTGCTTGCACGATTATGTATATGTCTTAGCGTGATGGTTGACCACTTGAGAAGGTCTCATTCTTCTCTTGGATAAATGGTTGTTTTGGTTTGGTTATTTGGAGTGAAGTGTCTAGTTTCAAAAGATTGGATTTCAATGATTTATATATTTTTCAAAATTGACCTTTGTATGGTCTTGTGACCATCACTTTTTATAAAAAGATTGAAATTGAGTTTTATAAAATTCTAGACAAACCAGACACCCACACCTTTCCAACAGTATATTATTTATAATATTTCATGACCGTTTGAATTGGTTTTGAAATCTCCAATGTGACCACCAAAACAGGGCAACTATGTTGTTGTCTATTTCTGACCTTTGGTCACTCAATTGACCATAACCTTTTCTACAGATATCAAAATGTCATTCCATAAATTGGAGTAGAAAGTAGACTTCGATATTTTTCCAACGATATATCATATGAAATGTTTCGATGTCGTTTGGTCATGTTTTGAGGTGCTTGAATTTGAAGTTAATGCATTGTCGCCGCCAAACCGCTGTTCACTCGCTCTACGTACAGCGGGCACCTGATTGATTTTTGAATCTGCCCTTCACCCGCCTTACAACCACCCTATCTAGAGCGGTCTGCGGGAAAACTTTTGGAAAATTTCCATAATGACATAGCTTCAATTGGACATTATATATATATATATGTCTCTTTAACCTTAGGTCGTCCCAATGACTCAAAAAATCCATATTTTTTATTGAGAGGATTTTCAAAAGAGAGAAATTAACCTAAGAACTCATCTTTGATCATCCAAACTCATTTCCACATGCATAAATCATCATCTAAGGATCATCTAGTATGTGCTAATGCATGGACCTTCTTCAACACACATGGTATGATATGTTGAACACTATTATCTTACATAATTAGTGTTTTTACTTATCAATTTATCTCATTTATTATTTGTATGTTCATAGAGTAATTTCTATATACAAGACTGAGATTATGTGTTAATTGGGTTATTTTGTGATAGCTAGGATTTATTGTTTATATGTCATCTAGCTAATTAATCTCATTGCATAATTGAGATTATTTTTTGATAGCTAGGATTTCATGATTGATATATACATCTAGCTAATTAATCTCATTGAAATGTTTGAGATTGTTTTTGATAGCTATTGTATCTAGGATTGGTTATTCTCTATATAGCTAAGCTTTATGACATGTCATTTAGCTTTTGATATCTAGGATTGTGTAAATTGCCATATTATCATCCTAGATAAGCATAGAGTGTACCCTAGCTCTATTTGCATATTTGGATATCTTTGCATATTCACTTAGGGTGTATGATCTCTTCGGAGAATTAAGTCTTGATCTAGGATTGCTATTACAGGCCTACGAGTAGTAGTGGTGGGTTACAATTCGAGCATGGTTGAGGTCAACCTAGGATGTGAACATCATTACAAGTAGTGATTGCGAGGATTGAGCAATTGGACTAGGTCCACTTTTACAGGCCTATAGGTAGTGGTAGTGGGTTACATACCGGGATTAGGTTGTAAATGTTATCACAATTAGTGGATTCGAGGTTCGAGTGTGGCGCACTTACCAGCTCGTGGTTTTTCCTTGTTGAGGGTTTCCACGTAAATATCAAGTGCTATTTAAATTCCGCACATATTACACTTGTTGTGTTGTATTGTATTGACTAGTTGGGGTATTTTCGTAAATTGAATAAAAGCGAAAATTTGGTAATAAGGGTTAAAATCTATTCACCCCCCCCCCCCCTCCAGATTAATATTGAACACACCATTAATTTGTTTCAATTTATTGTATATGTTTTTTGTCCCCATTCCTCCAATCAATTGCTTGTTTCTCAAGTTATTTAGGGTTTTAATTTGTGTGTTTCAGCACTTTTAGGTTGTTGGATCTAAATGTTTTGTTAGGAGAATACCTAAGAAAAAGGGCAATTTTAGCAAGCTTGAGGGGCTGCTCAGCAAAAATCAGTTTTGTGCTCTCATGGCCGCTGTGAATTACTACAGCAGTTCCAAGAGCGTTCCTATATCAGAGGTGACCGCTCTCATGGCCGTTGTGAATTACTGTATCGGTAATCACAACGCTTTGAAGGACAGAATCAACCGCTCTAATGGACGCTCTAGAGTTGCGCTATCAAAGCCATTATGCTCTATAATTAATTGAAGACCATTGTCATGACCGTTGTGGCTTTCACAGCGGTAGTGACAACGGTGAGGCAAGTCCGTGTTGAGGTTGGATTTCTAATCACGTCAGTTGCCCATGGCACGTGGCTATAAATACATGATGAAATTAGGGTTTTAGCTTTGGCTTACCCTTCGGACCACAGACTATTTCACTATGCAACTCATCACACAATTCTCTCATCCATCTTTACACATAGAAGATTCGAAGATGAAGAAGAAGATTTCAACATCAATGATTGGAAGAATTCATTGAAGGCTTCCATGGGTTTTATCAATTACTTCTCTTCTCTTTTTATTTTCGCTATGTGTAACTAACTCCATACTAGGAAATCAATGTGAACCTTTTTGAATACTCTTTGTTAGAATTGACTATATTTTATTAATTCAAGTTTTGATTCATTCAATTTATCCTATATCATAATTCTTTATTCTTGTAAACGTTGCTTTATGCTCGGCATTAATTTGGGGTTTTGATAATTTAATGGTTGAGATAAGCGTGTGTTTACACCACTCTCAACCAATCTACACTTGAATGAATAAAATTCATCGTAGCAGGTTTTTGCACGTAAGTTTTGGTTTACTTGTTCATTTACTTAATGGGTTTTCAGTCGTAGTTTATACATCAGGTTTTGAGGTAAATTATAATTGAGAATACTTGATTCATTCCAGGACCATACAGTAACAATCATATTTAATTTAAGAACGAACTCTTAACTTGATTAACATATTTTATCAAAGTCAATTTGAAGGATTGAGTAAACGTAGTTGGAGAGCATTGATGACCTAGTCCTCTCACCTCTTGATCACATTCACATATTCTTGTTAACTGTTTTCTTAAGTTTAATCTAGTTTTAATCAAATCAATCAATCAATCTCAAATCTCTTGGATACTTTTAATTGCTTAGCTTTAATTAGAATTAGTTTATAATCGGTAATTCACTTTTCCTCGTGGGAACTATATCTACTTTCTGATGTACTTATCTCACAATTAGTGTACTTGCGAATTATATTTTTATAACACGATTTTATACATCAAGTTTTTGACGTCGTTGCCGGGGAACAGTTGAATTTATTGGTTATTTCTATTTTTAGTTTTAGTTAATATATTTAATCTAGTTTAGGTAGTCGAGTTATTAATTTTTAGCTTTTTAGATTTTTATTATTTTCCTTTTCTTTTTGTAGTTTACTTATGTTTGTCTTATTGTGATTTCAGGTTTTGACAGCAGATGCATGGTAGAAGATCTCAGTAGGTTGAATTGTTACCTTTGAACGATAATATTGATTGCATCAGAAATCCAACAAAGGATCGGTGAAAATCAAAACCAATAAAGACTCAATCAGGGTTCTAACCTCATCACCAACGTTGTTCCAAATTCGGTTTATGAGCCAGAACTAGAGCCCATCAAAATTATGAAGGATTACAGTAGACCAGTTGTGAGTAGTCATCTCTTGTGTATTGTGCTAGAGCAGGCAGCAAGGAATTATGAATTGAAAAGCATGCACTACAACCAGTTGCATATTTTCCATGGTCGACCTGATGAAGATGTGTTTCTGTTCATTAGAGAGTTCTATGCAGCAATACAATCCTTTCTGAACCATCAGATCACAGAAGATCAGCTACGCATGAGGTGGCATACATTGAAAGATGAGGCTAAAACATGGATGTTAACTTTAGAATCAGCATCTTTGCGAACATGGGATGAAGTAAGGGAAAAGCTCACTGATCAGTATTATACACCTCAAAAAACCAGTGAAATTCGAGCAAAAATTTCAAGTTTCTTTCAATAGGACCAGGAGAATTTTTATGAGGCGTGGGAGCGTTTCAAGAAGTTCATTAGGGATTAGCCTCAAGACGTATTTCTCACCAATTAGCTATGTCAGTGGTTTTATGATGGTCTGAGTGAAGTCTTAGGTCTTTTAGTGAACAATGCATGCGGAGGATCTATGTATGACAAAAATCCTAAAGAGTATATGCCATCTTTGAAAAGTTGGCCCATAATTCTCGTCACAAAATTTCCAAGAGAAAGAAAGGAATGTATACTGTAGATGCCAACACAGAAAGCTCCATTCAGATGAAATAGATGTTGAAGAAGATGGACACTCTTGCTACTAATATTGGACAATTGAAACAAAGAGTGTTTATGGGTGAACACCAAATAGGAGGTCCTGGACCTAGAGAAGAAGAAGAAGTTCAAGCCATGAACAACTATAATTCTAGACCACAGAATGATCCATACTCCAATACGTACAATCAGGGTTGGAGGATTCATCCAAATTTTTCTTGGTCCAACAACAATTAGAGTTTTGGAAACCAATAAGGAACCAATAATCAAAGCACCGAAAACCAATAAGGAAGCAACTCCAACAATCAAAAGCAGAATAATACAAATGCTTAACAAAATGCTGAATCCTAACCCAAGAAACCATCAATGGAAGATATGTTTCAACAAATGCAGCAAATATAGCAACAAATGAAGCATACCCAACAAAATAACGAGGTACAATTACATAATATTCATGCTTCATTGAAGAAAATGGACACGCAAGTTGGCAATTAGCCGAGGCTAATCAAAAGAACGAACATGGAAAATTTCCAAGTTACACTGAGCAAGCAAAGGCTATGACAATTCTCCGGAATGGTAAGATATTGTTAACCGCCAAAAATGGCAGGGGTCCAAAAAAGAATTTTCCATCTAGATTAGAAGTAGAAAGAGGCCACAAGAAGTATCCTGCTACCCCGAAAAGAAGACTAGACCGATACACCATGGTACCAATATGTTAGGATCCACATCAGGATCACCTAGATTTCCCAGATACAAGGATACAGAAGTCAAAATCTAAAGAACCCCACTACTACATCATCCTAGTACCCCGCTACTACAAGGTCCAAAGGACCCTGCTACTACGTCATCCCAGTACCCCGCTACTACATTATCCTAGTACCCCACTGACGTAACAATCAGGTATCCTGAAATCCCGATACTCAAAGGACCTTGATACCCTGCTCCAATAAGAGACGGGGATACCAAGGTACCCCGATCCCTCCTAAAGTCAGTCTAACAAGCGATAAGAGCGTCGGAAGAGCAGGCTACTAAAGTAAGAATGTCATACTAAGGATCTGATATCAAACTACAAGAGGAACATTTTGTACATACAGAACTAGAATTCTCCTCCAGCAACGTGGAAGGAAAAGGTTGACCATTTCACCAGTTTAGAGCCATAAATGAGACTCGACAAGTCAACTGATTCGTATTTCAAATATAAACGGAAACATGACGTAATTAAAGGGAGCAATTCCCGTGTAAATTGACATCCTCCATCAACGCCTATCAATCCACTAACACGGTCAATCAATTGGTCTAAATTATGGGGATTCGATTGGTAAAATGGAAGCAATAAAAGAGAACGTTCGCATTCAAAAGAAAGGGGAGAAAATAGAGATCCAGAAAGCTTTGCCACTTATCGACTTGTACGATTTCACCAACTCCAACTATGTCAGAATCTTCCGACCAGAAAAAACTAGAAATCTCCATTGCATTTGTATCAAGAGTTCATCAACTAAAGGAGTTGTATTTCGCCTGCTTATAGTGTAATAAATTGATTTTTTTTCATTATCAATCACTATTTGTATTTAGCATGTTTTACCAAGATAGGTACCAAACTACGTGGTACCTCTACGACTATGGTCTACCCAGATCGCGGTCTTAAAAAGTTGTTAATTAAGATTCCACCCTGCCGGTAATTTTCAGTTAACACTTTTTGGCACCGTATATAGGAAAAAATATCCTCCCATCATTTGCAAATAAGCCATCTAATTCTACCCGGTAAGCAAGAAGATGAGACTCTGGTCTTCTTAAGGGCAACCCTATCCCTCGAAACCCCAATCCCTCGCCTCCATTCAGAGAATTCAAAGGCAGGGAAGGGGGTCGAGGAATAACAACCTAATACCAGTCCCTCCACCAAATGCGGGCTCCGTGCCTCAAGCTCTTGCTGTCCAAGAAATCAATCGAGATATCATTGCACAGTAGGCTACAACCTACGTAGAAAATATCCGCCTCTGGATGATTGCCTAGGGGATACCCTTCAAAGCACCCTAGACCGTAGGAGAGGCTAGACCGGATACCCAGGTACCGATCTTTGAAAGACTAGGACTTCCACTTCCAACTCCAAATCGTCCTGAAGATTTTAGACCCCAACATGTGAGATCAACAGTAGATATCCTTCCCAGGAGGGACCGGCTAGTCATTGCACCGGTAGGCAAGGAAAAGGCTCCACAACCCGATACAGGTGTGAGTACCAGATCAGGGAGGAATCCTAGAAGGAACCATCATATGAAAGAAGAACATAAGGAAGCGACCATGTCATCTAAAACCTCGGACAATGAGGGCTTAGAGGCTCGATCCAGACACGATGGGTCAAAGCATCTTGAAGACCAGATGGCTAAAATGGCAAAGGAACTTGAGAAGCTGAGGAAGGGCAAGTACTGGGGTACTCGGAAGAACCCCCTAAGGGAGATGAATGCACCATTCTCAAAGTGGATCAGGGAGGCAGAACTATCCCCCCTAAGTTCAAGATGTTGTCTGATAAGTATTCTGGATCAGAAGACCCCATAAGCCACCTAGAGAGCTTTGTGTACCAGACAGAGATTTAGAACGCTACCTAGTCCGCTATCTGGTCCACTATGTGCAGGATGTTCCCTTCGACCCTGACAGATTGTGCTAAGACTTGGTTTAGAAATTACCTCCAGGTAGTGTGGATTCCTTTACTAAACTTAATACAGATTTATGTGCACAGTTTCAGGGGATCAAGCCTCGTCCAAAAGAACTCATCCTACTTCAATACGTGATCCAGGAGCGGGGTGATCCACTGCGGTCCTACGTGGAGAAATTCATAAATAAGTGATCTAAATGGGAGTGTACGCCAAGAAAGAGACCTTGACCAACTTTCGAAGGAACCTATAGGCTAGAAGACTGTTCCTATCGTTCACCAAGCATCCGCTAGCAACCTATCAAGAGGCCTATGATAAGGCTTTAGAACAGGTGGAAATAGAGGAGCAACTCTGGATCAAGATAGAGCACGATGAAGCCCGATTGGCCAAGCGTCCAAAGAAAAAGGTTCCAAAACTCGCATCAACCAAGAAAGCAGGTCCATCTACGGGCCACCTCTTTTTTCCCAACATCGGGATAGTACCCCATACAAAGGACCTCTCTTTGAACAACATCTTCACTAAGGGAGGTAGCCCTAATAACAAGGAAGGAGGATGGGTACAATCACTACACCCCTCTCAACACATCTCGGGAGACCATATACGTCGCCATCCATGACAAGGGTTGACTTAGGAAACCTGGTCCTATGAAGGCCCCGACAGACTAGAGAAACTACTACAAGTACTGTTATTTCCACGATGTTGGGCTTAACACATCAGAATGCTACAGTCTCTGCAATCAGATCGAAGGATTGATAAGGGGAGGTCTGTTTATTGAATTCTTGCAACAGGTGCAGGATAGCATCAAAGTAGGGAAAGAGGTACAAGAAGAGATGCAGGAAACAGAAGAGAGACGGAGGGATGGAAGAAATGATCTGATGCAACAGATCCAGGTGATCCACACCATCAGTGGAGGTCTTACCCAAGTAGGAACCTCCAACAATTCTAGAAAGAATCATGCTAGGAAGATTCCTAGACTCACTACTTGTCACGATGTGCTTCGAGTCACTAGAGGATCCTAAACCCCCCCCCCCCCCCCCTCTCGTAGGAGCCAGATTGTTTTCACAGAGGAGGATGTCTACAATATAGTTCAACCACATGATAACCCGATGGTAATCACGGTGCAGATTGCTAATTGCCAAGTCCACCGAGTCCTAATTGATATCGAGAGTAGCGTTGACATCTTATTCAAATGAGCCATTGAGAAATTCAACCTGAAAAACTCGTTCTACAACAGTTGTACCACACCTTTGTACAGATTCATAGGGGACTCCTTTATGTTGATTAGGTCAAAGATTATACCAGTGATAATCGAGAAAGCTCTTTTCCAACAGAAAATCATGATTGAATTCGTTGTGGTCGACACCCTATCCGCTGACAATGCAATCCTAGGAAGGCCCTTGGATTGTCTATCTACCACATCGTGCTGAAGTTTCCAGTTGGAATCAAGGTAAGGGAAGTCAAAGAGGATCAGCAAGCAACTCCCAATTGCTATGCAATATCCACAAATCCTACCGCACTAGCCAAACAATGTGTGCATGTGACCAGTCACTAACCTCTTTTAGTGACACTCGCAATAGGACGAGGTCAGAGAATAGCACAATGATAAGTGAAGTTCGTTCCCACAGGGATAGAGTGACCGATTACCAAAATTTATTAGTCTAAGTGCTATTCAAACAATCATATTGAAACGTTTTCATTTTAAACTAACTAAACTAGATTTATAAAAGGTTTTATGCTAAAGCAATAGATAAATGACACAAAATAAACTCGAATGTGATTATGGAGAGAAATATGCTAGGACTTTACTACACCCCATCCTATATTAACTTCCATTCTAAACTAAATTGAACACCCAAATCATGCTTGTATAATTCATATATTCATGCACCCTGATATTAACCTACAACCTCGGTCGAGTAAAGTAAGTTACACCCAAAATCATACCCAAGTCTATCTCTCGATTACTTGGAATATATGAATGGGTTCGTTAAGGACATTGGCACACTAAAGAATCCTATACGCTAGCCTAAGTAGGTCTACTTTTCTAGACATTTATAGAGGACGTTTTGTCAATCACATGGTGTGCGTTTCCGGTCGATACATAACACACCATCGAAAGAACAATCAATAGGAGATCAATCTATTAATATAACATTAAGCATACTAAAACATCCATACAAACCATAAGTAGCAAAATAAGGGATAAACAAAGGTTAATATAAATGTATTGTCATAGGTGGGGTTTCATCAAATCCTAGCACTAAGTGATTAACTCATATCACAAAGTGTAGCCATACAATGAATACATTGCTAACATGTAGCCATACAATGAATATATTGAAATGAATACATGGCTAACATGAAGAACATGGAAAAGAAAAAGTGATAGAAGAAACTATGTAGAGTAGCTCCTCATTTGCTTTGCTCTCTTCTTCCAAGCTCCTTCGTCAACTCTTTTTTTGGTTCCAAACGATGAGATGATGGTGGTTGTGATGTAAGGAAGGGGTTGATGTATTTGGTGTAGGGAAAAATAAACAAATAAAAGTGTTACACGCAGCGGAAGCGATACTAAAGACGATTTAGTGACTTTTAAAATTTTTCCTTTATGAACCTTAAACCCTTTTAATCAATAAACATGCATATATATCAACAAAAGTAAATAACCTCTTGTCGCGTGATCCGATTGACTTACGTCGATGGTAATCCGCAAGACCTTCAATCCGAGCACGAACATGGATCACCTAGGAGTGTGGTCTCCCTTTCCTTTGAATTGCAAACCTGTGAATGGACCAAACAAATACTTTCTTTTCTTTGTTAGTCACAAAACAATCAAAAGAATGTCAAAATTATTCCGGTCACTTTTGAGTTCACAATCTTATGATCGAAACTCGCGTGAACCTAGATCGATATCGTATACACAAGCTTATTGATGTTTAAGCAATTGTATACTATCAAAGAATAATTTTTCACTCCTTTTTGTCTCTCTAGAATAAAAACTCTCTTAGAATTAAGAAGAAGAAGAAAGAAAATAAAAACTCAAGCACCAATTAATTGATGTGGCCGAACCCTATAAGAACATATATATAGGTTGGCCGAATTTTTCTTCTTTTTCCTTTAGGGTTGCCGAATTCTATGTAGTATCTAATTAGGGTTGGCCGAATTTCATCATGTCACTTATATAGGGTGACTGAAATTCAACCCTAATTCTTTTTAACTTTATAGACTTCAAACCCTAATCCAACTCTTTTATTTTTATTCTTTTATTTGACTAAATAAAAAAAAAAGACTCCTTATTTGATTAAATAAATAATACTAATTTATTTATTTACTTATCAAACAAGTCTTTTACTTTTAGGAAAGATTTGTTTCTTTAATTAAACAATTAATCAATAAATCAATTAATTTTTATTTAATTAAAACAAATGAAACAAAATAATATTTTTAGGTCAAAACTTTAACCTAGCCGCCCCACTTATATATAAGATGGGCCTAATATTATTTTCCTATTTCATTTAATCCATTGGACTTTAAATAAAAAAGCCCACATGTGAACCAGACCCATTCTTACTAAAAGAAACAAGCTCACATGTCTTTCATTAATATATTAATATAATTGAGCAGCCCATTACTTAAATAATGTGCAAATTATATTCTTAATATATTAAATGCAATTCTAGATGGACCCTTAAATTGGTCCGGTAGAATATATCAAGTGATCCATGCAAGTCCGTGTGGATTGGGGATCTTGGCGGGCCATCTAAATTTAAGCTTCAATAGACATAACCTAATCACAATCAACAAATGATTCACTTAGGTCCGATCCATTAATTTTAACTCATTCCACTAAAGAGCTAAAACTGAACTCTTAAATAAAGATAGAAAAGGAAGATGCTCCTCATTCATACCCTAGACAATCATATTGGAGATAGTGTATCCTCGTGATTAATATCAGTAATCGCCAAGAGTTCATAGACCGCCTATAACTCTCCAAGTTACCATATTTACTCATATGACCACGTTTTGAACTTGGATATTTTGACTTGTCCAGAAGCCATGTTTTCAATAGATACTATTGAAAACTCAACGTTGAGATTTAATATCCAATTACCTCAAAACATCCATATGATGATATTATACTCTCATTTAATTAAATGGAGCCACGATGTCCATATCTATAAATGAAGTCCTCTATCGATTAACAAATGAATATCACCAAACTATCGAGGATAGACTATGCGATATAATCGTACTCATTGATAACTCAAATGATATCACTTGCAACCATAAGTCCATCATTTATCTCAGGATTAAGATAGACTCTCCGATTGTCCTGATAATGAAAAGACTATTATCTATTGACGGTTCTAGATAAAGCTTTTCATTGTGATCCAGTTCAATGCACCCAGTGCACTAGATCCTTTTGCTCGAAGACACTCCGATGATTTTAGACTCATCATATCTCATTTGATCCCACTCAAATGCTAGCAAAAGAATTCTACAACTTTAACAAGATAAAAGTGCCCAACCTTTAACTTAAGTTGTGAACAATATTCAAGACTAACTAAAGAATTGTGTCTACCACATACATATCCAGATGTACGAACAATTCTTCTTTTCCCATAATCTTTAGACCTTATGATTATTTACTTTGACAATTATAATACAAACTATAAATGCTATACGATTTGTTAAACCAGAAATCACTTTATTAATATGAAAAAGATTGTTAATTACAACATTACACTCTTGCTATTGAGCATAATCCTAACATTTGGATGTTAGGGAAATTCAAAATCTTGGTAGGTTTCGAAAGATGGAAGCGATGATGTAAGAGGAATGTCAAAGGTGATGGTCTAGGTCTAATTTGGAAAAAGAGTTCGTCCCTTTGAATATTCCAAAGAATGGTATTTATATGGGAGCCAAAAATAGGGCAAAAAGTCACCCAACTGACGTAATGACGGACTTCCACGGTTGGAATTTCTTAGCCACCAACCGCGGTAGTAGAACCGCGACAGGCTAATGATATCTCTGTCGCTCGAGTGCCGCAGTTCCTCAGACCGCGGCACTTCTGAACAGTCTCTATCGCTCGAGTTCCACGGTTCCTCAGACCGTGGCACTTAGACCGCGGCACCTCTAAACAGTCTTTGTAGCTCGAGTGTTGATGATAGGAGACCACGGCACTTGATGAGCGGCAGCACGAGGAATCTCTGTCGCTCGAGTGCCACTATGGTCAAACTGCGGCACTTGATGAGCGGCACTCTGGCCCAACGCTCCAAACTCTTCATATTTGCACACTGACCCATCGAATCTTCCCTTTTAGTACCAAGACACCCCTGCTAATACAAAAGCCTGCCAAAAACCTCAAACAAGCCATTAAACACATGATTTTATCCGAGAACGATCTCAAAATGATATGGGAATATGGCTACATTTTGTGTAGAAATGAACAAATCAACCAGCGAACTAACCCAAAAGGTACTAGAGCAGAATCCTTACATCATAGGAGAAGACGAGGTACCATATATGATTGTAGAGAAGTCGGAGGAAGAAGAGTGGGGCTGGACCAACGGGTACCGCACATATTAGTTGGAAAAGATACCTGTTTGTGAGGATGATCCAACCAAGGTAGTAAAGATAGGAGGCGCACTAGATTGCAAGGTTAGTGAGGACCAAGTAAAACTCCTCAAAGAATACAATGATATCTATGCTTGGAGTCATGATGAAATGCCAAGTATCCCTCTCAGCTTAGCCACTCACAGGTTAGTAGTGGACGCAACGTTCACCAGTCAAACAGAAATGAAGACACTTCAACGCTGAGTGGAATGCCGCTGTCCAAAAAGAGGTGGACAAGCTCCTGAAGGCCAGGTTCATCAGGGAATCCCGATACCCCGAATGGATCGTTAATGTGGTCATGGTAACCAAATTCAATGGGAAGTGGCGTATGTGCGTGGATTACACTAACCTCTATCGGGTCTGCCCAAAGGATAGCTTCCCTCTACCCAAGATAGATCAATTGATTGTCTCCACCATAAGAAACAAGCTCCTTAGTTTCATGGACACTTTCTCGGGCTACAACCAGATCATGATGCACCCTGCTGACCAAGATAAGACCAGCTTTATCACCGGGCAAGGTCTCTACTACTACAAGGCAATGCCATTTGGTCTTTAAAATATAGATGCCACTTACCAGCGTTTTGTGAACAAGCTATTCAAGCAACAAATTAGAAGGTCCATGGAAATGTATAAAAACGACATGATCACCAAGTCTCAAATGACAGACCAACATCTAAAAGAGTTACACTAGACCTTTCAGGTAATGAAAGAGAACCAAATGATGTTAAACCCCGCTAAATGTGCCTTTGGGGTAGCAACGGGAAAGTTTCTTGGGTTCATGGTACACGAGAGGGGGATTGAGGCCAATCTCGAGAAGATCAAGGCTATCATAGATCTTGAATCCCCCACCACCCTTAAGCAGGCACAGGGACTAACTGGCAGGACAACAACATTAAACTTCTTCATATCCCGATCCACTAATAAGTGTCTTCCCTTCTTTAAAATTATTAAACAGGGTAAGAAGATGAAATGGGATCAAGAAAGCGAACAAGCCTTCCAATCCTTGAAGAAGTACCTAGCTAGCCCGTCTTTGCTAGTAAAACCCAATTCAAGAGAAGAGATACTACTCTACTTGGCAATGTCAGAAACAACTACTAGTGGGGCCTTGGTGAAAGAATGTAGCGACGGGGTCTAGATACCGGTCTACTATGTGAGCTGCGCTTTGACCAAGTCCGAGAAAAACTACACCCTCCTAGAGAAGCTCACTTATGCACTTGTAACTACAGACAGAAAGCTCCGATCTTATTTACAAGCTCATACAATTGCGGTAGTTACAAACCAGCCATTGAGACAAATCCTCCAAAGGCTAGATGTATCAATCAGGTTGGTTCTATAAGCCCTAGAGCTCACCCAATATGACATCAAGTATAAGTCAAGAACATCAATCAAGGCTCAGGCCGTGGCTGACTTTGTAGCAAAATTTAGCAAGACCTCTAATTCGGATGTCATCACGATCACGAACCTAGCTCTAAAATCCCCGGAATGGCCAGCTGACGTACTTAAGGTGTACCTCTAAGAAAAAAAAAAACCCACTAACTAACTAGTAACAGTACACATAACTAAAATGTGAGAGGAGTGCGCGAGTCTACAACCCTCTGCAAGTGTATGGATCGTTGTCGAGTATAGCGGACACAAGAAAGGGTTATCGTTCCCACGAGGAAAAAGGGTAGTGTGTTTTAAAAATCTTTCGTTAAGCTACTTCACTAACGATTAAACTAAAAGATGTCTAGATGAAAATGTTATAGAAAGAAGTTAAGGAATCAATGATGTAACATGTTACTAACAACCTCAATATTCAATCTCGATCAAATTAAATCTATTAAGATGAGGGGACAAAAGGATCTAATGCCCTTTTTGCCAATAAGCTCAAACCTAGGTCTAGGTTTATCAAAACGTAATTAACCTTTCTTAGAGTTTCAAGCAAATCCAACCAAGTTTGTTCAACAAAAGATGAAGATCTACTATTCATGCACAAATATCATGAGTGTAAACTAGAGTTGTAATCCTACTCCACATACAACATGAAGCTAATTTAAGCACAAGTGCAAACTCAATGGATATAAAAGATAGATAGATAGAATCATTCAAATGAGTGTTCACATATGTACAATCATTGAATCCAAAACAAAGGATTTAGCTACTCATGCTATAATGAAGACAAGGAAAGGAAAGAGAAAGAGAAAGAAAGCCCATGGTGTTTTTGATGCTTCTCCTTGCCTTGCTCAGCAAAACCTTCCTTGAATCTTCAAGATTGATCTAAAATATCCTTAAAAACTAAAGTGTGTAGTCTAATGATTCTTATCTAGAAGATTTATGGTAGTGTAAAAGATACTTCCTAACTTTTACTTCTTTTACTTCCAAGAATTCATTCCTTTTTGCTAAAGTAAAGTATGTATATATATTGGAGAAATAAAATTAGAGTCGGACACTTTAAGCTGGTGCAAAATTGGCTCATGCGACTTTGAAACTGCGAGCATGTATTCGCAGCTTGAAGTCGAACTTCTTCTTTTCTAGGTTGAATTGCTAGAACGCTCTCGCAGTCTTGACGTCGCAGAAAAATATCTAGTTCGGTTGCTAGGTCATTATGCGAGACTGACTCACAATTCATGGTCGCACTTTATTCTGGGTGTGATCAGCGAGTTGTGTTCTGCGACTTTGTTCTCACAGGATGTATGTTGCACCTCTTTCTGCTGGATCTGACTCGTAGGATGTACTTAGCAGTATAGTCCATTGTTTGGGCTGCGAGTTATAATCTGTGAGAATGTACTCAAAGCCCGTACTCGCAGTGCATTCTGAAGAATCTTCTGCTACTTGGTTCTGTGAGCTGAACTCGCAATCCTTTCTGGGAGTGATTTGCGACTTTGGACTTGTGAGTATGAACTCACTGATTTGCTTAATTTCATACTTCAGCCTCCATTTTTTCACATTTTCTCACCAATCGTTCATTTAATTCCTTGAATCCTATTATTCTTGAAAATAGCTCAAAAGTGCCATTATATCATACAAATGCCTGGAAAACACAACAAAAAGGGATGAATTAAAGCACTCAAAATATCTACATATTTAGAGTGATCAAAACCCTCAAACCTATCTTTTGTTCGTCCTCGAACAAAAACATCTAAAAGAAAATAAACTAACAAAACTACATACTCTAAATATGCTGTGAAAGCCAAACGTTTTGATAAAACTTGCTTTGCAAAATGAACAATGAGGAGGTTCATACGAAAAACTGCTGAGTTGGGAATAACAAAATGCCAATCAATACGAAATGTGCACAAGGTAAATCCCACACCCTAAATGCTCAGTTACAGAGATCAAGTGCTAGAGTGCAAGGATACAATTCGCCTTGACTCTAATCTTTTCCAAATTTCAGTAGATTTTTCTCTCAAAATCCTAGGTTTACTCCTAATCTAAATATGCGAGTGTGAATATATGAGAACAAGATCACATACAAATATTATTATAAAGGCACATTTTAACATGGATCTCTCGAAAGAGTCGAAAAACAAAGAACATGGAGAGAGCATGCATCAATTAGTATTCCCCCACTAGATTTCTCAAGATTCAATTAGGACTCCTATCAATTCCTACAGGTAATGTGTGGTTTGGTATGGAATTTGGTACGTTGATCATATCAAGCTTTTTCTTCAAGACTTGTGAATTTTCAAATTGTACAAATAACTCAACGTTTTCAATTTAAATGCCTAGGCTTTATCTCCCAATTTCTTGTGCTAGGATGCCACTTGCATTTTAAAGTGACATTGATATTTGAAGAACAAGGGTTTCAAGTGTTTGATTTTATTTTTACACTTCATTCTTTTTCTTTTTCAAAAACCCTCCCATTTGCACACTTTCTAGATATGCCTTAGTACACGCTATCATGTATTGCATAGCTTTCTTTCTTGAGATTTCTCTTATGTTTGCATCCTTATGATCAATGGCTATTTGTGTGGATTGTGTTTAGGGTGAAATGTTTATGAAGTGAATGTTTTGTTTGCCCTTGCAATCCTCATTTGGAGACATGTGTTTGGATTGGTTTAGAACTCAAGACTACACACTGCCTAAAATCATATTCAAGATTCTATCTAACAAGGGAATACATATTTTAGTAAGCAGACCACATATATGTTCAATGGCATTCAACAATTGCATGCTTAATGAAATCAAATTAAGTATGACATTTTCAAAGATTTTAGATGAGTAGAAACTAATACCCTCAACAATAACATTTAAGGTTCAATTCTCACTTGGGTAGTCTCCATTATTGATCCTAACACCTTTGCACAAAAATCTTATTCACCAAGCCTAAAGAGACGGGGACTAATTTACCATGTGAGATCAATCATAGATTGATACAAAGTTACCGAAAACTCAAAAGCTAGCATATTCATCAATTCTCCTCAAAACAAAATCAACAATTTAAAAAAAAAAAAAAAAATTCCATTAAAATTCGAAGCTAAGTTCGCAACACTTAGGTGTTAACATGCCCACACCCCCAAACCTAAACTCAACATTACCCTCAAGGTTTAATCTTTTAAGAACAAGGGCATGAGTTTGAAAGTTTGGTTGTTTGGCCAACAAACACCTAACAAAATTGTTCATATATATAATCCTAGAATCCACTACTAACACAACAAAATTATCCTATCAACTAATCAAAATTCAACCACTCTTAACTAAACAATACATATAAAACTTAAATAATTTAAACAACTATATATACTGTTTAGTTTCTAAGAAATAGTCTTTGTAAGACAATAATGCCCTCCATAATTAAACCCTACAAAATGTCGAAATTACCCTCTTAAAATATCTAAGGAAGAAACTACCCTTATCTTCTTCTTCTTTAGTTGACTAAAGCAAAATCAAAATATTTAGACCTAACTTCATCTTCTCCATTGTTCTCCTTCAACAAATCCATCCAATCGTAAACTCGTTCCTCCCATTTCAAATCCCATCATCCTCTCCGCCGACCGGAATCCATTGTCGTTCATTCCTCGTCCTCTCCTTCGTGTTCTTCGTCTTCTTCGTCTTTTGTCTATCTCTGCCTAATCGTTCCCTCTTTCAAATCCTAGACCAGTAAGACTGATAACATCTCTATATTTGAAATTTTCCAACGATGATTTGTATGATCGACTTCTTTTGCTTCTCGAAGTTGAGGTTAGAGTTTTATATTTCATATTTCTTTGTTTTCTTATTTCAATTGTTAAAGTTTTTTTTTTTTTCTTTTACAAATTAATGGGCAAGATTTGGTCGCAATTATTGTATAGGTGTATTGATCTGAGGCTACATTTCATTTCTTCATTTGTTTCAATTGCGGTTGAATTTTGTTTCAGTTATTTAAACTTTGATTTTCAATATCATTATTGGTCGGTGGTTTTCTTCGGCGTGAATTTTGATTCTTGATCATTTAATAGGTATTATTTATCCTTACGTCATAGTAAACCTGAAAATTAAACTTAGACTATGACTGTTATAATTTGAAAGCATAAATTCCATGTTAGATTTCAATGTTTCTGCTTAGTTGCAATGATTTTGCTATAGATTCCATGCTTTTTCTATAAGCCTTAGCTTAAAGTTGTAATTCTTAAAGGTGATTGAATTAAAAACTCTGCAGTGGTTGGTTGCACAAAATTTGACTAGACTTGGAGTTTCACTTTTGTTAAGGTAGCCTTTAGAAGTTGGATTTTACGAAATAGGGTGTAATTTAAATGTAAAGATGCTTGCAACAACCAAAATTGTGATTTGGAATTACAAAACATAAGCAAAATATAGGATTTATCTCTATAAATAGTTGTGTTTTGCACATATGATGAGTAACACTTTGAAATACATGTTAGTTTAGTTATGAAAACAATTATTTTAACTTTTGCTACCTATTTTAGGGGGTTTTAAGGCTGCAAAAACCTGGTTTTGAAACTAGTTCTTATAGAATGAGCACTCAGACGGTGAGGAGCCTTGCTCTAAAAGGATATCGACGGAGGAAGGCAGTGTTGGACCTTAATATGCCGCCATGTGAAAGCAGAGATCGGGAGGGGACTTCAACCGAAGTCAGGTCTCAGGAAGTACAAGCAAGCCAACAAGAGCTTAGGTAATATTTTGTATTTTTGTATTGATCGGAAAGGTAATATTTTGTTGCATATATACATCTTATTGATTGCATATTGCAATGTCTAACTGTACTCTTAAGACATAATGATGTGTGTGCTTTACACATTATATGTAAGTTGCATGACTTATTATGAGGCAAGGGGGGAGAGGAGAGAGTACAATTCTTAGGAAAGTCCATGACCCTTAGAAGAATATTGTCAATTTATAAGAGAATTGGTTCATGAGTTACTGTTTATTATTTTTAATATAATAGCTACAAAATGGATTTATAGAAGGAAAGATGATGCATGTGAAAAAAAAAAAAATGAGGTATACAAATGAGGTAGATGATTAGCAAAAGGAGACGGACACACACAAACATAAGAATTCTCTGGTGCATACATCCCATTTTTCTATCCAATGTAGTCTTCATTGGTCATGAACCAAGCAGAATTTTATGTCACTGAAGAACCTTTGTTGAACGAAGGAGAAGACAATAATGTTGAACAACACTTTCGTTGACTTCATATTTCTTGTACAGTGAAGTTCAATTTGTTTGCACATTTATGGTGTTGTATGGTTTGGTGGGAAACATGTTTAGGGAATTTGTATGTGTTTTTGTTTGCAAACATTTTTATTTGTATGTGTTGGTTGGTTGAACCAAAACAGGTGTATATGTGTTGTTTGAAACCAAGTGATTATTTGTTGCTTGACTGCCTTATATTTGTATGTGTTGTTAGCTAGTGTTATTGATTTTGAGCCTAGTTAGTAATACAATTCCCAGGCTTATGAGGTTAAGCAATGTTCAATTGATGGTTTAATCACGCTGATGGGAATAATTCCCAGGCCTAAAATAATAATTCTTAGGCTAAAAAAAAAGAGTTGAAACACTAAAATAATAATTCCTAGGCTAAAAAATGAGGTTAAACATTGTTGGACCATCAATGATATCGAAAATTAACGTATAGATGTCCATTGATACCCCTTCATCGCAGGACGGTCTCAATCATTGAGATTATTGTGGGGGCCGCATAATTTCATGTAAGGAAGGAAAACGCTTAGGCCTAGGAACCATACCTAGGCATAAAAGAAGCGTACCTAGACCTGTAAAATATTTCCTAGGCTTAGGGGTTTTTACTCGCCACGTCATCAGTATTGACACATGTTAAGAAGGAACTAAGCCATGATGTTGTAGGCTTAGGAATTGGGAAATTAAGCCTAGGAATAACACCTAGGCTCATGGTGGATTTAATTTCAAATTAAATATATTTTTTTAAAAATTTCTTCTTTTTTTTTCCGATTGCATGGGATGTTTTTAAAAAAGCAATGTTCACCAATCGGACTCAATTTCGGAACTGTAAAGTTAATACGGGAGATCGAGTCAAGCAACGACAACAACTTACAAGTTTGTGAAAGAACTCTTAGGCATTTAAAGGTTCATAATTTAAAGGGTTGTTTGCTATCTCTAGTGTAATGGGTGGCGACGTACTTGTTCGACAATTCGATAATCTTAAAACTTAACATACAGATTTCCATTGATACCCCTTCATCGCTGGTGGGTGCCGATCGTTGAGATTATTACGGAGCCCATATAATTTCATGTAAGGAAGGAAAACTCTTAGGCCTGGGAACCATACCTAGGCCTAAAAGAATTGTACCTAGGCATGTAAAATATTTCCTAGGCTTAGGGGTTTTTACTCGCCACGTCATCAGTATTGACACGTGTTAAGAAGGAACTACGCCTGGGATGTTGTAGGCTCAGGAATTGGGAAATTAAGCCTAGGAATAATGCTTAGGCCCATGGTGGATTTAATTTCGAATTAAATATATTTTTTAAAAATTTTCTCTTTTTTTTCTGATTGCACAGGATGTTTTTAAAAAGTAATGTGCACCCATCAGACTCGATTTTGAAACTGTAAAGCTAATACGGGAGATCGAATTAAGCAATGACAACAACTTACAAGTTTGTGCGAGAACTCTTAGGCATTTAAAGGTTTATAATTTAAAGGGTTGTGTAAGTTCCTCAAAGTTTAAGTGGCTTATTTCGGTGACAAACCACATATTAGGGTTTGATATGTAAGGGTAGCTTAGGTGTTCATGATCATAGCTCAAAGGCTCTTCTCAAGACCTCATGTTGATAAGCACTCCAAAGGTATATCTTTTGTGCTTATAGTTATTTGAAGAAATTTAGTTGCACACACACACTTGTCATGATTGCATTTATGTTCATTGATATTGTGTGCACTCTCTTCACATTCCACACTTGGACTTCTTTGTGTTAGTTTTTGTGTGTGGTTGTTTGTTTAATCCTCTATACTCGTCCTCATTGAGCTTGTATTGGAAGTTTTCTTCTAGGAGGATTCGGCGCTCTGGTTCTGCGGTCGGGGGCCACAGAATAGGGTCATCGAATTAAGACCAGTATACCTGGTTATTTCAGTGCCCTTGATTCGGTGACCATGGACCGTCGAAAAAGGCTGTAGATTCAAGTCAAAAAGACCTGGTCGATTCTGTGCCCTTATGTTCTACGGTTAGGGGCCGCAAAATATTACGCAGCAAAGGGACCAGAACGTCAAGTCCAATTCGGCGCCCTTAAATCTGTTGCCCTTGGCTGCAGATTTTGCCCGTGAAAGTTGGGGGCAATTTTATCGTTTCACCCAACCTTCTTTACTCTCTATAAATATACCACTATCTTTTGTTCATTAATTGAGCTCTTCAACATCAAGAACCCTAAAAAGATATTGAGAGAGACTTGAGAGAAAAATCATAAACTCTAAACACATTTCTACATATACATAAATCATCATCTAAGCATCATCTAGGATCATCTAGTATGTGTTAGTGCATGGGTCTTCTTCAACACAAATTATGGTAAGTTGTTCACTATTATTTTACATAATTAGTGTTCTTACTTAGCAATTTATCTCATTTATTACTTGTATGTTCTTAGAGTAATTTCTACATACAAGATTGAGATTATGTGTTAAATGTTTGAGTGTTGTATTTTGATAGCTATATCTAGGATTGACATACCTCACATAGCTATGATTTATGCCATGTCATATAGCAATTAATATCTATGATTGATTTAACTAACATCTTATAATCCTAGATAAGCATTTAGTGTAACCTAAAATTAGTTACATATTTGGATATCATTGCATATTCACTTAGGTTATTTAATCTCTTCATTCAGAATTGAGACTTGTGGCTAAGGTTGCTTAGGGTGCAAGCAAATTGGACTAGGTTCACTTTTAAAGGCATACGGGTAGTAGTGGTGGGTTATAGACCATGAGAGGTTAAGGTCAACCTAGGTTGTAAACACCATTGCAATTAGTGGATTCGAGGTTCGTATGTAGCGCACATAACAGCCTGTGGTTTTTTCTTGTTGAAGGTTTCCACTTAAAAATCAAGTGTTATTTAAATTCCGCATTTTACACTTGATTTATTGCTTTGACTAGATTGGGGTATTGATTTTTTGTGAAAATTGGTAATAATCGTTCAAAATCTATTCACCCCCCCCCCCCCCCCCCCCCCCCCCCCCCCCAATTTCTAGATAGTTTTATACACACGGGGCATTATTAGTTTCAATTGGTATCAGAGTGGGTTCCTAAATATACTTAGGTGATCATATCCTTGTTAATTCTATATCCTTGCTTTACTCATGACAAATAGTGAAATTGGTTTGAATTCTTTAGGAAACTTTTGTCACTTGCTTTGCCAAATACCATTGACTTTTGGATTTGAATGCAACATGTATTGCATGCAAAGCATCTTAATCACACATTTTTCAAAAAATAATTCTCCTTGTTTCTCTCCATTTAATTGAGTTGCATAAAGTGGCTTATATGATTATGCAAATGTCTAGTATGCTACTATCTCTCTTTACTAAATTGACCCGGTTTAGGATACTCTTTTACTTATATCATGACAAAAAAGAGGAGTAGTATGCAAAGGGATTATAGTAGCAAATTTGCTTATTGGGGAGTGTACTACTTGAGGGGGAGCATTGCATTACACATACATTGCATAATATTATGGTTAAATTCTTTAAATGCAAATGCTTGTTTTAATTTCACTTGATCATCTCACATTGCACTTGTATTAGAAAGTGTAGAAACTTTATTTTGAAGGATTAGTTGTTCTATAAGAGATTGAAGACTTGAAGTTTAATTTTTTTATATCTCTTTGTAATGTAAAAAATCATTGTTGACCTTTAGTTTCTATTTTGTTGTGAGGATCAATATGAGTGGTGGTTTTGTCACGAAATAGCCAAAAAGGGAGATTGTAAGTTCCTCAAAGTTTGATTGGCTTATTTCAATGACAAACCACATATTAGGGTTTGATATGTAAGGGTAGCTTAGGTGTTCATGATCATATCTCAAAGGCCTTTCTCAAGACCTCAAGTTAATAAGCACTCCAAAGGTATATCTCTTGTGCTTAGTTTCCTTTGAAGAGATTTAGTTGCACACACACACTTGTCATGATTGCATTTATGTTCATTGATATTGTGTGCACTCCCTTCACATTCCACACTTGCACTTCTTTGTTTTAGTTTTTTTTTTGTGTGGTTGTTTGTTTAATCCTACATGCTCATCCTTATTGAGCTTGTATTGGAAGTTTTATTCTAGGAGGATTCGACGCCCTCGTTCGACGGCCATGGACCGCCGAACAAGGCCGTAAAATCAAGTCCAGAAGACCTGGTCGATTATGTGCCCTTGTGTTCTGAGGATAGGGGCCACATAATAGGGCGCAGAAAAGGGACCAGAACGTCAGGTCTAATTCGGCACCCTCAAATTTGCTGCCCCTGGGCGTAGATTTTTCCTATGAAAGTTAGGGGCAATTTTGTCATTTCACCCAACCTTCTTTACTCCCTATAAATAAGCCTATATCTTTTGTTCATTAATTGAGCTCTTCAACATCAAGAACCTTAAAGAGATATTGAGAGAGACTTGAGAGAAAAATCATAAAGATTCCATCTTTATTTCTCTAAACACATTTCTACATGCATAAATCATCATCTAAGCATCATCTAGAATCATCTAGTATGTGCTAATGCATGGGTCTTCTTCAACACACATAATTAGTGTTCTTACTTAGCAATTTATCTCATTTATTACTTGTATATTCTTAGAGTAATTTCTACATACAAAATTGAGATTATGTGTTGAATGTTTGAGTGTTGTATTTTGATAGCTATATCTATGATTGACATACCTCACATAGCTATGATTTATGACATGTCATATAGCAATTAATATCTAGGATTGATTTAATTGACATCTTATAATCCTAGATATGCATTTAGTGTAACCTAGCATTATTTACATATTTGGATATCATTGCATATTCACTTAGGTTATTTAATCTCTTCATTGAGAATTGAGACTTGTGGCTAAGGTTGTTTAAGCCGCAAGCAAATTGGATTAGGTTCACTTTTAAAGGTCTACGGGTAGTAGTGGTGGGTTATTGACCATGAGAGGTTGAGGTCAACCTAGGTTGTAAACACCAGTACAATTAGTGGATTCGAGGTTCGTGAGTGGCGCACATAACAGCCCGTGGTTTTTCTTGTTGAAGGTTTCCACGTAAAAATCAAGTATTATTTAAATTCCACATTTTACACTTGATTTAGTGATTTGACTAGATTGGGGTATTTTCGTAATATTGACTAATTGCAAAAATTGATAATAATCGTTTAAAATCTATTCACCCCCCCCCCCCCCCCTCCTCTAGATAATTTTATACACACCGTGCATTATTAATTTCAGGTTGTTTGATATCTCTAGTGTAATGGATGGCGACGTACTTGTTCGACCATTCGATGATCTCAAAACTTAACGTACAGATTTTCATTGATACCCCTTAATCGCTGGACAATGCCGATCGTTGAGATTATTACAAGGCCCCTATAATTTCATGTAAGGAAGGAGAACTCTTAGGAATGGGAACCATACCTAGACCTAAAAGAATTGTACCTAGGCCAGTAAAATATTTTCTAGGTTAAGGGGTTTTTGCTCGCCACGTCATCAATATTGACACGTGTTAAAAAGGAACTAAGCCCGGGATGTTGTAAGCATGGGAATTGGGAAATTAAGCCAAGGAATAATGCCTAGGCCCATGGTGGATTTAATTTCGAATTAAATACATTTTTAAAAAAAAAATTCTTTTTTTTTTCTGATTACACGGGATGCTTTTAAAAAAGCGGTGTGCACCCATCAAACTTGATTTCGAAACTGTATAGCTAATACGGGAGATCGAGTCAAGCAACAACAATAACTTACAAGTTTGTGAAATAACTCTTAGGCATTTAAGGGTTCATAATTTAAAGGGTTGTTTGTTATCTCTAGTGTAATGGGTAGAGACGTACTTTTTCGACCATTCAATGATCTCGAAACTTCACGTACAGATATCCATTGATACCCCTTCATCGTTGGATAGTGCCGATAGTTGAGATTATTGCGAGGCCCCTACAATTTCGTCTACGAAGGAAAACTGAAGGCCTAGGAACCATACCTAGGCCCAAAATAATTGTTCCTAAACCTGTAAAATCTTTCTTAGGCCTAAGAAAGTTTTTCCTCGCCACATCATCAATATTGAGGTTGATAAGAAGGAACTAAGTCCAGGATGTTGTAGGCCTAGGAATCGGTACTTTAAGCCTAGGTGATATTCGCTTTTTCCGTCGTTAAGAAATCGAAAGGATCAAAAGATTGTTTCATTTGTAAAATAGGGGGTTTCCTACGCAATGTGCTCTAAACTAGCAAAAGGCTAGTAAAGCGGCATGCGAGGGTATCGTTCCGCAGGGAGGTGTGATTCATCAACTGTTTCAAGTTCTAGTGATTATTGTAAGCATGTAAATAGAATGCGGAAAAGTGAGAATGGTGTGTGTGAAATGTATGTACAATGCAGTGTGTGTGTGTGTGTATAGAGAATGTAAATGAAAATAAATAAAATAAAATAAAATAAAATAAAGAATATGGAAGGGTGAGAATGGTGTTTAAAATGATAAATAAAATGGTGGATAGGAGAGATGCGTGAAAATGGTCACACAAGGTTCAATAAGTTCACTATACATAAGTGCACAAATAGTTGGTTGTTAAGCATTAAGCACATCCAATTTTAGTTAAGGGTTTGTTTTTGCCTCGATCCGATTTATACCCATTCATAGAGCTAACGATTAAAGAGTGTGCCGAGAGCCTCTCGTACTCGAAACCGCAACCAACATTTGTGAACACATTCTACAAACCGATGTTAAATTGAGTCCGAATATTAACACAATAATGTAAAATTGCAACATTAGGTATAATGAATGTGGAAAGAGTGATTGTATCTCTAACCATAACTCACCTAGAGTCCCTAGCGTGAGAAATAGCAAAAGACCAATAATTGTAACTCTAACCTTGACTCACCTAGAGCCCCTAGCGTGAGAAATAGCTAAAGTCCAATTGTTAACAAAAATAATGAACCAAACATCATCTAATATGGCAATTAATAAGTTCATCCATTCTTCCTAGTTAATTAGCTAAAACTATGCCCAGAAAGCCCCTCCAAAGGCACAATCCTAACTCTAAGTCACTCAAACTCATCCATACAAGTTAATTTCAACCTTCCATCAACATACAAACACAAAATGGGATATTTGATTACAACTACTCATAAATTACATTAATCTACTCCTAATCTCATCCATGAATACATATTAATTTCCAATCTTCATACACAAGCATTTCAAGATAGAGATGTATTCAATAAAAGCAAGAATGAATCAAAACACAAATTAGATATAAAAACAACCATCAAATATATTGAGCACAAATATAGGTTTACAAATATTCCCAAGTGGGGATTACACATTTAAGAAAAAAAGAAATGCAAAGAGAGTGAGTAAATGAGATACAACCCTTGAAGAAACCCCTCAAAGAGCTCATCCTTGCTTCGCTCGAATTTGGTCCAAAGATCCTCTTTTCTCCTTGCAATCTATTCCTAAATGGGTGGATGATGGGTAGAAGATGAAATGGAAGGCATCCATGGAGGAAAAACCTCCATGGATGCCCTTGAAAGCTTTTCTCTCTCTTTTAGTGTGGAAAAAGATGAAGAAGAAGAAGTGTGGGGTGTGGATTCTGTAGAGAGAAGAGGCAAAATGGTGTTTAGATAGTGTAGGGAAGTTAGGGCTGAAAGCTAGGTGAAATGACAAGATTGCCCTTCAATTTTCGAGCAAAAAACAACTTTTTGGAGTGGATCGACAGTTTGGATCGGCGGCCTGGCCTCCATTTGAAGTAGCCGTTTTGACTTGACAGCATTTCAGCATCGTGCACTGTTACAGAAATAGGCATAACTTCCTGTAAAAAAACTCGGAATTGCAATCCGTAAAATATTCTGAAAACTAGACTTCCAGATCTTTCCGAATATATAAAGATATCAATGTGGTTATATCTAAAGTGGGAGATATGACTTCCCAAAGTTGGGTGTTCTGCACAAGCATATACAATTTCAGCCCTTTTTTGCTCATTTTACCTCCTAAACTAATCTTTAAACTCAAAACCTTATTGTAGGGAATATGTACCTACACATGGCTCAAACAAAACATTATATACAAAAATACACTCGAAAACGAAATAAACGATCGGAATTAGGGGACCTAAAATAGGTATAAAATAGTCTAATCACTAGGAATAACTCATATGCTCATAGTGGATTTAATTTCGAATTAAATATATTTTTTAAAAGTTTACTTTTTTTTTCCTATTGCATAGGATGTTTTTAAAAAGCGGTGTGCACCCATCGGACTCGTATTCGGACCTATTAAGCTAATACGAGAGATTGAGTCAAGCAATGACAACAACTTACAAGTTTGTGAAAGAACTCTTAGGCATTTAGGAGTTTATAATTGAAAAGGTTGTTTGCTATCTCTAATGTAATGGGTAAAGAAGTACTTTTTCGACTGTTCGATGATCTCAAAACTTCACGTACAGATTTCCATTGATACCCCTTTATCGTTAGATGGTGTCGATCGTTGAGATTATGCGGGGCCCACATAATTTCATGTAAGGAAGGAAAACTCTTAGGCATGGGAACCATACCTAGGCTTAAAAGAATTGTACCTATGCCTGTAAAATATTTCCTAGACTCAGGGGTTTTTGCTCGCCACGTCATCAATATTGACACGTGTTAAGAAGGAACTAAGCCCATGATGTTGTAGGCTTAGGAATTGGGAAATTATGCCTAGGAATAACTCCTAAGCCCATGGTGGATTTAATTTCGAATTAAATATATTTTTTTAAAATTTTCTTATTTTTTTTCTGATTGCACGGAATGTTTTTAAAAAGTGGTGTACACCCATCAGACTCGATTTCGAAACTGTAAAGCTAATACGGGAGATCGAGTCAAGCAACAATAACAACTTAGGCATTTAGAGGTTCATGATTTAAAGGGTTGTTTGCTATCTCTAGTGTAATGTGTAGCGACATACTTGTTCGACCGTTCGATGATCTCGAAACTTAATGTATAGCTTTCTATTGATACACATTCATCGCTAGACGGTGCCGATCATTGAGATTATTGCAGGGCCCGCATAATTTCATGTAAGGAAGGAAAACTCTTAGGCCTGGGAACCATACCTAGGCCTAAAAGAATTGTACCTAGACCTGTAAAATATTTCATAGGCTCAGGGGTTTTAGCTCGCCACGTCATCATTTGTGACACGTGTTAAGACATTATAAGGTGGAAGTGGATTACAGATGGATCCCACTAAATCTTCTTCTTCTCATTACAGGCTAGATCCCACTAATTCTTCATCTTCTTCCTTAGTCAAACCCATCTTCTTCTTCATGTATTCCCAAACCGAAAACCGAAAACCTAAAAACTTGTGAATCTGTTCGCTTTGTATACCAGTTGAAAGCAACCTTATTTACTTCTCCCATACCCCAACTCTTCCTCACGTCCACATTTGTAGGTAAACAATCCTCATCATTTATACATCTCGTTGCCACTGTTTTGCTTTGTATACAGTTTGACTGAGAAGGTTATGCCACTTTTTTTATTTGTATACAAGTTTTCAGATCTAACATCTCTTTCTCCCATAAACTCTTCACCCTTTTTTTATGTTTTTAATTTTATTTTTTTACTAAAAATTATTCAAAATTTTTAGTCTTTTTTTTTTTTTTTTTTGAATGACTGAGAGGATTTTGTGTTGTTTGCAATATAAGCCTCGTATTAAATTTTAGTTTTTTCGATTTACAGATATCTGTAAAGTGTGTTGTATTAAATGGGGAAGAATTCTATTTATGTTATTTTCAAAGGAAGAAAAACCAGTGTGTTTGATTCTTGGCATGAATGTCTTGAACAAGTTGATGGTTTTGCAAGAGCATCTTACCAGAAGTTACAAATGAAGCATATAAAGCGATAAGCAGTTGTTCTATACATTCAAATCATTCTTGGCCTAAATCTTCTATGAATGTTGAAGATATAGTATCTAAGAAGAATCAAAACACTGGTGTCATGTTTTAATTTCTATTCGTTTTTATTTTGGAGTGATAGTAGGCAAGATTGTTTAAAAGGTTTGTTGTTTATGTTTTAAGTTGTGGTGTTGTTTAATATGAAACAAGAATGAATAAGAAACCAGTTCTATTCTGTTGTGTTGTTAAACACTGATGGTTGTATGTGGACATGGTTTTGTTCTGGTCGTATTTTAGAGTAATGACGAAATATAATAGTATTTTAGAGTAATGACGAAATATAATGACAGCATGTGAAATGTGTACAGCAAGTGAAACACAAACAATTACTTTCATTAAAGCCTAAGAGAATTGTTCCAAGGCCTAAGGGAATTGTTCTATCCAGACCTAAAAGAATTGTCCTACACAGGCCTAAGAGATTTATTCCCAAACCTAAGAGAATTGTTCCAAGGCCCAAAAGAATTGTTCCAAGGCCCAAAAGAATTGTTCTACCTAGGCCTAGGAGAATTGTTCCCAGACCTAAGAGAAATATACCCAGGCCTTTACAATTTGTCACAAGTTTTTTTATTTTCACAAGGAATTTCATAATTTTAAGAATTTTATTTAACTAATTTAATATTTGGTACAGTTAAATCTGTCACAAAATATTCCCAAGCTGAACATTCCCAAGCTGAGGGTACAGAAAGTCATGCCTAGTAACATGTCTGAGGATGTCTACACTTGGCTGGTAATTTAAAGGAACAGATTCTGGGTAGTCTTCCCATACATTGACAGTATGAGGAGAATGATTGCTGATCTTCTTGCCCTTTTTTTGTGATCTTTTTTTTGTTGAGGAGAAGGAAGAGGACCGGTTTCTTTCTGCTGACGTCTTTCCTCCTCATCCTTCTCAAATTTTGCTATCTTCCTCATGACATCCATTGAATCCATTTCAATTGCCCACTTAATGTTTAGGTTAGTCTGCATATACAACCATTAATCGATCAATCATAAGCTCATGGCATCCATTCCCAGGCTTATATCCATCAATCATCGGCTCAAAAGCATACATGCATGTATTCTCAGCTGATAATTCCTAGGCTTATGGCATCCATTCCCAGGTTTATATCAATCAATCATAAGCTCAAAAGCATACATGCACTAATTCCCAACAGATAATTCTTAAGCTCATGGCATCCATTCCCAAGCTTATATCAATCAATCATAGGCTCAAAAGCATTCATGCATTAATTCTCAACTGATAATTCCTAGGCTCATGGTAATTCCAATGCTTATGTCAATCAACCATAGGCTCAAAAGCATACATGCATTATCCATTGAATCCATTTCAATTGCCCACTTAATATTTGGGTTAGTCTGCATATACAACCATTAATAAAGCAATCATAGGCTCATGGCATCCATTCCTAGGCTTATATCAATCAATCATAGGCTCAAAAGCATACATGCATGTATTCCCAGCTAATAATTCCTAGGCTCATGGCATCCATTCCCAGGCTTATATCAATCAATCATAGGCTCAAAAGCATACATGTATTAATTCCTAACAGATAATTCCTAGTCTCATGACATCCATTCTCAGGCTTATATCAAGCAATCATAGGCTCAAAAGCATACATGCATTAATTCCCAGCAGATAATTCCTAGACTCAAGACATCCATTCCCAAGCTTATATCAATCAATCATAGGCTCAAAAGCATACATGCATTAATTCCCAGCTGATAATTCCTAGGCTCATGGCATCCATTCCCAGGCTTATATCAATCAATCATAGGATCAAAAGCATACATGCATTAATTCGCAACTGATAATTCCTAGGCTCATGGCATCCATTCCCAGACTTATATCAATCAATCATAGGCTCAAAAGCATACATGCATTAATTCCTAACTGAAAATTCCTAAGCTTATGGTATCCATTCCCAGGCTTATATCAATCAATCATAGGCTCAAAAGCATACATGCATTAATTCCCAACTGATAATTCCTAGGCTTATGGCATCCATTCCCAGACTTATATTAATCAATCGTAGGCTCAAAAGCATACATGCATTAATTCCCATCTGATAATTCCTAGGCTCATGACATCCATTCACAGACTTATATCAATCAATCGTAGGCTAAAAAGCGTACATGCATTAATTCCCACTTGATAATTCCTAGGCTCAAGGCATCCATTCTCAGGCTTATATCAATCAATCATAGGCTCAAAAGCATACATGCATTAATTCCCAGCAGATAATTCCTAGGCTCATGGCATCCATTCTCAGGCTTTATATCAATCAATCATAGGCACAAAAGCATACATGCATTAATTCCCAACTGATAATTCCTAGGCGCATGGCATCTATTCTCAGGCTTATATCAATCAATCATAGGCTCAATAGCATACATGCATTAATTTCCAGCTGAATTCATAGGCTCATGGCATCCATTCCCAGACTTATATCAATCAATCATAGGCTCAAAAGCATACATGCATTAATTATCGGTTGATAATTCCTAGCCTTATGGCATCCATTCCCAAGCTTATATCAATCAATCATAGGCTCAAAAGTATACATGCATTAATTCCCGGCTAATAATTCCTAGGCTCATGGCATCCATTCTCAGGCTTATATCAATCAATCATAGGCTCAAAAGCATACATGCATTAATTCCCACTTGATAATTCCTAGGCTCAAGGCATCCATTCTCAGGCTTATATCAATCAATCATAGGCTCAAAAGCATACATGCATTAATTCCCAGCAGATAATTCCTAGGCCCATGGCATCCATTCTCAGGCTTTATATCAATCAATCATAGGCACAAAAGCATACATGCATTAATTCCCAACTGATAATTCCTAGGCGCATGGCATCTATTCTCAGGCTTATATCAATCAATCATAGGCTCAATAGCATACATGCATTAATTTCCAGCTGAATTCATAGGCTCATGGCATCCATTCCCAGACTTATATCAATCAATCATAGGCTCAAAAACATACATGCATTAATTCTCGGTTGATAATTCCTAGCCTTATGGCATCCATTCTCAAGCTTATATCAATCAATCATAGGCTCAAAAGTATACATGCATTAATTCCCGGCTAATAATTCCTAGGCTCATGGCATCCATTCTCAGGCTTATATCAATCAATCATAGGCTCAAAAGCATACATGCATTAATTCCCAGCAGATAATTCCTAGGCTCATGGCATCTATTCTCAAGCTTATATCTATCAATCAAAGGCTCAAAAGCATACATGCATGTATTCCAAGTTGATAATTCTTAGGCTCATGGCAGATAATTCCTAGGCTCTTGGCATCTATTCTCAGGCTTATATCTATCAATCAAAGGCTCAAAAGCATACATGCATGTATTCCAAGTTGATAATTCTTAGGCTCATGGCATCGAGTATTTTGCACATAAACAATCACTTGCAAGCATGCACATTATGTCATAATGAAAATGCAAAGAATATAAGAACTTTAATTTTAATTTCATACAAACAAGCAATGATTAACATACAAAAACACTACACGTCCAATTGTATTTGCCGGAATATACACAAGAAACATGTATCAACTTTCCAAAACAGCCGCGTAAAGCTGACTTCTCCATGGAAATTTTCACGATTATAAACTAAAGCACTCCCTAAACCCACCACCCTTTTATCATGTATGTTATAGTGCAAACAAACATGATTTAATTTCTCAATTTATTTCCCAGTATTCAAGTTCTACAAGATCCACACGACATACAAGGTGATTAATTCAATCATAATCAACAAAAGAACTACCTAAAACATTTAGATTAATACACATGAACATCTAGAAATGCTAGAATATCAGAGCTATCCTTAAAATTGTACAAAGCCAGAATAAAATTGTGAAAAAGCGTCTAGTAATACACAGACAACCAGAAATCAGTACCTCCATGAAACTTTTGTAAACAACCACGAATAACCGAAGCACATCCGGGTGCCCTTCATCAACTTGAAGCTCCTTAGCTATTATCTCCTTTCCAAAATGCTAGATACAAAAGATATGCATAATAAAATTAAATTAACAGTCAATAAAAAACATAAACCACCACAGCATCACATATAAAAATGCAGCAAACCAAATCCTACACAAAAATTCCAATGCTCACTAAAAAGGAAAATTTAAACAAACTACTACCTTGTAAACAAGACCAACACTACTGAGTTTCGTAGAGAACCCGTGCCCAAAAATCTCCTCAAACTCCTTTTGATGGTGATCGTACCTATCATTGCTTGGATCATACACACCCCCAACATCAAGCACTGCATCAAGCTCATCCAACACCTGCAGAAAGTGCTTTTAAAAACCTACCTTTATCTCGCTTGCTCATATTCACATGCTGAGAGGTACCCAAAGTGCAGAAAGAGTTTTTAAATAGTCAAAAGCAAGTTAAACTAAAATCATTAGAAACAAAATGCGGGCATGTTTCAGTCTTTAAGAACAAAATCACACTTGGATTGACTGCATATTAGATAAACCTATAGTTTTTTAAAAAAAAAAACAGCGAACAAGTACTTTTTTCATAAACTTCTCTAACTGTTAAACAAAAGCTCTTCTAAAATTATTTTTAAAAATTAAATAAATAACATACCTTTACCTTTCTCAATTCTCAGTAGCCACAGTTCTCTCTCCGTCGCCTCCTCCATCAGATTCCATCACCTTCAATAGCCTCAATCTCGCCACAACCAATTCCAAAAACGTGGGGCCCATAACGGCCCAGGCCTCCCCCAACCAGCCGCAATGCATCATTTCGCGTGTTCATCTTCACCAATCTCTTCCTCACGTTAACGTTCAACAGCGTCGCCTCCATATCATCTCTCCACTGTTCAACCTTCTCCGTCGCCGCCAACTCACTCCCCGCCGCTACCAAACCCTCGACTCTGTCCCTCCACACCCTCTTCACGGTGTTGTTAACTATGACTTTTGTGGAAAATCAGATTGGGGAGGGTAATTTAGTAAACTTGAACAAGTTTTATTGAATAAAATATTTAAGGGGGTATTTAGGGAAATTCAGGTGAGAGATTTTAAAGAGTAATGCGGTAAATAGAGTTTGTAAAAAGGCTAGATATGTAATTTTCTCACCAATGGGCTATTCCGTAGAAAGTGACCATTAGGGAAGGCCATTTCCTTTGATTTCCACTAAAAATTTTATGTACATAGTCTTGTTGATTCAATTATCACTTTTTTTTCTCGTACTTTACCTGTTGAAGTTTCTGGGTATGCCCAGATTTTGCAGTTAAAAGGTGTTTGATAGGATTCCCAGCTGGGATTGATTTTGTTATCAATTGATGTTGATTTATATGATGCTGTGATTTGTTAAACAAACCCATGTTGTAAATGTATGGTTTTTATTTATGTTGTTGACAGTGAACATAAAAAGGAACTTGTTTTTGAGGGGTTATTGGAGGTGTTGAATTTTGTGGGGGCACGGAAGAGCAATTCATTCTCAGAGTTCCACCTTCAGTTGCTGAACTGATAGATGGCCTTTTGAGTGAAAATGCTGCTTCCGATGACAAGTCATTGGACTTGTCTTTCTCTGGTGAGAAAATCTTCATTCTTTCTTTCCATAGTTTGTAATCTGAGTACTTAAGAAACATATGACTGGTGCAACAATTGAAAATGCTGATATCTAAATTTAATTTCAGAATTGTTATTAAAGCTAAATAAAAATTAATACTTTTAATTCGGCATAACAAATGAAACTTCTGTATTTTGTTAGTCATATATTTTGATTTTCCTAGATGTTTGTAAAATGTTGAATGAACAAGCTGCATGTGTCTGAAATTTACCTGTTTGTGAATGATGGAATCATTTCCCCGATGCAGCTTACTCTATTTGCCTTGGTAGAAAACGATTCCACATGCCTATCTAGTTTTTGAGTATTTCCTAATTGAATGTCTTGATTAATATTATGATTCTAAGTACTTGTTTAGTTGAGCTTTCTATTGGCTTAAAATGTCTACCAACGTCTATTTGAATTTTTTTATAGTTGTTTGGTTAGGCTTTTGAGATTTTCTATTTTAAATTGAGTAGATGCTAATAGAGTTTAAACTTCTACTGGGTAAAAACTCATGAGGAAGTTCTTCTTCAAATAGACATTTTTTTAAAAAAAAAATCTACCAACCAAACTTTATGATTTTTTTTTTTTTCAAAAATTCTTTTTCTAATAGATCTACTACAAATAGATCTTTTACCAATAGAGGTTTTTCAAAAGGTCAACCAAACAAGCTCTTTAAGTCTTCCTTGACTGAATAGTGTACAACCTAAAGTGAACAAGCATAAAGAAGATGGTGATGGTAATGCGCGTCAAGCAATGCCTGTGCTAGAGCAGCCTGACGTTGAAGAGACAAGAGCTAATGTCGAGGAGCCTAAAAGAAGCGACTCTGATGTCTCTGATGATTCACTATAATCATAAGCCTCATGAAGAAACGTGATTTGTTTAATTCTCCAAGTAAGCAGCCTTCTCTGTTCATATTTATCTTGAGTTCGAAAATAGTGTGCAGTTAGGAAGCATAGATACTTCATTTAGTGAAGGTAACTCGTATCGAACTCGTATCTAGTTCGGATACTCCCTGAATATTCTAGGATACGTATTTGATATGTCAAATGGCGTATCCGTTGACTTTTTCACAAGTTTGACTAGAGGATACTTGGGGGATACTTGTGGGATATTTGGAGGATACGTTTGGGACAATATTATAATTATTTTAATATAAAACGGGATCAAATTATAATTTCAAAATATTAGGGGTCAAAATGAAATTGTAAGGAAATTTTGTCTTTGATTCCGTTGACTTGGAGAATACCGGGATACTTGAGATTGTAAACATTTCTCTTGATGAACTAGAGTTAAATGCCGAATTATTTAGATCCTTTAACAATGTGAATGATGATAATGAAGTTAATTAGGAATTTAAAATATGTTTTATGATTTTTTTTTTTAAATATATTATTTGGATTTTATAATATGTTCAACTTATGTGACATGTTTTATTTGGATCATGTAATATGTTACATTGTTATGACTTATGTAGTTATGTGATATGTTTTATTTTGATTCTGAATATGTTTTGATTTTGAATGAATTATCAAATATGTTTTTATATATTATCATTTTTTTAAAATATAAATATATATTGTTTTAATTGACGTATCATATCGTATCCGTATCCTAGTTTTTGAAGATTTACTGTATCTTAGTATCGTATCATATATGTATCCCATATCCGTATCCGTATATGTGCTACATAGGTGTGCATAGTAGGTATTAACAAGACAACAATGTAACTTTGGGGGGAGAATTTGTACCGATTAATAGAGCTTGGGAAAATGGTTTTGATTTGTATACAGTACAATGATAAATTGGGCTTCAAATATTTAGATAATGGCTTGGCCCATAAAGAATGTGAACAATGCTTTAATAAGCACATTGTATTAGAAAGTGTTTTCACTCAAAAGCACTTAATTGACATAATGTTTTCATAGGTCTATAAGACTATAATAAACAGAGTTGATTGCCATAAATGTAAAGAAGAGGATGGTTGGTACTTGGTGTTGGCACTGCCAGCTTTTATTTGACTAGCTGACTAGGTGCCGGTGTCTGCTGTAGTTACACTACTCACCATATAATCATATATCATTACTGTTGATAATTTTTAATTAAAACAACCAGCTATTGAAATCAGTACTAAACATGTTTCTGTTTTGTTTAATTTGTATAGCTGTTGGTGTTGAACAATTGGATTTATAATATATGCACCATGTATGCTGCATAATTAATTAATTATTGATTTATATAATAATTTAAATTGTATTATCACTTATCTCATCATACATGCATGCATAGACATGCATGGAATGATGGATCAGTTATTTCTTCAACTACTTTACATGTTTTCTGCAGCAAATTGTTTTTAATGTTTCACATCTGACTTAAACTTTGCCACTAGACTTGTACTGTATCCCATATATATATATGTTATACACTATAACACATTACAAGTACAAACCAAAAGTTTTTAATTGAGACGAGTTTACTACTTTAATTATCATACGCTCAATCTTCCAATGAAACTATACCATTTCTATTTATTTTTAATAAGAACTATAAATCATGTGCAATAATAATTATAAATCACGTGATAAATCTATTAATTCTAATAATGTAAATATGTAATATATCTGTCTTACCGAAAACTTACGAGGTGCAAAAGTCAATCCTTAGCTTCAAAGAAAGTCAATATGAAATTCATAATAATGTCAAATTTTCTATATATATATATATATATATATATATATATATATGTGATCCTTTTTTGAATACAATCAAATTGGGTTGAGTTTTTTTTTTTCTTTCCTTGGTCTTATGCAAATGGGAATACTTTTATTTTTTTGACTCTTGTAGCAAGTGCTTTTTGTATTTAAAATCACTTTTTCACTTCTACTCTCCATACTAGAATGAATTAATTATGTTTTTAAACCATCCACATTATGCATGAAACACTAATTATACCAACAAATCGGTAAATGTTGGCACACACATGACACATGGCTTTAAAAGAATGTCATACAAATAACAAATAATCCTCACCTTGAAATTTATTAAAACATTTTCTTGATGAAGAGATCATTTATAATAACAGAATATGTTGAGTAACTAGTAATACATTTAATTAGGTCGTATTTTGAAGAGATATTGACAATTTTACTTAATATAATAAAAAATTTAATTGAAGTTTAGGTGTTTGACTATATACGAGGGTTTACTAGTTGATTAATTTTTTGATATCCATAATTGTAGCAAGTTAAACATTAAATTTGAGTTTGGTATGTCACCACAACCAATAAGGTTTAGGGTGTGTTTGAGATGACTTTTCAAGTAGATCTTCTGAAGAAAATCTTTTACATGTAAAGCTTTTATTGAGTAGAGATTTTAATAAAAAAAACCGTTTGTTGTTCGGTATTTACTTAAAAAGATGTTTTTAAGTTAGTAGATTATTTAACAAAATATCCCTAAAAAAGTTTTTGTTGTTAAAAAAGTGCAAAAATGAACACTAACAAAGTATTTGTAATATAATAGTATACGGTGAAATATATAAAGTTCATAGAGGGTAATTGAGACTATTATATCTTTTAAAAAACTTCTCCCAAATGACATAAAATGATTTTTTTTTTTAATATTACAAAAACACCTCTTTGGTTTTGTAACAAAAAAAAAAAAAAAAAAATACATATTTGATCACTAGAAAAGCTATACCAAACACATACTTAATACCTGATATTATTGCTATTCGTCAGCATGAAGAATTAGAGTGTCTATAACATATAGCCTAGGTATATATATATATATATATAGAGTCTCTCATGAGAAATCCCTTATTTTAATTTCGGTAAGGACCATGATGAAAACACATCGATTTTCTGAAATTTTTTTGTGGATGATGAGTTCATTGAAATCTACCTGTGAATAAAATTTAAGAATTTTTTGAATATTAGAACTAATTTTCTTGAATTTTTCTATATTTCGCCTATTTCCAATGCCTTCATATTTAACAAATTTTGGATAAATAGTTCTAGTGTTCAACAAATTCTCAAATTTTGTTCATCGGTGAATTTTAATGAACTCATCATCTACAAAAAAAAAAATTTAGATTAAAATTCATTAAAATCAATGTGTTTTCATCATGGTCTTTATCGAAATTAAAATAAGAGATCTCTCATGAGAGACTCACTCATATATGTATATATATATATACTAGAGAAGAAAACTTTTTGTTATTTTCTTCACTTGTTTGAATAACTTTTTTGTCTTGCATAAATGTTTTGAGAATAATTGACTTATGAATATGATGTTGCTTCATTGACAAGCTAAATTGAGTGTGTACGTTTAAGACTTCAAGTAAACTTGGTTGACAAGTTCTAACATGGTCTTTACCGAAATTAAAATAAGAGCTCTCTCATGAGAGACTCACGCATATATGTATATATATATAGTAGTAGAGAAGAAAACTTTTTGTTATTTTCTTCATTTGTTTGAATAACTTTTTTGTCTTGCATAAATGTTTTGAGAATAATTGACTTATGAATATGATGTTGCTTCATTGACAAGCTAAATTGAGTGTGTACGTTTAAGACTTCAAGTAAACTTGGTTGACAAGTTCTAACAAAAAATGAATAGGAGGAGGATAGGTCGTCCATTTCTATTTATCTCTTTTTTGCTATTTTTTAATTAAGTTTTGGGGCCCTTTTTATACGTTTACTATAAAATATATACTTTTAAATTAAAAAAAATATCAATATTTATTAATCGAAGATCCTTATATACTGATAAATTAAAAACTATTACTATTTAAGTAGTTTTTGGATTAAATGATTAATATTACTAACATGAGTTTAAGTCTCCATCTCCTTTTCCATCATTTTCTTTTACTTATTAACCATTTTATACGTAAGTTAGGAGTGTTTATCGTATAATATTAAGACCTAACAAACTTATAAGAAATTCGTTTCACAATTAATATTAAAAATCATTATATATTTAACAAGTAGTACGTACATATATACTTACAAAACCTTTGAAGATCAGTTCAAAGTCTTTGTTAATTTATAATGAAATTTCATGGTGATCACTTGAACATTGACCCCCAATAAGGCAATAAATAACAACACTCTCGCAAGTAATAATTAATATTGAATCAAAAGTGTAAAGTGTCAACGCACGAGCCGATTCTACGCGCAAAACCCATATCCAGCCACCAACCACACACAGTCACACACTTTTCGGGTACAACTTTTGAGCTGTGATAGGTATATAGTACATTACTGTGGCCCCACTTTGAAGGACCATTCAATCACCGTACGTCCAGGCAGATGGACGGTGATGCTGCCAGTCACTTTCATCATGAATGAAAAGTTATCTCTTGACGACATTATCCCATAAAGCATTTCATCATCATCAGCCCAAGAAGGGAACTTCTATGGTTTACCTGATGAAACTGGACCAAGAAAATTCACCAACAATGATGATTTTAATTTGTGGTTGAAAACTATAGAATGGCAGGCAGACAGGTAGTAGCTAAGGGTTGGCACTTGGCAACAATTAATTAATGAGTAGCAAACACACTATTACAAAAACCAAAAATTCAAACCACGGTGCAAATATTATGTTACCAAATCCAATCTATTTAAAATATTTTTCTATATTGATTTGTTTTCATAAAACTAGGGATGTGCGGGGGAGGGTTCTCCCATCCAATCTATTTAATATATATATATATATATATATATATATTTATAGTAAATAGTTAATTGGTGACCGTTAATTAAAGTTAATTATTATTTTTTTTTATTATGGAAATAAAATTAATATATATATATATATATATATATATCTAGGGAAATGGGGCTCCACCCCACCCCACCCCACCCCCATTTAGGATTCGGGGGCAAAAATTTCCAATGTCTATCCCTACATCAAACTCATAATTAGCAACTTAAAATAAAAAAAAATAAATAAATAAAAAAAAAATAAAAAAATAAAAAATAAAAACTTTACAAGTTAGTGTGTGTGGGTTAATCGTTGAATGAATGAATGGTGAGCGGCAGCAGCAGGCTGCAGCAGCAGTAGTGTGTAGCTAAAAAAGAGAATGAAAAAGAGAAAAAAGAATCAGTCCAGCAAAAGTCGAAATTTCATAGGTTGACTTGTCTGATTTTTTGTCCGTTCGATTTTTAGCAAAAATCACATGAACACACTCTGTCGTCGTCGGTGCTTCAAAACCGAAACCGCGTTTTTTTTGTTTGGGCATTTCATCACCAGCAAAAAAAAAGGCGCATACAATTTCACTCCAGCTGGCAGAATTTAATTCGCCCGCGTGCAGTCCAGCTCTGCTGTGACGGTTATATTATCATTTTTCCCACTCGCACACTATTTTCCTCATTTCAGAGTTTATTCTCAACTTTTCTGATATCAAATATGGATTTGAAATTGATTTTATTTTTCTTAATGAAATATAATTTCATAAAATATTATCTATTCCGTACAAGAATATATAAATAAATTTAACTATACATATGATATAACTAAAGTGGGTATATAAGTTGACAAGATATATCATATATAGTGGCAAAACCCAAAATAATTAAAATATGAAAACCATTGGAATCTAATCTATTACAAGTAGATGCTTCTCTCAAGGGATATGGTTGTCTGTGTGTTAGGTACTTTTTGTACCACTCAAACCAGGCAGAACCACGTGCTTCAATTTCCAGTTGACACGTGTATATATTTCCTCCCTTGTACGGTGAAAAGTACCCATCTCTCCAAATTTGCATGCAGACAGTTGTACCTCACAAGCCTCTGTCTTTTTTCCATTTTTTAATTTAGGGTTTTGCTACGATCTCTTTAGGATCCGTATCTATACAATAATTGAATGTAAATTTATAAAATTCAATAAAAATTATAAATTTAAAATAAAACATTATAAGTGGATGGATCCACATTTGGCTTTAATCTAATCATTCATTTACATGTTTAAATTTGTTTATTTTATAAAGTTTTAAAATAAACAAGTTTATATCAAAATTATAAAATAAAATGATTTTAAGTTCTTAAAAACAATAACCAACTGACCCTAGGAACCCTAAAGTCCTTTTAAAATTTATATAAGTTATTTAATTAATCATACGCCCTTTTTGAATTGTATATACCAATTTTTCTCCTATAGGCACATACGTTTAAGTATACTTATAGTACACTTATCCACCTCATCATTTTTTACATCCACCTCATCATTTTTTACATGAAAAAGCAATGTAATTGGGTCAAATAATGATTACTTGGAAAAAAGTAATAAGGTGGATAAGTGTGCTATAAGTATGTTCATGTTAGGATTATGCTCAATAGCAAGAGTATAATATTGTAATTGACAATCTTTTTCATATTAATAAAGTGATTTCTGGTTTAACAAATCGTATAGCATTTATAGTTTAATATTATAATTGTCAAAGTAAATAATCATAAGGTCTAAAGACTATGGGAAAAGAAGAATTGTTCGTACATCTGGATATGTATGTGGTAGACACAATTCTTTAGTTAGTCTTGAATAATGTTCACAACTTAAGTTAAAGGTTGGGCACCTTTATCTTGTTATAGTTGTAGAATTCTTTTGCTAGCATTTGAGTGAGATTAAATGAGATATGATGAGTCTAAAATCATCGGAGTGTCTTCGAGCAAAAGGATCTAGTGCACTGGGTGCATTGAACTGGATCACAATGAAAAGCTTTATCTAGAACCGTCAATAGATAATAGTCTTTTCATTATCAGGACAATCGGAGAGTCTATCTTAATCCTGAGATAAATGATGGACTTATGGTTGCAAGTGATATCATTTGAGTTATCAATGAGTACGATTATATCGCATAGTCTATCCTCGATAGTTTGGTGATATTCATTTGTTAATCGATAGAGGACTTCATTTATAGATATGGACATCGTGGCTCCATTTAATTAAATGAGAGTATAATATCATCATATGGATGTTTTAAGGTAATTGGATATTAAATCTCAACGTTGAGTTTTCGATAGTGTCTATTGAAAACATGGCTTCTGGACAAGTCAAAATATCCAAGTTCAAAACGTGGTCATATGAGTAAATATGGTAACTTGGAGAGTTATAGGCGGTCTATAAACTCTTGGCGATTACTGATATTAATCACGAGGATACACTATCTCCAATATGATTGTCTAGCGTATGAATAAGAAGCATCTTCCTTTTCTATCTTTATTTAAGAGTTCAGTTTTAGCTCTTTAGTGGAATGAGTTAAAATTAATGGATCGGACCTAAGTGAATCATTTGTTGATTGTGATTAGGTTATGTCTATTGAAGCTTAAATTTAGATGGCCCGCCAAGATCCCCAATCCACACGGACTTGCATGGATCACTTGATATATTCTACCGGACCAATTTAAGGGTCCATCTAGAATTGCATTTAATATATTAAGAATATAATTTGCACATTATTTTAGTAATGGGCTGCTCAATTATATTAATATATTAATGAAAGACATGTGGGCTTGTTTCTTTTAGTAAGAATGGGTCTGGTTCACATGTGGGCTTTTTATTTAAAGTCCAATGGATTAAATGAAATAAGAAAATAATATTTTGGCCCATTTACTCTAAGTGGGGCGGCAAGGGTTAGTTTAACCTAATATATTATTTTGTTTCATTGTTTTAATTAAATAATAATTAATTAATTTATTAATTAATTGTTTAATTAAAGAAACAAATCTTTTCTAATCAGGAAATATATTTCCTAAAAGTAAAATTAAAAGACTTGTTTGATAAGGAAATAAATAATTATTTTTATTTATTTAATCAAATAAGAAGTTTTTTTTTTTTATTATTTAGTCAAAATAAAAGAATAAAAGATCTATGAGTTGGATTAGGTTTGATGTCTTAAAAACTAGATGGAAATTAGGGTGCAACATAAGCCTATGGTGGGCATGTGATTTCGGTAACCCTAGTTATTTCTAGGTGAGGATTTCGGCAACCCTAATAATAAAAGAAAAGAAGAAGCAAACTTAGGCCACCTATATATTGACAAGTATAGAATTCGGCCACCAGAATATATGGGTTCAATATACAAATTTCTTCTTCTTCACAATTCATAGAAAGCTTTTTATTCTACTAAAACAAAAAGAAGTGTTAGATTATTCTTTGATAGTATACTATTTGCTTATTCATCAATAAGCTTGTGTATACGATATCGATCTAGGTTCATGCGAGTTTCGATCATTAAATTGAGAACTCAAAAGTGACCGGAATAATCTTAGTCATTCTTTTGATTGTTTTTGTGACTAACAAAGAAAAGAAAAGTTTGTTTTGTCCATTCACAGGTTTGCAATTCAAAGAAAAGTGAGACCACGCTCCTAGGTGATCCACGTTCGTGCTAGGATTGAAGATCTTACGGATTACCATCGACGTATGTCAATTGGATCACGCGACAAAATGTATTCTACTTTTTGTTATTGTATATGTATGTTTAATTAATTAAAGGGTTTAAGGTTCATAAAGGAAAATTTTTTAAAAGTCACTAAATCTAATTTTTAGTATCGCTTCCGCTGCGTATACTTCTTTGGTATTTTTCCCAACAGTTCACACTTATGTACCTACAAGAGAAAAACTCATGTATATACAACTTTCAGATACATACTTATTTTTTTAATCCTCGTCGTTAACTTTGCTAATTACACGCACTTTGCTAATTACATATATAATGTTCTTTAATACTGTTGTATGTGTATATTCAGCTAAAAGACACGTCAATAGAACAGGCGGGAAACACAGAAGAAGAACAATTCCACATCATTTGTCAGCTAGTCAACGAATAAGGGATTGACCACTTGCCACATCATCTAGCCACGTAATCAGAATCAGTGAAAACCAAAAGCGTACTCGCTAGGTAACCCAGTCTGAAATAGGCAAGGATCATACTCATTAAAGACCTCTACTCAGCCAAGACCTACTCAAAAAATACGGGAAAAGTAACCCTATTCAAGTAAACCTCATTGAGCGAGGATTCATCCAGGTACAAGGCTTAAAAAGTTATACTCCAATAAGAAAATATTTACATTTCCTCTTAGAGAAGTCTAAATAGGAAATAACTAAAAGCATTTGAAAAGATAGGCGTCAGATAGGAAACAAGTCCTAATCAGTTTGCGATACCAGAATCATAATACAATTCTATTTGGCAAGTCCATCACCAACACGACAAAGGTGAGAAGAAACCCTAGTTTGCCTGGTATAAATAGAACCATTTAATCTATGAAAAAGGGGTTCTGTTCTTGATCATTGAGAGAAGAGAGAAACTGTATGAGAGAAGAGAGATAATATTGAGTGTGTAACCTACAAACGATCCATAGTATTATTTTCCTGCCTTCAAAGGCGCCGTGGTTTTTTCCCTTTCTAGGGTTTTCCACTTAAAACGTGTGTCTTGCATGTATTTATTTACATTCTTGCTTTCATAAACGTGATATTATTGATGGACATGTGGCAATTAAGAATTCACTGTCAACAATTGGCTTTAGAAGGAAGGGTGCTTTGAATATAAAACTTCGAGGAACCCTTGCGAACAGATCTGAAGCATGAGCAACGCAAGAGACAAAGACGGAAGCTCCAACGACGATAACCACTGCAAGGTCCCTGAAATAGCCAGAGTAGCAGAACCAGAAACATTGAACATATGTGAACTTAACCGAGAGTCATAAGAAGGGAACCCCGGTCCAAGGGATAAGACAGACAAAGAAAAAGAGGGGCCAATCGAGTTTGTCATCTTAGATAAGAAAGAACTTGATAGAATCGTCAAAATTGGGATGAGATTGGTCGAACCAGTTTAGACGAACTTGGAAATCAGCACGAATGTGATTTCGTACTGTTTAGCCATAGACTATAAAAGTAAACCAGTGGTACAGAAAAGGAGGAGTTTCAATCCAGAAAGAAGTGCGGAGTGGCCAAGTTACTCGTAGCAGGGTCAATCAGAGAAGTCAAGTACCCCGAATGGGTGGCAAATGTCGTACTCATGAAGAAGAAAAATAATCAGTGGAGGATGTGTGTAGATTTTACCGACCTAAACAAGGCTTGCCCCAAATATAACTTTCCACTACCAATGATCGACCATTTGGTTGATGCTACAGCCGGACACGAGCTTCTGAGCTTTATGGACACATACTTGGGATACAATCAGATCAAGATGCATAAACCAGACAAAGATAAAACGACATTCACCATATACCAAGGACTGTACTGTTACATGGTTATGCCATTTTGCTTGAAGAATGTTAGAGCTACGTATTAATGACTGGTCAATAGAATGTTCACCAATCAAATAGGGTGGAATATAGAGGTATATGTCGACGATTTGCTGACGAAAAGTGTCACAATTAATAGACATGTGGACAACTTGCGAGAGAAGTTCAATGTATTAACCAAGTACGCTATGAAACTAAACCCTGCTAAATGTGTATTCGGCATACCATCAGATAAATTCCTCGGATATCAGGTGCATCCGAGAGGGATAGAGGTAGAGGTAAACCCGGATAAGATCCAGGCATTGTCCAATATGGTTTCCCTACAGACCTTGAAGGATATTTAGAAACTCATGAGGTGTCTGACATTATTGAATAGGTTCATATCGAAGTCAACAAACAAATGTTTACCCCTTTTTTTGAACATACAACAGACAAATGTTTACCCTTTTTTGAAACATACTTATTTATTTTATTTTATTTTTTGAAAATGTGGCTCAAATATTGTTTTCCTACATAGAGTTTTTCTCTAGAAATGGTTCATAACTTTTTTTTTTTTTTTTTAATTCCAAGATATAGTTTTACACTTTTACCTTTTATGATGTAAAAAACATTCTCAAGGTGCGACCACATCAACACTAATACACTGAATCTCATCAGAACTCTGAAGTTAAGCGTGTTTGGACATGAGCAGTGCTAGAATGAGTGACCTCATAGGAAATCCTTTAGGATGGGTGACCTCCTAAGAAGTCCTCGTATTGCACCCCTTAAAAAAAAAAAAAAAAAAAAGATGTAAAATACATTCCCGACCTAAACTCAATTTTTAAATTGAGCACCTTTTGTTGTTATTAGCCCAACAAGCCAATCCTTGGTTATTAAATTTGTTAGATGCCCAAGTCAACTTGTGGGGTCTTTCTTGAAAAATTCATGGAAGTTTCAATAGTTTTGATCCCCCAATTTCCTAATTTTGATCATACCATTCAAATCAATCCAAGTGTGCATATATATCACCAAATACAACCAAACCCTAATTTTAGAATTTTCTAATCACATCCCACAAAATTATTAATTAGTCAAATGATCCTATTAACATGTGGAGTGAGTCTCTCTTGTGGGATTTTTTTATTTTAACATAAAATAAGGATCGTTTTGAAATCTATCAATTTTAATAAATTTTAATTTTAATTTTTTATGTGGATGATAAGTTAAATCAAATCTACTTGAAACAAATTTTTAAAATTTGTCAAGAACTACAACTATTTTTTTTTTCTTCCATATTTTATTGAAAATCAAGCATTGGAAAATGAGACAAAAAAATATGATTTTTTTTAAAAACATAGGTGTAGTGCTTGATAAATTATAAAAATTTTGTTTACAAGTATATTTCATTGAACCTATCATCCATAACAAAATTTCAGATCAAAATTCATTAAAATCAATGGATTTCAAGACGGTCCTTACTTTTTGTTAAAATAGGAGAGACTCACTCTTACCGTATACCCTTAAAAGTTAATTATCAAAGAAACAAACTATACAAACTCCCAAATTTACTTAATATATAAAATTTTGTGTCTATATCAATTATGGGTGTTCTTTTAAAACACACTTTATGCACCTTCACTTCCACGTCAGTAGCGAGAGTTTTGAATCCATTATATATATTTTATAAATATGTGTAAGAAGTTTTCTCCGGAGACCGGGAGCAAGTTTGGTATCATAATTTTTTTTATGTATTAGATTTTCAAAAGCTTGGGAGATACGCCAAGGTAGTGTTTACTTGGAGACTTATCTTTACCTGACCTAAGCAATTGCGATAAATTTGGAACGAGTCAAATTGAACTCTCTCTATCTTTGTTGTAAATTTGACCATGACTTTTAAGTGAGAATTAAAATTTGATTAATCAATTCTGCATGGATAATTTCCTAGAAAATAATTTTAGGTGTTTCATCTTTTTCACTTAGACGAAGAAATCACTTGTCCTCACTACAAATTTAAACTATACAAATCCTTCCATTTATTATTTTGAGTAATTTATTATACACGCATATATGTACAGTATGTACATGTATATACATTGTACAATTATAAATGCATATATTATCGATCTATCACACACACATAATCGTCTATTATTCTTATAAATTATCAGAAATAATAATACTGTTAGGGATTTAACCATAAACTAAATCGATGAGAAAATTTGATTGAATTAAGTGGTAGAAAACACATTTTTTACACTTGATTTGTTCTTTCGAAATCATAATGAACTCACAATTTCGTTTCTAATTATCTAAAAAAGAGTAATAATAACAGTTTCTCAAGTTTGATTAATCATAAAAATAAACCCATGACCCATCTGGTTAGAAATCATTGGTTATTTCTCATATAATAAAATGAATCACTAAAAAACAAAAAACAAACTAATAAGCCAAACAAAAAACAAATTATTTTGGGCCAAAAACAAAAATAAAATCACAAAACAAAGAAAACACAAAAAGTGAAAGAAATGAACTTTAAATTGGTCATGAGGTTTCATATTATTGCATAATAGTCCACACCACGTGGTTTTCTCAATTTCACGAGAAATATTTGAATGGAATGGTCTCTTTCACGTAACAATGGGACTGTCTAATGAATATGTACATATGTACTTTAAAATATATTTTTATTCTTTCAATATATATGTGGCACCCATTCATTAGAATAAGACTGTCTCAAAGTTTTTCTCCGATTTCACACAAACACTTTGGTTTTCTCTCTCTAAACTCTAAGCTCAATCACTTGATGTTCATGTTCCTATAAAAAGATTCTATCAAAGGACGAGGTTACCGACGACACTATCAACTTATTTCAGCTTTGAAAAGAAAAAAGAGAGAGAAGATAAAAAGCGAAGCCAAAAAAGAAAAAAGGAAAATCCAAACTTTTATCAAAATTCTTCACACCCCATTAGACTCGGAATTCGTTTTGCCATTAATATCACATTTCAATCCTCAATCCAAGGTAACATATATATATGATCCTTATCTGTTTTTGTTGTTGTTGCTGTTTTGGTGTTTTTGTAGAAAAGATTACAATGGAGAGCTTGCAATGGTAATTTAATGGGGCGTTTGTTTTGTTTTGTCCTGGTTGGTGGGTGATTTGTGTGATGTTTTGGGAAATGGGTGTGCTTCTTTTTTCTTGAGAAGTGGTTTTTGATTGGTGGGTTCTTGTAGATCCATGCTTTTCATATCTGGGTTTTTTTTTTTTTTTTTTTCTTTTTCATTCAAATGTATGCTAAAATGTTTTGGAGATCCATTGGCTTCTTTAATGGTCTTATTAGCAATAAATTTCAGTGAAAAAAAAAAAAAAGATTGTTATGTTATAGTTCATGAAGATGATGTACATTTTTGTGGCTCTCTACCATGATAACCCAATGATATATATCCAGACAAAAGATTGTAGGTTTTATCTCATGAAAATTGATTTGGTGTTTGATTTTTGGCATGTTTTATAAAAATCTTTTAGTGAACAGCTTTATAATTTCATTGTATTGGTTTGTTTCGACAGGAAGCAGGAGCGTATAAGTAGAAAATGGGGGTCTCTTTTTCGTGCCCGTTTTCTGATTACAGTGATGTGGAAAGTAGCCTGGAATCTATCATAGTGAAATCCATTAGTTTTGGAGATGATGAAGTAAGAACACCAGTTCGATCAGTCAGTTTCAATAGTCGAGATTTGGAACCCACAATATTGAAATCTTTAGGTTCTGGGAGGATGGTAGTAGAAGGATCTGTTAGCTTTAAAGAAAGTGAATTGGAAGCAATGATCTCTCAGATGTCTTCTTCACCAGAGAAAGGAAAGGATGAGTCTGTTATTACATCCATCAAAATTATGGATCCCAAGAACCCGAAAGATGAAGCTGCGATTAAATTGCAGAAAGTTTACAAAAGCTTCAGGACCAGAAGAAAGCTAGCAGATTGTGCAGTTCTAGTTGAGCAGAGCTGGTGTGTGCTAAATTTGCCTTTTTTACACAAAATTTTATATGTCTTTTTAACCTTGTTTTAATGCAATTATTTGTTATGTTTATAGGTGGAAGCTCTTAGATTTTGCTGAACTGAAACGTAGTTCGATATCTTACTTTGATATTGAGAAACATGAAACTGCCATTTCACGTTGGTCAAGAGCAAGAACCAGAGCTGCCAAGGTAGATCCCGATAGATAGTTAAATAAGTGATTCGCTATCAAAATTATTATATATTTTTGGTATCTTAATGTTTCTTTTATTTTTCAGGTTGGAAAAGGTTTGTCTAAGAATGACAAAGCTCAAAAACTTGCCTTACAACACTGGCTCGAAGCTGTAAGTGAATCACATTAATTTGAACAAAGTTATTGTGAAATTGTTTTACAGTGGCAGTTACTGATTTCAGTTTTATCACTCTCGTTAAACAGATTGATCCGCGGCATCGTTATGGACATAATTTGCATTTCTATTATGAAAAATGGCTTCATTGTCAGAGCAGAGAACCCTTCTTTTATTGGTAAAACTCTCAACCAAAAAGCTTTAGTCTTCAGTAATTAGAATTCATAGTTCCAGATGTTAAAGAATTCAAAGTTGATCTTAAAAGTTACTGCTATTGAAATTTCAGGTTGGATATAGGGGAAGGGAAGGAAGTAAATTTTGAAAAATGCCCTCGATTGAAGCTTCAACAGCAGTGCATCAAGTATCTCGGTCCGGTGAGCCTCTACTTTTTTTTTTCCTCTTGGTCATGTTTTATCCTAATTTCATCTTAAAAACAAAACTTTTACTGATATTGCTTCTTATCGATAGATGGAAAGGAAGGCCTATGAGGTCATTGTGGAGGATGGAAAGTTCTTCTACAAGCAGACTGGGAAGCTTCTACATACAGATGGAGACGATGATACAAAGTGGATTTTTGTCCTTAGCACATCAAAGACCTTGTATGTTGGCAAAAAGAAAAAAGGGACATTTCAGCATTCTAGCTTTTTGGCTGGAGGAGCCACAATGGCAGCTGGGAGATTAGTTGCCGAAAATGGCACGCTTAAGGTATGGCCATAACTTAATATTTCAACAGATTTTTTTATCTCAATATTTTGATTTTGGAAAATTTAGTAGTCTTTAGATGTTGACATGGTCTCTTAATGCGGATTTCTCGTCCCTTTTCAACAGGCGGTTTGGCCTCACAGTGGCCATTATCGGCCAACAGAAGAAAACTTTAAGGACTTTATCTCATTCCTTGAAGAAAACAATGTTGATCTCACAGATGTCCAGGTGAAGATACAATGCAATGAATTCTTTGTTAGTACTGAAGGATTTGCTCATAGAGGAAAATAAAAGAATATTGTCTTATTATGTTTATCTTTTGTTGTTGTAATCAGATGAGTCCAGTAGAGGAAGCAGAAAGCGTAATTGGTAGTAAGCGAACCAGTATGCATATTAGGAACAACTCATCTGATGAGGACTTGACTCAAGCATTCAATGAATTAGAGACTGACGAGACGACTGTTGAAGATTCGAGTCTGGAAAAGACCAACTCAATGGAACATGAAACTACTGCTTCTTTGGAACAGCCTAAGTTGAGGTTCCAAAATCTAGGTAGCAAATTGGCTAATCTTGAAATACCAAAAAGGACTGAATTGTTTGAGAGATTCAAGAGCGACGATCCAACTGTTGAGCCAAGTAGCAACAATTTGTCGATGGAATCTCAAGTGATTGATTATGATCCGACAGCAGAAGCATCATCTTCCTCTGAGCAGAATTACATGGATGTTAGCCGAAACCTGTCAGAGGAAGAGAATAATGTTGAAGCAGTTCCTGCAGAAGCGATTCTCCAAAGGATTAATTCGCTTAAAGGAATGAATTCATATCAACTGGGAAAGCAGTTATCTTGCAAGTGGACAACAGGAGCAGGACCCCGAATAGGCTACGTGAGGGACTATCCTTCGGAGCTTCAGTTTCGAGCTCTGGAGCAAGTGAACTTATCTCCAAGAAGTGCTGGCCGTTCCGGGCATTTGAGATCCAGTTCATGCATTACTCTGAGCCCAAAAACGTCCTCTCCGATGTGTTCTTGTGTGAAAACAGAACCAGCAACTACAGGCTTACCGATACTTGTAAAAGGAAACTTGTTACAGAGAACCTTTAGCCATTCCAGTAGCCATTCCAGAACTCATTCGTCGCCAATGAGGAAGAAAACATAACTAGAATGCATTAGAAGTAAATCACAATTGATCAAATTCTTGTGTGAATATAAATGATGATAGGTATTCTTTTCGTTCTTTTCATTCTTTTCATTTAAGATCATTTACACATTCATTTTACTTGGTTCACCTTGTACAATATCAGAAAAATTCTGTACAATTTTGTGGCTTTAATGCCCTTTGAATACAAAAAATAAGATACTCAATATTCATTCTTTCTTATGTTGATTTGTCTTTCCATCTATACTATGGAGTTGTTAGACAATCAATTCAGAATTTGCAGAAAATTTTATCAAGTCTTCAATCACCAGAGGGAATCAACTAGTCTTCAAATCCCAAAAAGGGTGTGAAATGTTTGGGAGATTTGGAGATAAATGAGTATGTTTTTGGAGTGTTTTTAATAGCTCAAAGTGATTTTAATATTCAAAAGCCTTTTTTTTTTTATTTTTTTTTATTTTTTTTATTTTTTTATTTCTTGGGTCCATGTTATAATGTTCGTTAAAATTGATAAAACATCCTTGAATTTAAAAAGCACTTGAAGTGCTTTCTGGAAAAGCACTACTTTTCTCTACAAAGTGGTTGATGCACAAATTTCAATTTGGTGATATATACTATGGAATTGTTAGACAATCAATTCAGAATTTGCAGAAAATTTTATGAAAGTTCTGCGATCAATAGAGGATCAATTAGTCTTGAACTCCCGAAAGGGTATGAATTATTTGGGAGATTTGGAGATGAAGAGTGCAAAAGTGATTTTAATTTTTAATAGTCAAATTGTCAAAAGCTCTTTCGAAATATCCCTTACCACTTAGGGTGCGTTTGTTGCACCGGATTGGACAGGATTGGTATATTTTTAATCCTGATCCCACGTTTGGTGAACACATAGGATTGGACAACCAATTCGCCGGGGCCCACCTCATTTCCCGTTGCAACGGCACTAAATAATCCCATCACGAACGCTGGGACTATTTTAGTCCCAACCTTTTATTTTTTATTTTTATAATGTTTTTTGTCTGCGACCCACCAAATCTCAAACCAGAAAAATAATTGGAAGGGTAGATGATTTTTGTAGGTGGTCGAACTACAGTTGATGTGGATCAGGTCGGGTTGAATTAGGCCCAAGACAACTTTGATTGAACTGGTCGACTAGGGAATGTCGTTTCCTTGATGGACCTACACAAGAGATTTGTCTATAGACCTGGGATCGTTGTCTTCTTCATTTAACCTGCAGAAAAACTGTAACAGAGAACAAAAATATAGAATTCGATGAAGATGGGTTTAGGTATTTTAGCCTTAGGTGTGATTGGGCTGAGCAATTATCTGTAAGGATTGTGATGAAAAATTCGGCTGCCGGAATTCTTAAAATGTAGAGTTTCAGTAAACCTTAATAAGCTTTTCTAGTGAGTTTTTTCCAGTCCCCTTTATGGCTAATGAGGGCTTCTTTTATAGACACTAAAATCTTCTTCAACGTTCATTTTGAGTTTGAATCGTGGGAGAGATCTTTGGAAAGATTCTCTCCACGTTTGAGCAGTTTGTTTACCAACATTGGTAACTGCTCTGACTTGGTCAGTCTTAGCAAGACTGATAAGGATTTCGAGTCGACCCAGTATAACGGGCTGGGATAGGTCTCAATATCACGAAGTTCTGGGCTTGCACGTGTTGGGCCTATAGGCCATTTTTGTCTACCACAGTTTGTCCCCCATTCTCTAAATATGGGGTCACCAAATTTTGAGAGTGACTTTAGTTGTTGTGCGATCGATGTCGTATCGATAGACGAATCAATCGTGTGTTGAATGATCGACGGTATTCTTAATTTGAAGGGACAAGTCGTTTCGGCAATATAACGTAAGCATGGGAAATCATGAATTTAGAATGATTTCTGTTGACTTCGACCACGAGCTTCGTTGAATTGTCACGTGCGGTATCAATTTTATTAGTACCAGATGTTGTTTGAAGGATCATTTCTGTTCAGCGGTGGATCGACAGAATATCGAGTCGACTCAAGTTTCTTTTGGACGCATTGACTGGTCGATCTTGTTGTCTAGTCGATCGATATTTCTGACTGGACGAAAGAAGTTACAGATGTTCCATACCTCACAATGATAAAAGGTCCAATCAATAGGATTTGAAACGTTTAGTTTCTCTATGTTGACGTTAAGTGCATTTAATGTGGGTGTCGTTTTCAAAGCGTTCAAATTTTAAAATGGGCGGTTACCTTGGTGAGTTGGTAATCGAAGGGGTGTTGACACGTGGCAACTAGGGTTAGGCGCCTGCGGTTAAGTTCGTGGTCTTTTATAAATCAACATTCCTTGTCTATTTTTCTTTTTTATTTCTCACGCAAGTTGAAAATTTTCAGCAACCCAGAGAACTCTTTCGTGTTCGTAGAACTTCGTCAAATTTGCCAGCGTTTCCTACAAAGTTAGTAAAGAAAAGAATTTACACATTTTATGTTTGTTTTGCATGAGATTTTACCTTTATGAACTTATGTAAGCAATAAATAGAAGTGTTTGATGCTCTTTTTTCTAGGAAAGTATGTGCTTTTCGTTCTTGATTTTCTTTGTCGGGTTTTGAATATATTTGAAATACTCGATTCGTTTAGATATTGAATCTGTTCATATGATGTTGCAATTCTCCGACTTTCTTGAATGTCGTTGTGTCACAAGTAGACTTCAGGGTCAGTAGTCACTTGATCTAGAGTAGATAAAGATCTATAAGGTTTGATCGACTTTTCAAAAGACTTTGATCTCTTGAAGAAACAAAACCTAGTTCTTGATTTCACGTAGGGAATAATAAGTTTTGATCCTTAAACCTTAGGTTGTGATTGTAGCATCAAGTTTTTGCCTGATTTGTGAATTTTTTGCATATCAGCTTTTGGAGATGTCGAGCGACCAAACAGTTTTTGATCCGAGTTTTGATTGGACACCTAACGATGAGGGTGACGATGACGGAGTCGATAGTAGATTAGTGAGCAACGGTGGACTTGTATCAGTAGAGGATCTGTCGAAGGTAGTTTCGATAAATACGGGGGTATATTGGATCAAGGTGTTGTCCGTGCCATTGCCAGTTTGGTCGATCTTTCAGATCATGTAGATGTCGCGGAGGCCTCTACTTTTGGTCGCATGCTAGGTGTTTTAAGAGATAGTCTAGCAAGTGTACTTACAAATAGTTTCTTGCCTGGTATTTAGACAATTTATGGTATCCTAGAGTCTGTCGAACTTCGTGCGCCGAAGGGGTATGAAAAAATGAATTGGGATATTCTTGGATGGACATGCTTCTATGAGTTTACCCTACGTTTGGGGTTCAGATTTCCGGCCCCTCCATTGGCCCGACAATTGTTACGATATTATGATATTGCCCCAGGCCAGTTGATGCCAAATGGTTAGACGATACTACTAAGTTTGACTGTTCTATGCGAGAGACGTAGGATGAATTTTGGGTTGGGGTGTCTCTTGCATAACTATTACTTGAAGGAGCATGTAAACGACGGAGGTCGTTATATGCTGATCCCTAGGACAAAAGAGTATCAGTTGATAACTGATACTACAACTAACGACCGTAATTGGAAGGATACCTTTTCTTTTTTGTGCTAAAGGTCCTTTAATTGATGGTCCCTGGGGGGAAGATCGTGATGTCTGTAGGGAAAAATAAACAAATAAAAGTGTTACAAGCAGCGGAAGCGATACTAAAGACGATTTAGTGACTTTTAAAAATTTTCCTTTATGAACCTTAAACCCTTTTAATCAATAAACATGCATATATATCAACAAAAGTAAATTACCTCTTGTCGTGTGATCCGATTGACTTACGTCGATGGTAATCCGCAAGACCTTCAATCCGAGCACGAACGTGGATCACCTAGGAGCGTGGTCTCCCTTTCCTTTGAATTGCAAACCTGTGAATGGACCAAACAAATACTTTCTTTTCTTTGTTAGTCACAAAACAATCAAAAGAATGTCAAAATTATTCCGGTCACTTTTGAGTTCACAATCTTATGATCGAAACTCGCGTGAACCTAGATCGATATCGTATACACAAGCTTATTGATGTTTAAGCAATTGTATACTATCAAAGAATAATTTTTCACTCCTTTTTGTCTCTCTAGAATAAAAACTCTCTTAGAATTAAGAAGAAGAAGAAAGAAAATAAAAACTCAAGCACCAATTAATTGATGTGGCCGAACCCTATAAGAACATATATATAGGTTGGCCGAATTTTTCTTCTTTTTCCTTTAGGGTTGCCGAATTCTATGTAGTATCTAATTAGGGTTGGCCGAATTTCATCATGTCACTTATATAGGGTGACTGAAATTCAACCCTAATTCTTTTTAACTTTATAGACTTCAAACCCTAATCCAACTCTTTTATTTTTATTCTTTTATTTGACTAAATAAAAAAAAAAACTCCTTATTTGATTAAATAAATAATACTAATTTATTTATTTACTTATCAAACAAGTCTTTTACTTTTAGGAAAGATTTGTTTCTTTAATTAAACAATTAATCAATAAATCAATTAATTCTTATTTAATTAAAACAAATGAAACAAAATAATATTTTTAGGTCAAAACCTTAACCTAGCCGCCCCACTTATATATAAGATGGGCCTAATATTATTTTCCTATTTCATTTAATCCATTGGACTTTAAATAAAAAAGCCCACATGTGAACCAGACCCATTCTTACTAAAAGAAACAAGCCCACATGTCTTTCATTAATATATTAATATAATTGAGCAGCCCATTACTTAAATAATGTGCAAATTATATTCTTAATATATTAAATGCAATTCTAGATGGACCCTTAAATTGGTCCGGTAGAATATATCAAGTGATCCATGCAAGTCCGTGTGGATTGGGGATCTTGGCGGGCCATCTAAATTTAAGCTTCAATAGACATAACCTAATCACAATCAACAAATGATTCACTTAGGTCCGATCCATTAATTTTAACTCATTCCACTAAAGAGCTAAAACTGAACTCTTAAATAAAGATAGAAAAGGAAGATGCTCCTCATTCATACCCTAGACAATCATATTGGAGATAGTGTATCCTCGTGATTAATATCAGTAATCGCCAAGAGTTCATAGACCGCCTATAACTCTCCAAGTTACCATATTTACTCATATGACCACGTTTTGAACTTGGATATTTTGACTTGTCCAGAAGCCATGTTTTCAATAGACACTATTGAAAACTCAACGTTGAGATTTAATATCCAATTACCTCAAAACATCCATATGATGATATTATACTCTCATTTAATTAAATGGAGCCACGATGTCCATATCTATAAATGAAGTCCTCTATCGATTAACAAATGAATATCACCAAACTATCGAGGATAGACTATGCGATATAATCGTACTCATTGATAACTCAAATGATATCACTTGCAACCATAAGTCCATCATTTATCTCAGGATTAAGATAGACTCTCCGATTGTCCTGATAATGAAAAGACTATTATCTATTGACGGTTCTAGATAAAGCTTTTCATTGTGATCCAGTTCAATGCACCCAGTGCACTAGATCCTTTTGCTCGAAGACACTCCGATGATTTTAGACTCATCATATCTCATTTGATCCCACTCAAATGCTAGCAAAAGAATTCTACAACTTTAACAAGATAAAGGTGCCCAACCTTTAACTTAAGTTGTGAACAATATTCAAGACTAACTAAAGAATTGTGTCTACCACATACATATCCAGATGTACGAACAATTCTTCTTTTCCCATAGTCTTTAGACCTTATGATTATTTACTTTGACAATTATAATACAAACTATAAATGCTATACGATTTGTTAAACCAGAAATCACTTTATTAATATGAAAAAGATTGTTAATTACAACATTACACTCTTGCTATTGAGCATAATCCTAACAGTCTACTGCCGAGTATGGAATCGTCATGATGAGTGTAGCCAGATAGTTGTCGTTTGGAAATTTTGTTGAACTTCCCTTAGTATTAATTAGTAATTTTTTTGTGTGTAGAAATCAATGGTACGGATAGCAAATCGTCGTGTGACGAGGCAGAAGGTCGTACTAAGGAAATATTAGCCATTCCTGCAGGGAATAGGAGTTGCAGGGAGTTGCTTACGAATGGTAGGCTTAGGCCTAGCAATTTATAGCAATGGTCGACATTAAATAAATCACGAGCACCATATCCTGTCATGAAGGATTTCATGTCTTATATTTGGACTAGGAGTAGTCTTGAAATACTTGGATGTGGTATGAGATTTCTTTCTCCTATTACTGACATTGAAGGTCGTTTCACAGTGACATCAATGTCAAACGCGAAGATCAACTTACCAAACAAATTTTATGCTTTGAAGCATTATAAGGATTCGATTGCCAAGAAGAGGGCGGAGAAGAAAATGAGAGAGGTGGCCAAGTCGAAACATGATGCATCCGTTGTTCAAGAACATATATATACCTCGTCGCCTGAAGCCAGCCCTTAGAAGAAGAGGAAGAAAACCGCCAATGTCGATCTTGAAAAGGGGGTCAAACCCAGCCCGAAGAAGATGTTGGACATGAGTACTTTTGAGCTGGATTCGTTGATGATGCTTCTCTCTTTCGGCCTTTTGTAGTTCAAGGAGCTGACAAGGTTCCTTGCGAAGTCGCACAAATTCCTCCTCTCTGCCGATGAGTTTTATCTGAAAGGCAAGAAAACTGAGGAGGTGTTTAACGTGGGCGTTCTCTTGACGTTCCAGGTAAATTCGTTTATTGAAGTTCTCTTTAATCATTTTTGTCATTTCCTTTTCGTTGATACGACATTTTTTATTTTTGTAGGCTTTGCAAACGCAGTTGCATCTTCATGATAGATACAAGATTGTCAGCGATAGGTGCTCCAATTTTCAAAAGATTATTGACAATCTTAAAGCCGACAATGCAAAAGTCGACAAGGTTGTGAAAGAGCTAGAGCAGAAAAACTTGACTCTAGAGGAGGAGCTGAAGAGTGTGAATGATTGACACATCGAGGAGTTGACAAGGGCCAATGCAGTTGTCGCTGAGAAAGATAGCCTTGTGAAGAGCTTGGAGGAGCAACTGACATTGATCGCCGCTGAGGAGATGTACAAAGTTTGGGCAGAGATATTTAAAAAGTTTAAGGTTGGTGAGCATGAGAAATGGGACAAGGTGGAAATGCCTGAGGAGATGTACAAAGTTTGGGCAGAGATATTTAAAAAGTTTAAGGTTGGTGAGCATGAGAAATGGGACAAGGTGGAAATGCAAGAGGTCATCGAAACATACGAGGAAATGCTTAGACTCGAGGCCTCTCCATCTACAGAAGATGAGGAGATGGTCGATGAAGGAGACGTTGACAAGAGCCTCGGTGATGTTGAAGATGCTTCTGCTATTGATCCACCTCCCGATGCTTGACTTTGTTTATCCTTTCACTTGTCTTTTATTTTAGTCTTTCTTTTAGGTAAAAGTGGATGATATGGTCGACTTAACCACTATTTTATTCTTTTGTTGGTTATATGTAAACGTGGATGATCTTGTTTGACTTGACCTTTTAATTTCGATACCTTTCGTTCACATATTTCTTATTTGTGAAAACAGTACGACCATCAAGTAATGGGGTTTTGCACAATCTTGGTTTTAATCTAAATGAGATAAGCCTGTAAACTTGCGCTCATTTGTAATCTGATTAACACGACATAATTAAGTGCGTATAGGCATTTTCATGGTCGACAAGACCTTTATTTACACAGAATCACGGTCATGCGTTTTTATGGTCGATAACTCCTTCATTTACATAGATATAATTGCATACATGCATTTCACATAGTCGACAAGACCTTCATTTACATAGATATACTCGTGTACATGCATTTCACATGGTCGACAAGACCTTCATTTACATAGAAATAATCGTGTACATGCGTTTCACATGGTTGACAAGACCTTCATTTACATAGAAATAATCTCGTACATGCGTTTCACATGGTCGACAAGACCTTTATTTACATAGAAATAATCACGTACATGCGTTTCACATGGTTGACAAGACCTTCATTTACATAGAAATAATAGTGTACATGCGTTTCACATGGTCGACAAGACCTTCATTTACATAGAAATAATCACGTACATGTGTTTCACATGGTCGACAAGACCTTCATTTACATAGATATAATCGCGTATATGCGTTTTCATGGTTTGATCAACAATTGACTAGTTTGTCCCCAGTGTTATTCCCCCACTCTCAATATCTAACGTCGTATGAAGTTTTAAGAGTTGACTTTTGTCGTCGTCGTAAGATCGTTTAGTAGCAACGATTATATTGTTTGCTACAGTTGACATATTATTTATAGAAAGATGTTAGTTTTTTTTTTTTAGCTCAGTTTACACTTAATTGTAATAAGTTTTCATCATTGCTCATTGATGGTCGAATTGTTAGTGTATGATAAAAATAATAACAAATATTAAGAAATAGATAAGTCTAGAAATGGTACTTCTTTAGATGTAGGGCATTCCAGTTATTGTGTAGTTCTCGACCGTCGAGTCCTCGCAGCTTGTATGCTCCTCGCCCCTTTATATCAGTAATTTGGTAGAGGCCTTCCCATGTCGGACCTAACTTTCCTGCTCCTTCTTCCCTTGTAATTTGGAAGACACGTCGTAGTACCCAGTCGTTTATCTTGAATATCCTGATTCGTACTTTCTTATTTTAGTGTCATGTGACTTGTTGCTGGTAGGACTGTATTCATATTGCAGCTCGTTCTCGTCGTTCATCAAGATGATCTAATTCAAAGTTCAACTACAAACTGTTCTGCTTCTCATTTGGGTTTTCGCTCTGTGCGGTTGGAAGTCTTGTCTCGATTGGGATTACTGCTTCCGAGCCATATACGAGTGAGAATAGCATTTCACTGGTCGATCGACAAGGGGTAGTTCTGTATGACCACAGTATCTCTGGGAGTTTTTCTGCCCACTCACTCTTTTCTGCTTCTAAGCGTTTTTTGAGTGTGTTGACGATTGTTTTATTTGTCGATTCCACTTGTCCGTTAGTTAGGGGTAGCATGGTGTTAAGAAACTAAGTTTTATTCCATATTTGTCGCAGAAATTCTTGAACTCGTATGATATAAATTGGGATCCATTGTCAGTCACTATCTCCCAAGGTACGTCGAATCTGCAAATGATATTTTTCCATACGAAATTACGTACCTCAATGTCACAAACTTGTTGGAAGACTCCGACTTCAATCCATTTGGTGAAATAATCTGTCAACACAAGCATGTAGACGACGCCTCCTGGTGCTTCGGGGAGCTTGCCTACAATATCCATTTCCTATTTCATAAAAGGCCAAGGGGCCGAAATTGAATTTAACGTATCTAGTGGGAGATGTGATACTTGTGCAAATCTTTGACATTTGTCACATGATTTTACATGGTTTTGAGAGTCTGTACGCATTGTCGGCCAATAGTATCCTGCTGTGATGGCTTTGTTCGACAAGCTACGAGCACTAGAATGATTTCTGCATTCTTCGTAATGTAGACTTTTTAGGACGTCGTACGCCTCTCGTGGTGTTACACATCTCAAGTAAATGACTTTTTTATAAAGCTTATCATACATGATGCAAAACTTTACGACCTTTGCTTTGATCTTCCTAGCGTCGGATTTATCCCTAGGTAGAATGTCAGCTTGGAGATAATTCCAGTATGGGATCTATCCAGCTTCTTCCATGGGCTCGCCAGTGCATCTGCTCGAGAATTCTCTGATCTCAGTATTCGCTGGATGATAAATTCATCGAATGTCGACTAAAGCTGTTTTGCCTTTGCCAAATATGTCGTCATCATTTGATCCATTGCTTCGTATGAGCCATTCATTTGTTGAATGACTAGCTGTGAGTCGCTTTGAACCTAGATTTTCCTAATGTTCAAGCTCTTTGCGAGGTTGAGCCTGGCGATTAGAGCTTCATATTCAGCTTTATTGTTTGTCTCCCGGAAGTTATAGTGGATCGATTGTTCCAAGATGTCCCCCAGCGGGGATTTAAGTACCTGACCCAGTCCGCTATCTCTTATGTTGCTGGAACAGTCTATCGACAATGTCCATTTTTAGGCCGTTTCACTCTCTGTTAGGGCTACTAATTCTTGTTCAGCCTGCACATTCTCACAAGGAGTAAAATCTGCGATAAAATCGGTTGATACCTGAGATTTCATTACCGTCTGTGGATGGAAGCTGATGTTGTATTCGCTTAGTTCGACCGCCCATTTCATCAATCGACCTGAAATCTCTGGTTTATGCAATATATTCTTAACTGGGTAAGTAGTCAATAACTTAATTGAATGGCATTGGAAGTACGGTCTCAGTTTTCGTGCTGTAACGATAAGTGCTAATGCCAGTTTCTCCAGTCAACTGTATCACGTTTTAGCGTCGAGAAGTGCTTTGCTCACATGGTATACTGGGTATTGAATGTTATATTCCTCTCTAATTAAAATGGCGTTTACAGCCGTGTCGGATACTACTAGATATACGAGTAGGGTTTCATCATCTTTGGGCTTTGACAGTAGTGGGGGTGAGGTCAGAAAGATTTTTAAGTCCTGCAGCGCCTTTTCACAATCGTCATTCCATTCGAAAGTTCTATTTTTTCTCAAGGTGTTGAAGAAATGATGGCATTTTTCGGATGACTTGGAGATGAATCTTTTCAAGGCTGTTACTTGACCTATGAGTTCTACACATCTTTGACGCATCTGGGCGATTCGATTCCTTGTATAGATTGGATTTGGTCTGGGTTGGCTTCGACACCTTTTTAGGTGACCAAGTAGCCTAAAAACTTCCCTGAATATACACCAAAGGAATATTTAGTAAGGTTTAGTTTCATACCGTATTTTTTGAGAACATCGAACGATTGTCGTAGGTGCTCGATGTGTTGTTAAGCTATCAGTGACTTAACCAGCATGTCGTTGATATATACTTCCATCGTCGTCCCGAGCATTTCAGCAAATATCTTGTTGATGAGTCGTTGATAGGTTGCACCTGCATTTTTTAAACCAAAAGACATTACTTTGTAGCAAAAAGTACCTCACTCTGTCACGAATGCTGTTTTCTCTTGGTCTTCTAGATGCATCAAGATCTAATTGTAGCCCGAATAAGCGTCCATGAAACTGAGTAGCTCATGTCCTACTGTCGTGTCGACTAATATGTCGATGTGGGGAAGTAGGAATGAATCTTTGGGGCATGCTTTGTTGAGATCCATGAAATCAATGCAAACACGCCTTTTCCATTCTTTTTCTTGACGACTACGACGTTTGCCAACCTATCTAGATATTTCACCTCCTTTACTAATCTGTTGTCGAATAGCTTCTGAATCTTTTCATTGATCACGTTGTTCCTCTCCGGAGCAAATTTCCTTCGTTTTTGTTTCACAGGCTGATGGTTGGGGTCTACCTGCAATTTATGAACCATTACCTCTAGGTCGATTCCGATCATGTCTGAATGAAACCAAGCAAAACTGTTTTGTCATTCTTTCAGGAAATTGATTAGTTGCTCGTGGATCTCCCTTGGTAGTCTAGAACTGATAAGGACTTTGTGATCTGGTTGCTTGGGATCTATCGAAACTTCATCGAGTTCTTCCATTTTCGGAGTGTTTAGGGTCAACTCGACGTTGGATTTTTGTAATTGTTATAATTCTTCTTTCTTTTTCTTCATGGCATTTTGGTAACACTCTCTGGCTGCCCTCTGTTCACCTTTTATTTCTCGTACTCCCCACTTTGTTGGGAATTTGTTCATTTGATGGTAGGTCGACGAGATCGCTTTCATCTCGTGTATCTAAAGCCTGCCTAAGATTGCATTGTATGGGGATTGGCAGTCGAGCACTAAGAAATTGATATAAACATTGACTCCTTCCGCGTAGACTGGTAGTACGATTTCACCAAGAGTACTTTTCTGTTCTCCACTGAAACCTGTTAGCAACGTCGTTCGACTACTAAGTTTGGATTCGTCGACCTGCATTTCTCGTAGAGCACTGTTAAATAGAATATTACATGAACTGTCATTATCTATTAAAATGCGTTTTGTTAAACAATTTGCAATATATAAAGATATAACAAGTGCATCATGGTGTGGAGAAAACAAATCTGATTTGTCCGTCGATTTGAAGGTAACTGTTTCATCGACACTCGAAGGATATTCTCGGTTAGGTCGAATCTTTGTGTTCGACACTTGTCGTGTATGCCTCTTTGCCATAGAGTAACTGACATCACTAACTTCGGATCCTCCTGCGATGCTAGTTGATCACTTGATCTTGTCTGGGCGGTTCTGGAGGACTGTCGTTGGTGATTGCTTGCCTTTTTTCATTGCGTCGAGCTAAGGTTTGTTTTCCCTTATCTGTTAAGAACTCTTGTAGATATCCTCGTTTGAGAAGCTCTGCAACCTCTAGCTTGAGGGCGACACAATTTTCTGTTCGATGGTCATAGTCTTCGTGGAACTCGCATCATAGTCTTGCATCATGATATTCTGAGGGTGCATTCATCTTTCGCGGCCATTTTATGGTCTTGCCCATTTCTTTCATCACTGCCACGAGGTCGACTGACTCGATGCTTAGATTTTATTCTGGCACTTCGACGTGTGATCGACTCGTCCTTGGATAATTTTGCCCATATGGTCGGTCTCCATTTGAATTCTCATGTCGGGGCTGCACATTCCTTCTATTACTTATCGGATAAGGTTCTGACCTTCTGTCGACTCGATAGTTTCTACGGTTTGAATAGTTGTTGATTTTGCCTACGAAATTGGCTTCGTCTTCTTCCCATTTGATTTAGGCCCATGCCATTGCGAGCACATCTTCTATTGTCCTGCATGGATATTTTGTAAGCTCTTTATAGAGGTCAGAATCAAACCTGAGACCTTTCCTAAAGGAGTAAATGGCGGTCGCCTGATTACAGTGAGGGATCTGCAATTTTTCCCTATTGAAACGTTCGACATAGGTCCTCAAATTTTCACCATGCCTTTGCGTGATTGTATAGAGGTCGTTCGATTGTCTTTCAAGTTTTTGACTGCTTGCAAATTGCTCCACGGACGTATCTGTAAGCTGTGCAAAAGAATTAATTGAATTGTTAAGCAAATTAGTATACCAATGTGGAGTTGGACCATTGAGACTGGATCCAAATGCTTTGCACATGCATGCTTCTCGTAGGTCGTGTAGAATTGCTGCAGTGAACATCCTCTGCTTGTATTGCGTTATGTGATCATCTGGGTTGGTCGTTCCTTCATATTGCTTCATGTTTGGAAAGTTGAATTTTCTGGGCCTTTCAACTAGGGCTAGGTCGTGGACAAATGGTGAGTCGGCGAAGCTGTTTACTGTGTTTATCTTCATTGGAGCTGGGACTCCTGGAATCCTTTGTATGAGTGCTTCCATTTCTACGAACCTGCGAGTGAATTCATTATTGATAGATGCAGGTAAATCGGATTCGGGTTTTACCAAATCTGGTGTCGACTGGATTGACAAAGGTGTTTTAAAGACGTTTTCCAGCTGCTGGCCTGCAACTGGATCCTGATCATTCTCGTTTCGAGTTGGCAGATCGTTGAGGTCGATTTGGACTCGGGCCGTCTGTGGTGTTTGCTGATTCTAACCGAAGTTGGGGTTTTGCGTTTCGCCTTACTTGCCCGATTATATCGCCAGGAGCTGTTCGTCGTTAGAAACTGGAATTGAGCATCCCGTCGTTTCGCTATCGGGTACCATGCCATCGAGAATGGCTTGTAATTCGCCATTTGTCACTCGGATTGCAGCATTTTCATCCTTGAGTGCCAATAACTTCTCAGCGTTTGCGGTCATTTGGGCAGTCAGTTCCGCGATCTGTTCTTCAACGGTCGGGGGGTTTCCACCTTCAGACATGTTGACAGGTTCGACTAGCTTATTTATAATGTTGCGATGGGCCACAAGATGGGTGCCAAACTGTAGGTGGTCGAACTACGGTTGATGTGGATTGGTTCGGGTTGAATTAGGCCCAAGGTAACTTTGATTGAACTGGTCGACTAGGGAATGTCATTTCCTCGATGGACCTACACAAGGGATTTGTCTATCGACCTGGGATTGTTATCTTCTTCATTGAACCTGCAGAAAAACTGTAATAGAGAACAAAATATAGAAATCGATGAAGATGGGGTTAGGTATCTTAGCCTTAGGTGTGTTTGGGTTGAGCAATTATCCGTAAAGATTGTGATGAAAAATCTGATCGAATTCCGGTTTCAGTAATTCTTAAAATGTAGAGTTTCAATAAACATTAATAAGCTTTTCTAGTGAGTTTTTTCCAGTCCCCTTTATGGCTAATGAGGGCTTCTTTTATATACACTAAAATCTTCTTCAACGTTCACTTTGAGTTTGAATCGTGGGAGAGATCTTTGGAGAGATTCTCTCCACGTTTGAGCAGTTTGTTTACCAACATTGGTAACTGCTTTGATTTGGTCACTCTCAACATGACTGATAAGGGTTTCGGGTCGACCCGGTATAACGGGCTTGGATAGGTACCAATATCACGAAGTTTTGGGCTTACGTGTGTTGGGCCTATAGGCCATTTTTGGCTACCACAATTTTCAATCGTCAAACCTAGAAAATTAATTTCAAGGGGAGATGATTTTCAATCATCAAACCCAGAAAAATGAAAAGCATAATTGAAAAATCAATTAATCATCTATCCTCACCATCGGTATCCAAAATCCTCCCAGATCAAAAACCCAAAACAAAATCACCCAAAACACATAAATCCAAAGCCCTCCCACCATCAATGTTTTTCTTCAATTGTGAACTTATCACTTGATCACATGACTGATAATACAGTATTTCAAGTTTTTTTTTTATAAACGAAATTTTAAATTAAAAAAAATTAAAATCGAGAGAGAGAGAGAGGAGTTGAAATCTAGAAACACAGTTGAAGAACATAGAAAGAAGAAGAAACTAAGTGAGAGAGAGAGAGATGCAGTCGAAAGAGTTGAAGAACATAGAGAAATAAGAAGAAAATAAGTGAGAGAGAGGATTATATTGAGAGAGAGAGAGATGCAGTCGAAGGAGTTGAAGAATAGAGAGAAAGAAGAAGAAACTAAGTGATAGAGAGGATTATATCATTTTTTGGGGAGTGAAGTGTGGGTGGAGAGATTTTTTATATTTTTTTTCAAAATGTGGGTGGAGAGATAATTGTAAAATTTATTTTTACAATTTATTATTACATTATTTTTCTCCAATCTCATTACATACCAAACACAAGATTGGATTATTTTTAGTCCAATCTATGTTGCACTAAACACGGGAAACACTATAATTAATCCAATCTTATCCAATCCAATCCAATCCAATCCCATCAATTAAAAATAGTCCAATCCTATCCCACGCAACAACGCACCCTTACAAAATTTAACTACTAGTTGCTTTAACAATTTAAATGATTCACAATTAAGCAAATATTAAAAGCAATACTAGTTAAAGAAAATGAAATTAAAACAACAAAAATCAACACACAATTTTTTTTAAACATCACGAATGAGGAAACATTCACGGGTTGCTCTACAACTATTAGCGACACTACTTCTCATTAGTTGGAATAATGTACACCTTCAAAAACAACCAATCCGTAGGATTGTTTACAAGGAATGTACCACTAATTCCTACCCTCGAGCCTTTTATTAATAGAAGCTTGTTCACTCAATTCCTAGATTTCAGTTTGAAATCCTAATTGAGATTTCTTTACAACCTTTCACAAGACAATTATCTAAATGAAGTGTAAACATACAAACATGATGCAAACACAAGCAAATAAAGTATATAGATCAAGTACACTCTATGAAGCATTAGTCATTAAAACACAAGCTCACAAACAAATGAAACTAATCCTTATGAACATGTAAAAGGAAATCTAGAATGCAATTCAATTCATACACAAATATATCTAGTAACCTAAACATGTCAACCAAAGCTAAAATAATAGAGTTACAACAAAAGGCACAAATCTAGTTTTGAAATCGTAAGTGCCTCTAAGTTGATTGGCTCATTTCGTGGACAAACCATATTTTAGGGTTTGAATTGTAAGGGTAGATTAGGTGATTGAGGATCAAGATCAAATGCCCTTTTCAAGATCTCAAGATTGATAAACACCAAAGGTAAATTTCTATGTGCTTACTTGCAATTGAAAAGATTAGTTGCACACACTCACAACACATGCATAATTCGTATTCTTGTATGTTGTGTGTATCTTCTATATGTGCTCATTCATGATCTTTTACATCTATTCATGCATATTCTTATTGATTGCATCTTAGAATTAGAATGCCATGTCATTTAGGCATTTAGGCATTTAGGATGCAAAATTCAGTGTAGGCATTGTACGGTCGCTCCACAGGGAACTCTACGTACAGCACCCATCCCAGACCTGGTGGAATTTAGATTTTGGCACAGAAGACCTGATGCATTTTATTGTGGGCGTTGTACGGTCGCTCTACAGAAGCGTTGTACGTACAACGCCTATATTTTTCCTGAGACTATCAAAGTTGTGGCGCTGTTCAGGCGCTCTACAGAAGTGCTCTATGAATAGTGCCAATGAGCCAATGAAGAATGTTTTTCATTTTCCCAGGTAGGCGCTGTAAGGGTTGCTTTACGTACATTGACTTGTACAGTGCCCAAGACATAAATTGTGTCACTTATCAAAACGTAGCACTTTGACTTTGACACCATATATATATGCCTCTATGACTTTAGGTCACATAAGAGAGTTCATAATCAGATTTCATACTTATGATATTTTTCAAAGCAAGAAAAATACTCAAGAACTTGCCTTTAATCACTCAAAGCTAATCTTTTTTCATCAAATTTCATATTGCATCATCTATGACCATATAGAATGCATCCATGCATGGTTTTGCATCTAACAACTTGCTTGGTAAGATTCTCACTAACTTCATCTAATTTTTGTGTCTTTCTTAACAAGTCATCTCTTTATTCACTTGTATGTTTTAAGTTTATATGCTAGATACAAGATAGAGATTGTTTGTGATGAATTGATTGAGTGTTGTATTGTGATAGCTATCTAGGTTTTCATAATCTATGTTTAGCTAAGTTTTTTGACATGTCATTTAGCTATTGATATCTAGAATTGCATTAATTGTTATTCATCATCCTAGATAAGCATCTAAGGTTACCTAGCTTTATTTGCACTTTAGATATCATCATATATTCACTTCGGTTTTATTATCTCTTCATTGAGAAGTAAGTCTTGTGTTTCTACCGGGATTAGGTAGCTTAAATCACAAGCAATTGGATTAGGTTCACTTATAATGGGATTAGGTAGGTGTGTGATTATTGACTGGGATTAGGTTGTAATCATTATCACATTTAGTGGATTCGAGGTTCGAGTGTGGTGCACTTACTAGCCCGTGGTTTTTCCCCATGAGGGTTTCCACGTAAATATCTTGTGTCTTTACAATTCTGTACTTTATGCACTTGATATATTATTGTGACTAGTTAGGGGTATTTTTGTCAATTTGACTTATAACGAAAATTGGGTAAAATCGGATAAAATCTATTCACCCCCCTCTAGATTAATATTAGGAACACCTTAATTTGTTTCAATTGGTATCAGAGCGGGTTCTTAGATATACTTAGGTGATCTTTTGCTCTTTTTGGTGTGTTTTGCATTTTGTGTGATTTTTGATCATTCATACATTTGCATTCATTTCATTCAATCATAAACACTATGAGTGGAAACAGTGGAAATGGTGGTGGCAACGAGGTTGCTTCTAGCACAAGACCTTCCCTTCTCACTGGGTTGAATTATGACTCTTGGAAAGGCAAGATGGAGTCGTATATTTGCCAAATCCATGATAGGGCATGGATGGCGGTTGAAGACGGCTACACATCACCAATGATGACTCCTACGGGTGGAAGAGAGAATGTGCTCAAACCGAAGGCTCAATGGAATGCGCAAGAGTTTGATGTATCAAAATGGAATAGGAAGGCAATGCTTGCCATCCTATGTGCAATGGATGAAAATTAATACAAATTGATTCAAAACACCAGGATAGCTATGGAGGCATGAGACTAAAGGTGGCAAGGTTCCGGTTTTGGTTCTGAACCGGCGGTTCCTGTTTTGGTTTTTTCGGAATCGGCGGTTTTGAACCATTTTTATTTTTATTTTTTATTTTTTTAATTTATTTATTTGAAATAAAAAAAAAGACTTCTAAGTTGTAATAAATAATAATGTAAATTTAAATAAAATAAAATATATAAATGACAAATTACAAAATAAAATAAAATTCATTGGGTTGGGAGTTAGGTGATTGCATTGGGTGTGGGTCACCCAAAAATAAACAAATGACAAAAATACAAATGACAAAAGGAAATTAAAATAAAAGTAAATAAAATGTCAAATTACAAATTGCATTTCATTGGATATTTAAGAATTGGGTCACCCGAAATTCGAAAATAACATAAAATAAATAAATGATAAATTACAAAATTAAATTAAAATAAAACTAAAAAAATGTAAAGTTATTAGCCTTGTACTTAATTTTTACGACAATTAAGTTGCCTATGTATCCTCTTGGGGGGTTTAGAAGAATCAAATGCCACGTAGTTCTCTTACATTTTATTGCAAGTTTGTTGATGGCATGGACAGTGGACTTGTGATGACGTAACGGTGATCCACATCTTCTATTCCGGGCCAGTTGTACTTGTTGCTCCACTTTCATGTTCGTCATCTTTAAAGAAATTGTATGTTACCTCATGTTATACAATTTCTTGTTGTCTATACTAAGCCTTTGTCCAATAATCCACACTAACCTGTATCTGAAGTGCTTTCGGAGTCAAGAACGAATGCCTTTCATCTAGGATATTCCCCCCGGCGCTAAACTCTTGTTCCACCGCCACTGTAGAAACTGGTGTTGAAAAATAATTTTTGGCTATCATAGCCATGATTGGATAGTACCTTTGCGTACTCTTTCCAATATTGTAATATATCAAATTTTCTCTTTGGCGTATCTTCTATAAACTCATAAGAAGCATTTAGATAAGATTCAAGCTCGGAATACTTGTCAGTGCTCGATGAAGAAGAAGATCTAGGTTTTTTGTTTTGTTTTTATAATAGACTATACCCTAAATTCAAAAATCCAGAGGATGATGATGTGGGCTGTGCAGTTTGTGTTCGTGTAACATATAAGTTCAGTGAGTATCCATAAACAAAAAGATATTCATCATATAAAGAATACAATAATTTCTTAATTCTATCATAGCATGCATCAACATTATATTTTATTTTTAAACCTTGGGGGCCATAATAACCATTGAGATAATAACAAAAATGTTCTAATTTTCAATGTGGATCAAAAACCATAGCAATCAAATAAATATCTGGCAACTCCTGATAATAATGTAATCATTTTTCTTTCATAGCATTAATAGGTTCCCCTATTTTTATGTTAGATTCACAACAAGCAAATGCACCAGCAATATTTAGACTTTCAATAATAAATAGATGAGTTGTAGGATAATAAACACCAGATAAATTTGTTGTAGAAGTATAAAAGACTTTTAACAAATTGAAAATGTTGTAACAAGCATCCCAATGACTCTTATAAAGTTCAATGTCGATAACATGAAGTTGAATAAAAGAAACTAATAAATCTCTGTACTCGTAACTTTGAGCACACAATTTATAAGTAGAATTCCAATGTGTTGGAACATCACGAGCAAATCTAACGGGATGTCTACCATTTTGTTTACAATATTTTACCCATGCATTCATTATAGAAGAATGTTTCCATAAAAACTGAAGGACTGTTTTAATAGGTAGAATAAAATGATCAATTCATTATAGAAGAATGTTTCCATAAAAACTGAAGGACTGTTTTAATAGGTAGAATAAAGTGATCAAGAGTTTCTAATCCTTTTTGAACACATAAATTTAGAACATAGCATGCACATCTTTGATGAAAAAATGCACCACCAACAAATGGTTTGCATAAATCAATTAAAGATGGAATAGCAGCAGTATTGCTAGAAGCATTATCAAAACCAATTGTAAAAATTTTGGTCTCAATTTTATACTCTGAAAAAATAATTCTAAGCATTCTAAAAATATTCTGAGCAGTGTGTGAATCATCAAAGACTCTAAATGCAAGAATTCTTTTTTTGGATATTCCATGCATCATTCATAAAATGGCAAGTGACACCCAAGTATGAATGTGATTGCCAATGGTCACTCCATATGTCGGCACATACGGAAACACGACCGTTATATTTTTCAAAAAAAATTTCTAACTTTTTTTTCTTTTACATAAATATTTTCAAGTGTAAATACAATCGTGAATCTAGGAATACGGTATGCAGCATGGTTCGATGCTCGTCGACAATAATTAATAAAACTAACATTTTCACCAAAACCGAATGATAAGCGTTCTACTGCTACCATTCTAGCTAATTCTTCCCTGTTTTTGACCTCGATCTGGTCTCTACTTCTGGATGTTTGGCTTGAATATGCTTCCAATAAGTGCCATATCCTCCGGATTTGGACCACTTATATACTTTTTTGCTATAATTTCAAGCCGCTACATAGCTTCCATCTTCTTGCCTAACTTTCTTCATATGTTTGACGAATAGATTAGATTTGCTCTGCTTCGGATCCGGTTTCTTATCCTCATCTGCTTTCGGTGGATCAAAATCATAATCCGGAGGTGTATCAATATCAGGCATATTTTCTGACTGGCTTGTCAAATTAGGGCCCGGGGGGAGGGGGGTGGCATTAGGATTGGGTTTTGAAATTGTAGAGGGGGAGTAGGAATGTTTAGGCCTAGGTCTTCAGCATAGGCCCGGCGTTGCAGATAATCGTGATAGGTGGTGTCGTTATGATCAAGATTATCTATCATTTGACCCTTACCTTTCATCGAAATCAAATGCCTAGGACCGTCAAGGCCGTGACCCCTTCCATTTCCACCACTTGCCATTGGACGTACTAAATTTGGGGGAGAAATAGATAATTGAAAACTTAGAAGAATAATACTATAATACTATAATAGTAGTAAGTAGTAAGTAGTAAACTAGTATTTGCAAATAAAATAAATTGCATATAAATGAAATTGAAAACTTAATAATTGGTTATTCAGAAATTAAATAAATTAGAAATAAGATAAAATGATAAATTGCAAATAAAATTAATTTCAAATAAAATATATTGGAATTTTGGAAATAAAATATATTGGAAATAAAATTAATTGCAAATAAAATATATTGGAAATAAAATTAATTGCAAATAAAAAAAATTGTAAAATTAAATAAATAATAAAAACCTTGGAAGCTTGTAGTCTTGGAGATTGTTGGAGACTTGAGACTTGAAACTTGAATTCTTGAAAGACAAATTAGAAATTTAGAATTAGAGATTTAGAGAATAGAGAGAATTTAGAGAATGAGAGGAAAATAGGAAATTGGTGCGAGGAAAAATGAAAGGAGGGGGAAGGGTATTTATAGATAAGAAAAAGAAAAAAAAAGAAAAAAAGAAAAAAAAAGAAATTTTTTTTTAAAGGGGTAGCTGTTGGGCCTCCAACGATTATGAAAAAAAGAAAAAAGAATCACCGATTCCAGTCTGGTTCCCTAAACCTTGGAACCGGAATCGGAACCGCCTTCATCAGGTTTTTGTTTCGGTTCTTGAACTGAAATCGAAAAACCAATTCCAGTTTCGATTTTTTCGGTTCTGGTTCCAGTCCGATTCCTCGGTTGGAACTAGAACCTTGCCAGGTTTACATGGGACATCATAGAGGTTGCACATGAGGGAACCGAAGTGATTAATGACTCTAAGCTTCAAGTCCTCCAAACTCAATTCGAGATGCTAAAGATATAGGAGAATGAGTGCTTCAATGATTTTGAGATCAAGTTGATGGACATAGTAAATCAAAGTCATCAACTTGGTGATCCATATTCAGATAGGAGAATCAAGCAAAAGATTATGAGATCTCTCCCCGAAAGATTTGAGTCCAAGGTAACGGCTTTAGAAGAGATTAACACCTACAAGGATATGAAGCTGAGTGAGGTGATTGAGATGCTTCTAGCTTATGAGTCTAGGAAGGGTCCTACCTCCACACCTTCTAAAAAGCTAAAGGGAATTGCGTTAAAAGCCTCCAAAGATGAAAATGAGGAGAATGATGACTCGGACGAAGAAATGGCCTTGTTGATGAGAAGGTTCAAGAAATTCTACAAGTTTGAAAAGAAGGGATTTGGATCTAAAGGCCTAGACTTCAAGAAAAAGACTCATTACAAGAAGTTTGAGCCTAGGCAAGGAAAGATTGAAAAGAAAGGGGTCCGATGTTATGAGTGTGGTGGCATAGGACACTTTGCCCCCGATTGTGCTAATCACAATATCAAGAAGAAAGGGAAAGTAATGGCCACCACATGGAGTGGGAGTGATGACTCCAATGTAGGAGATGAGTCTTCGGATGATGAAGAACTCATGGCTAACTTCATAGCCTTTACCTCTTCTCACAAGAGTAAAAGTGCTAGTGTAGAAGACAATGAGAGTCAAGTGGAAATTGACTCAAGTGATGATTGCTCTTCATCTCAATTCACAAATGGAAATATGGATAGGATGGATCTCTAAGACTACATGATGAAGTTTGAGAGTTCAAGGATAAAAAACAAGAGAGAAATTAGAAGATTAAAGGAAGAAAACCTAGAACTCTCAACATAAGTTGACCACTTAAGTGAAGAAGTGGTGAGAACCATGGAGAGTGAAGATAAGCTAAGAAAGGAATTGGACTTATCTAAGAAGAGTGAAGAGGGGTTGAAAAGGGAGCTTGAAGATGCTAGAGAGTTGATGGCCAAGATGAACTCTAGCATTAGAAAACTTGACTACATGTTAGATGTTGGAAAAAGGCCAAGTGACAAGAGGGGTCTTGGGTTTGAAGAGAACAAGATGTCCTACACTCCAAGCAAGAGCATGAACTTCAAGGAGTCTCTTTCTCATCAATTACCTAGGAAGAAAATTGACCTAGGAAAGTGTTTAAGAAGTGCTCAAGTGAAGGAGGCATCAAATATTGTACCTTAATCAAATCCTACAAGAGCTCATCAAGCTAACTTCCCTCAACTGAAAGTCCATCAAGGGAAGAGACCTATCATGCTAGCTCAACCAAGGAAGCAATCAAGTCTTGGTCAACAACAAAGAAGGAGAGATCTTTATCATCAACCAAGACTACTATAAAGACATGAGAAGGCTCCAATGCATCCTCAAAGTTATGGTATGATTCCTAACTTTATTCTTACATGTCATTTTTGTGGTATTGATGGTCACATTAAACCAAATTGCTTTCGTTATATTAAATTGCATATAATTGAAAGCATGATTTGAAAAAAGATAAAGCCCAGATGCATGTCTCTAGGAAAAATAAAATAAATTTGCATGATCCTAAGACTTCTAGAGCCCAAATACCAAAGACCACTAAAAAAGAAAATGTTTCACCTAGGTGGATTATAAGAGATGAACAAGTTTTCCATGTTGCACAGATAGCCTTGAAGGCAAATTCTTCTAATTTTTTGTATCTTGATAGTGGATGCTCTAGGCACATGACGGGAAACAAGAGTTTTTTTAAGACTCTAAGATACTCTTGTCATGGAGGAAGGAGGATGTGTCACCTTTGGTAAAGGATCCAAGACGAGAGTTAAAGGGAAATGAACCATTTCCATTCCCGGATTACCCTCCTTGTCCAATGCTTTGGTTGTTGATAGCTTGAAAGCCAATTTGATAAGCATTTCACATCTTAGTGATGAAGGACTTTCGGTCTTATTTAGCAAAAACGATTGCTTAATCATATTGCCCTATGGACAAACCTTGTTGAAGGGTATGCGATCTAGCGACAATTGCTATTGTCTTGAAGCTAGAATTGTCTCAAACAATGTGTCCAAGGATGAGCAAGTTGAGTTGTGGCATGAAAGACTTTGCCACATGAACTTTAGGGATTTATGAATCTTAGACAAGTTCAATGTTATGCGTGGCCTTCCTAAGCTTGGGAAGAAAGCCAATGGAGTTTGTGGACCTTGCCAACAAGGGAAACAAACCAAAAGCATGCACAAAAAAGGTAAGTATCTCTCCACCAAAGATCCCTTAGAGCTTTTCCACATGGATCTTATAGGTCCCCCGAGAGTTTAAGTGGAAAGAGATACATTTTTGTTTGTGTAGATGATTTCTCTAGGTTCACATGAACATATTTCCTTAGAGAAAAATCCAAATCTTTTGACAAGTTTAAAATGCTTTGTAATAAATTTCAAAATGAAATGAACTCAAATATTAAAAGCATAAAACGGATTAGAAATGACCATGGGAGGGAATTTGAGAATGTTTCCTTTGAAACCTATTGTGATAGTGTAAACATCTCCCATGAGTTTTTGGTTCCTAGGACACCTCAACAAAATGGAGTTATTGAGAGGAAGAATATGGTTCTTCAAGAGATGGCCCATGTCATGTTACTTAAAAACAAAGTCCCTAGAAACCTTTAGGCCGAAGCCATCAATACGACTTGTTATATAGGGAATATAGTTTTCCTAAAACCTGGCACTAGGAAAACCTCCTATGAGTTGTGGAGACCCAAATGTAAGCTACTTCCACACTTTTAGAAGCAAATGCTATATATTAAATGACTGTGTTTAACTTGGCAAATTTGATGTTAAGAGTGATGAGGGTATCTTTATTGGCTATGCCTTAAATAGTAGAGCCAGAATAGGGTCCTTCAAGAGATGGCCCATGCCATGTTCTTATCAACAAAGTCCCTAGAAACCTTTCGGCCGAAGCCGTCAATACGACCTGTTATATAGGGAATAGAGTTTTCCTAAGGCCCAGCACTAGGAAAACCCCCTATGAGTTGTGGAAAGGTAGAAAGCCAAATGTAAGCTACTTCCACAGTTTTGGAAGCAAATGCTATATACTAAATGACCATGATCAACTTAGCAAATTTGATGCTAAGAGTGATGATGGTATCTTTATTGGCTATGTCTTAAGTAGTAGAGCATATAGAGTTATCAACTTTAACACTCGAACCGTCATGGAATCATCCAATGTTGTCATTGATGATATAAGGCTCAAGTCTAATGAACATGAGGATGAGGTTGCTATAGATGATGACTCTCCTTTGGAGAAGGTTGTGGAGAATTCTAATGTTAGGACGTCTAATCTAGATGTAGATGTCACACAACCTATTGATAAAGTTCCTATCTTGAACTCTAATGAACCCGCTCCGTGGGTTAGGAAACTCCATGATAAAGAAGATATCATTAGAGAAATTAATGAGGGTGTTAGGACTAGGCGTCAAATAGCTAATCTCATTAGCTATACATACTACACCTCTCAAATAGAACCCAAGAATGTTGATGAGGCATTGAATGATGAATTTTGGGTTCTTGCTATGTAAGAAGAGCTAAACTAATTCGAAAGGAATGAGGTTTGGACTCTAGTTCCTAGGCCTAAGAACACCAATGTGATAGGCACCAAGTGGATCTATAGGAACAAATCCGATGACAACATAGTGTGTAACAAGGCTAGACTTGTTGCACAAGGGTACTCTCAAATTAAGGGTATTGACTTTGATGAGACATTTGCTCCCATTGCCCGTTTAGAGTCTATTAGGCTTATCTTGTCCATTTCTTATGTGCACAAGTTTAAATTGCACCAAATGGACGTCAAGAGTGCCTTCCTCAATGGCTTATTGCAAGAGGAAGTGTTAGTTGAGCAATCCAAGGGATTTATGGATGCACACCACCCTAACCATGTCTATCGCCTCAAGAAGGCTCTATATGGGTTGAAACAAGCACCGATGGCTTAGTGTGAGCGCCTTACTCAATTTCTTATTGACAATAACTACACAAAGGGTAGTGTTGACAATACTCTATTCATCAAGAAAGACAATTATGAGCTCTTTATAGCTCAAATATATGTTGATGATATAGTGTTTGGCTTTACTAACAACACCAAAGTCCACCAATTTGTTGAAGTTATGTCTCATGAATTTGAGATGAGTTTTCTTGGTGAGCTAAGTTACTTCCTAGGTTTGCAAATTAAGCAATTAATTGATCAGATTTTTATAACTCAAGCCAAATATGCCAAAAACCTAGTGAAGAAGTCTGGTCTTGAAAATGCTAAACATTGTGATACACCCATGAGTACCACTTTAAAGCTAAGCAATGATGCTAGTGGAAAAAGTGTAGAATAAACTCTATATCGGGGCATGATTGGTAGCTTGCTTTATTTGACCGCAAGTAGGTCCAATATCTGTTTTAGTGTGGGTGTGTGTGCTTGGTACCAAGCGGATCTTAAAGAGTCCTATCTTTATTCCGTTAAGAGAATCATTCGCTATGTGAATGGGACATCCAACTATGAGATTTGGTACTCTTTTGACACAAATACTAGTTTAGTTAGCTTTAGTGATATGGATTGGGCAGGAAATTACAATGATAGTAAGAGCACATCGGGTGGTTGCTTCTTTCTAGGCAATAACTTGGTGTCTTAGTTTTGCAAGAAGCAAAACTCGATTTCCATGTCCACAGTGGAGGCCGAGTACATAGCTGTAGGGAGTGGATGCACAAAACTCCTATGGATGATGCAAATGCTAGTCGACTACAGATTCAACTAAGGTACACTCACTCTCTTTTGTGATAATATGAGTGTTATTAATATTTCCAAGAATTCGGTACAACACTCTAGGACTAAGCATATTGACATCCGCCATGATTTCATAAGAGAACTAGTTGAAAATAAATGCATAGTACTTAAACATGTAGGTACTAATGATCAACTAGCGGACTTATTTACAAAACCCTTAGATGCAACAAGGTTTAAAACTCTTAGTAGATCTATTGAGATATGTCTCATGGAGTGATGTGTTTTGGTGATTGACCCGATTTAGGGAACTTAAGCAAAAAGAGCAATTGCATATTTGTTGAATGCAAACATTTGAAAAATTTTATGCTTATTTATTAATTGCTTAAGTATCATGGTTGCACAAATGTATATATGCTTTTATCTCAATAAGTGTGAACCATGCTTTGAATGCAATCCATGTCTTATTTATGTTCAAACATGCTTTTTTGGACTAGGAGATTCACTTAGGAAGTAATTATTGAATGACCTATAATAATCTCCATGACATGATGATTCTTAATGACATACTCACAAATGTGAAAAGCATGAAATTCTTAATGACATGCTCAATTGAAATAGCATGAATTGATGATTGCAATTCTAAAATTCAAAACAATGTGTGAAAAGCTTATGAGACTCAAAATGAAAAAGGATCTTGTATTCGTTCTAATGATTTTAAAATTCAAATGTCTCTCTTTCTTTATTTGTTGAACATGTCTACTATCATACATATATTTTATCCGGAAAAATCAAATAGGGTGCAAAGTTGCTCATGACATGTTTCGCTTATAAAGTTGGATATAATGCTCTAAAATTGAATTCAATAAATTCTCTATATCCTTGCTTTAATTCATGACAAATGGTGAAATTGGTTTGAATTCCTATAGGAAACCTTTGTCATTTGCTTTGCCAAATACCATTGATTTTTGGACTTGAATGCAATATGTCTTGCATGCAAAAGCATTTTTATCACCCATTTTATATGAAAATAAATCTCCTTGTATCTCTCTATTTAATTGAGTTGCATAAAGTGTCTTATATGATTATGCAAATGGCTTGTATGCTACTATCTCTCTTTGTTAAGTGACCCGTTTGGGGAATACTCCTTTGCCTATCTCATGACAAAAAGGGGGAGTAGTATGTTGGTAAGGGGAGTATGCTTATTGTACTAAATGTAGTAGCAAAATTACATGTTGGAGAGAATACACATTGATGGAGAGTAACCCATTGAGGGGGAGCATTGCATTTCACATACATTGCATAATGTTGTGCTTAAATTCTTAAATCCAAATGCTTGTTTTTGTTCTCACATAATTAATCTCACATTTACTTGTATTGGAAAGTGTAGAAACTTTGTTTTAAAGGTTTGGTTATTCTATAAGAAATTGAAGACTTGAAGTTTTATCTTTATAATATCTCTTTTGTAATGTAGAAAATCATTGTAGTCCCGTAGTTTCTATTTTGTTGTGAGGAATCAATGTGAGTGGTGGTTTTGTCATGAAATAGCCAAAAGGGAAGATTGTAAGTGTCTCTAAGTTGATTGGCTCATTTCGTGGTGGTTTAAATTGTAAGGGAAGATTAGGTGATTGAAGATCAAGATCAAAGGCCCTTTTCAAGATCTCAAGAATGATAACCACCAAAGGTAAATTTCTATGTGCTTACTTGCAATTGAAGAGATTAGTTGCACACACTCACAACACATGCATAATTCATATTCTTGTATATTCTGTGTATTTTCTATATGTGCTCATTCATGATCATTTACATCTTTTCATGCATATTCTTGTTGATTGCAACTTATGATTAGAATGCCATGTCATTTAGGCATTTAGGATGCAAAATTTAGTGTAGGCGCTGTACGGTCGCTCATCAGGGTGCTCTACATACAACGCCCCTCCCAAACCTGGTGGAATTTAGTTTATGGCAAACCAGACCTGATGCATTTTATTGTGGGCGCTGTACGGTTGCTTTACAGAAGCACTGTACGCACAACGGCTATATTTTTCCAGAGACTATTAGAGTTGTGGTGCTGTTCAGGCGCTCTACAGAAGCGCTCCACGAATAGCGCCAATGAAGAATATTCTTCATTTTCCCAGGTAGGCGCTGTAAGGGTCACTCTACATACATCGACTTGTATAGCACTCGAGGCATAAATTGTGTCACTTATCAAAACGCAACACTTTGACTTTGACACCCTATATATATGCCTCTATGACTTTAGGTCACATAAGAGAGTTCATAATCAAATTTCATACTTAGGATATTTTTCAAAGTAAGAAAAATATTGAAGAACTCACCTTTAATCACTCAAAGCTAATCCTTTTTGCATCAAACTTCATATTGCATCGTCTAGGACCACATATAATGCATCCATGCATGGTTTTGCATCATCACAACTTGATTGGTAAGATTCTCACTAACTTCATCTAATTTTAGTGTCTTTCTTAACAAGTCATCTCTTTATTCACTTGTTTGTTTTTAGATCATATGCTAGATACAAGATATAGATTGTTTGTGATGAATTGATTAAGTGTTGTATTGTGATAGCTATCTAGGTTTTCATAATCTATGTTTAGCTAAGTTTTTTGACATGTCATTTAGCTATTGATATCTAGGATTGCATTAATTGTTATTCATCATCCTAGATAAGCATCTAAGGTTACCTAGCTTTATTTGCACTTTAGATATCATCATATATTCACTAAGGTTTTATTATCTCTTCATTCAGAAGTAAGTCTTATGTTGCTACCGGGATTAGGTAGCTTAAATCACAAGCAATTGGACTAGGTTCACTCATATCGGGATTAAGTAGGTGTGTGATTATTGACCGGGATTAGGTTGTAATCGTTATCACATTTAGTGGATTTGAGATTCAAGTGTGGCGCACTTACTAGCCCGTGAGGGTTTCCACGTAAATATTTTGTATCATTTACAATTTTGCACTTTATACACTTAATGTATTATTATGACTAGTTAGGGGTATTTTCATCAATTTGACTTATAACAAAAATTATATTGGGTAAAATCGGATAAAATCTATTCACCCCTTCTAGATTAATATTAGGCACACCTTAATTTGTTTCAGAAATCAAGTGGTCAAATCAACACTTGAAATCCACAACATATTTCACTCAAAGAAGAACTAGATTTAAACAATTGAAATCACAATCAAAATATTCTAGTTCTAGAACATGTGACTAAAAGCCTAGAAATCAACAATTAAGAACAAACACAGATTTTTCTAGATTCAAGTTCATGTTCATCAAAATTAGTTAGAAAGATATTCAATTAAAAATCATCAAAGTTAATTTCGAAATCACCAAAACAAGTCCAAAAATATAATTCATATCATCCTCAACACATTTCACATTCAAATCAAAAGATTCAATAAATTAATCACAAGAAAAGTGTAGAAAATATGATTTAATTACAAAATGGTGAACACAAGAGCAAAGCAAATAAAAAAAAAAAAATTTGGACTCCAATCAGCTCTCTAAATACATGAGACTTTTTCTCCTTTATAAAACAAAAAATTTGGTTTTTGAATCACCAAAATTGGATCTAAAATGAGTGAGATATCTCAAAAACTTATGAAAATTTCTACACGAAATTCAATTTAAAGAGGAGGTAAATGACGTGGCTGGAGGGGCCCCCTTCCGGCACACCACCTCAACACCTTGTGGAGGTGTGTGGTCTCCACGAGGGTAGAGGGGTGTCTTTCCCGTGGAGGCCACACACCTCCACGGGACATGGGTGGTTTTGGCAATTTGACACCCCTCTTCCTATTTTTTTTTTTTGCACTCCTCACACGTTCTTTAACCGTTCTCTGGTCTTGGAACTCGGAATTCAAATCCGTTTTTGGATTACGAACCCTAACTCACTCATGGACATGGACGTCTACGAAACTTTAATAAAAAAAACGTGGAAATCAACTCGATGCACAAGGATGAAAATCATGTACGATTGATCGTGCCATAAAAGTACTACTTTTATGCCCCTATTTTCTATTACTTTGTTCTTGTTTCTCGGGTAAAACTGAGAATTTAATGGTTTAAATAAGTGTTTCAGGTAAATAGGGAAGTTCAGGGGCATTGTTGTCATTTTGGACATTTTAGGGGATAAAGTGCAATATTAGGGAATTTAATGAAGATTCTATGAATAGGAGATAAGTCAGAGGTGCAAATTGTAATTTTCCAGTAAAGCACAGCGCAGCTACTACGTCACCCAAGTGTTACGCTGCCGTTTTGGCACCTTTTGCTGACGTCATAGGCATAACATCATCATCATCTTCCTCATGCAGATGGATCAAGACGACCCGCGTGACTCGACCTGGATCCAGTGCAGACCGGACCTCGACCCATCGTCTTCTAGCCCTTTTTCGGCCCGGTTCCGACGGTTTTTCCAACAAAACTTTGCCCAAATCGATGGCCCATGTCCCGACGGTCATGTTGGTACCACTTTAAGCCTCCCATGCACACGATTTCTCTCTCCTCAAAGGCTCCAAGATTCCATGGCTGCTCAACCTTCAAGCTTACCGCCGCGCTTTCTTTCATGTGAAACAAAGCTTCCAAACACATGGAATCTCCACGGTTTCATGCCAGGAGAAAGAACAAGCGAAGCTGAACACGCGAAGTCTCGGGTTCACGTGCAAAATGCATCTCGACTTTCGTCGGTGGGAAAAAACTCGCAAGAGTAGGGGAATGAACCCGCGAGATTACCGTTTTTTGAGGAGAAACTTGTCCTATGACCAAGCTTGTCCAAAACCTTCCCTAGTATATATATACATCTTTTGCTAACCTAAAACACATCCGTAATATCCAACAGAACCTAGAAATACCCTAGATTAGCTTAGAATAACTTGGAACCTCTCCAAAGAACACTCATCTCACCTTAGCTTATAGTAGACTTTGGTTGCATGTTGATTTCAAGCTTGAGTAGAGCAAGATGAGCTTGTCTATTGTGAAGACTTCACCAAGATATTGGGTTGTCTCCTTCTCTCTTATTTCCTTTAGTTTGTTATTATATGTGTAACTAAATAATTGATGTTGGGATTTGGTGTATTTGTAATATTATCTATGATATTTGTTGATTATCTATGTTGAGCTTCAATTTATGTATGTGTTGATTCAATTAATTAATTGATTAGCATATAATACAATTTAGACCATACTTGAATGATTATTGTTGTATGAGTCCTTATTCAAGGTTTAAGATCAATCCATGTGCATAATTGAAATCAACTTATGAATTGGGTGATTGCACTTGTATGTCAATATCCTAACATCTCATTTCCCATACCAACTCACTCTCATTATCATTCTTGCATGATCATTGCATTAGTGGTAATTAGTTTAGTTAGTTAATGATAATTTAGTTAGTTGTAGTTGATTTAACGTAACTTCATTGTAGTTTAATTGATGCAATCTTAGTGTAACTTAATCCTAGTGATTTAGTGGTTAATTTACTTACTTGCTTTGTTGCCAATCTAGTTAGTTTAAGTTAATTATAGTTGTTAAAAGTGATCTTAGAGTAATCTTAGATTAGGTAGTCAATAGCTTGTGACTATTGCTCTTTACTTTTATTGCATGTAATTAGTGTATATAGTGTAAACAATCTAAGATCAAGAACTAGCTTAAGTGTACCTCACCTCCCTTGTGGGAACGATACCCTTGCTTATAACCGCTATATGTGTCAAAAGATTCGTATACTTGCAAAGGGTAAAAACTCGCACGTCACATCATTTACGATAGTTTATAGAACTATCCACATTGTGCGTGTAAACGATAAACACACGAAAAATTTCGTAAAATCTGACTCGGAACTTGAAAACCTATGAATGAGTAACCGAAAAGTTCATATCTCAATAAGGAACAATATGAGAATATTTTCATGTCTGATATCATTAAAACACAAAACAAATAAACATAAGAACACACAAGTATGTCATTTCCTAGGAATAGTCCTAAAACATGCAATTTCATAAAAGTTGTCAAAATAAATCTAATGCATAGGCATACAACAATATCTATGTATATGTGTTATACCAATAGAGCACAACGATGCAGGGAAACAAATGTAAATGTGTGTGTATGTGCGCTTAAGCCTTGTAAGAGGAGAAACAATCTTGATACCTTTGCATCCAAGTAAGCTTCTTTCCTCTTGAAGACGAACTTTGTATGAGAAGTTGTTTTCCTTCGTTGAAGCTCAAATCAAACACAAATAACCTAAGCAACTAGTCAATACAAACAAAGAGAGTTTTGTTATGAAATCAAGCCAATAAAAATTTAAAACCTATGCCAATGTTATAAAAGCATCTCTAATGTAAGAGTGGTTTGTGAAAAAATAAAGATGCAACATAAGATTAATAGACAGTCTATTAAAAAATATATCTTCGATGCAACTGTGTATTTCAACCTCACGCTGAAGTAACAAAAAAAAATATATATTACACATTGTCAACATGACCGTCTATTTTCAGACGGTCTGTTGCACAATTATTTTTTCAATTAATACAGCAAGTATTTAAAATTGACATTAATTTTTCATTTATTTTTGGAAAAAAAAAAAAACTGGACACGTCATTAAAAATAAATGTGTTTTAAACAGAAGCATTGAAGAGCACATTTTGAGTTGATTTTCTATCAAGTCTATCTTTATACCACATAGGAAGTAAATGGTAGTTTGTTTTTTGAACTTAAAACTTAATGGGTCTGAATTAAAATTATCAAGTTGTTTTGTTTGTTTTTTTTTAAAGTGGTCAAACAACTTAAAAATACCAAAAAACAACTTAAAATAAAAAGTAAGAAATCTTGACTTTTAACTTAATTCCAAATTATTGGATTACATTTAATATATATTCTTCCAAGATTATCCAACTAAAGATAACATATTTCCAATTTTATCATAATTTTATATTATACATATTTATTTCTTTTAACCTATTACTTATGATAAACATAAAAAAAAAAATAATAAAAAATAATAATAAATAAATAAATAAAATATTAATCACATTGTTACTTTTAACACCATCATTGAACCTCAAATTTAAAAAAAAAAAAATCAAAATCATTTCAAAATCATTATTTATCCTATTTATTTAAAAATAAATAAATATTTATCATATCTTAATCATAAATAATATATTGCAATTATTACATAAAAATGGTTTAAGATTTGTTTAATTATTTTTTATTTAGTTGTTTGTATCATATAAAATAAAAATACATAACAATTAAAAATAACAAGGGTATACATGTCAAATTACTTGTTTTTAAACCATTTTATATTTAAAGAACAAAAAAGTTAACATTCTATTCAGAGATGATAAAAAAAAAAAAAAAAAACATGTCATTCAGATTTAGATTTCAGTCATTATTCAGTTTTCAGGAAAATTCAGGACTGTTCAGTTTTCAGATAAAAAAACAAACGACCCTTAAGTCTCTTGACATTTCTGCCATATCGACAATTTTTGGTATGCAAACCAATTTTGCATTGGAGATGCTTTAATGTTTGGTTCAAAATAGATGAGATCAATTCTTAATTAGAAAAAAAAAATGTATATATTTGAAGTAAAAGAAAGGGAAAGTATCATTCCCCCCCTCCCCATATTTTACAATATTGGTAAATTTTCCCCCTGTATTTTCATTTATGGTTGTTTTCCACTCTGAAATCGAAAGTAATTGCTACTTAACACCCTCATATTAGCTTTTCCGTTAAAGTAGCTCATTGACTACAAGGGTAATACGGTAACTTTGATGAAGGCATCTGAATGACAATTATATGAAAGGGTAAAAATGTAAACTCATCAATAAACAAACATTTATGATTAAAAAAGATAAACACGTGGTTGACTGGTTCGAATGAATACAAATATTGTAATACCACATAGTGGCCCCTCACTTTATAACTTTTACCTTTTAACTTTCCTTTATTTTACAGCTTCACCATCACCAATCCATTCAGCTTCGTTTTCGTGCCAAAACACACCCTACCATCACCAAAATTTACTATGCAGACATTGAAATGGTTTTTTATGAGTGTTTGAAGGTTAGTTAGGTTAGTTTTCTTTGAGTACAGAGTAGAGGTGTTTAAATCGAAGGAGTTGACGCGGGTTCTGGTTTTGTTTTAGTTTGAAGGTATGTTTTTTTTTTTTTTTTCACTTTTAATGTTTTACAGTGTTGTTGTACTTATTTTGAGTGCATGGCTTGAGTTTTAATTGTTTGTCTTGACTATAGTTCACGATTTAGGGTTTGTATTAATTTTTTTGGGGGTTTTTTGTTTTAAGTTGATAACTTTGAAATTGATAGTGTAATTGCATGCTATTGACTGTTTATACATGAAATATGCATAAATAATGTACAAAATTATTAATTTCGATTTTTTGTCAAAGACAGAGTAGAGGTTTTCAAATCGAAAGAGTTGAAGTTGGTTCTGGGTTCGTTTTGCTTTGAAGGTATATTTTTTTCTTCCACTTTTAATGTTTTATAGTTTTGTTGTACTGATTTTGAGTGTATGGTTTGAGTTCTGAGTGCATGGCTTGAGTTTTGAGTGTTTGTGTTGACTATAGTTAACGATTTAGGGTTTCTATTAAAAAAAAAGTAGGGGTTTTTTATTTTAAGTTGTTAACTTTGAAATTGATGGTGTAATTGCATGTTATTTACTGTTTATATGAAAATTATCCATAAATAATGTACAAAATAATTATTGACTGTTTTATGATTGCCTCATTATTCTTCCTTTCTCTAGTCGTTCGTCATATGCATAACTTTCCCGTTGTTATATGAATAACTTTGTAGCTTTTTTGAATATTAGTTTGAGTTGCAATAAAATTTGTTATCTATTAGATTAGACTTTGATCCAAAATAAATATTGATTGATTGATATCAGATTACAAGTTATTTTGTGTGAGATGGTGTAATGTATTGTTTGCAGATTTTATATAGTATGTTTATATCCACTTGCAGATGGTTTACTGTATTTATCATAGGTGGTATATATGTTTAAAATAGTGGAATAAATTCTTTGATGCAGATTTTATATAGTTGCTTGTTTATTTTCTGCAAAGTTTGAAATGTATATCCTTTTTGTTGTTGTTCATTATGATGGTACTAAGTTTAAGCTTAGTAGTTGTGATTGCGACCACGTTAGCATGATTACATTGTGGCATGCTATGTCTGAAAACAAAACTGGTAGTGAGAAAGTGCCAACTGAAGAGTATTATTTAGGTGTTTTGTCCATGGTCTGGTGAGAGAAAGGAAGTTAATAGTGATATGGAGTTGGTACATGTGTTTAGATTGTTTGTAGATCATAAGAGAGGACAATTAGGTTTGAAGTTGAAAAGAAACAATATATCCCACTCCAACCAGATTTAGGGTTTACTTAATTTGCAAATAACTTTTATAACTATGAAGGTGATAATGAGATTGATGATGCAAATAATGTATTTTCTGGTGACAGTGAGAAAGTGGTTGAGGTTAATGATGTTAGGGCAGAGGGTGGTGTAAATAGGGATGAACATGAGGTAGGTCATGAGAGTGATGAAGTGAATGAGAGAGGTACTTTGGCACTTGCTGCTGTAGATGAGAAAGACATCAATGTCAACCTTGAATTGTTGTAAGGGTATCAATCTAAGAGTGACGATGAGTATTTTAGTTAGTCAGAAGATGAAAAGACTGGAGTTAAATTGCTAGATTGATGAAGGGAAACCCCTTTAAGAAAATGGTAGGTGGTCGTATAGAGTTTGAGGTTGGATAAACACATGACACTGCGTACTCATTAAGGGCATTGTTGAAAGACCATGCCATTCAAGAAGACATTAATTACAAAAAAACAAAAAATGATTATAGTAGGTTAACATATGAATGTAAAGATGAGGGATGTCCTTAGAGGTTGCACGCTTCTAACGTGTAAAATGATGTAAATATTCAAGTTAAGACCTACAATAACAAGCCTGAGTGTCATAGGGTTTATAGAAGTAAAGAGGCTAGGTCGAAGTGGATAGCTAGTTAGTTTGAAATTATTGTCAATAAAAATCCTGATATCAAGTGTATGGTCATTGCTGATCTATTGAGAGAGCAATTTAATGTGACTGTTGATGCTCAGAGATTGTACAAGGCAAAAAAGAGGGCATTAACTGTGTTGGGTAGAGAGCATTCTGAATGTTTTAGTCATCTTAGGAGATATGCATTCATGGTGATGTAATCCAGGTTTAGCTATCTTTATCCACTTGCAAAAACCTAAACCAACCTTCCAAAGGTGTTTCATCAACTTTGAAGCTTAAAGATTAGGTTTTATAGAAGGGTGCGGGCCTTTCATTGGCATTGATAGCTGCCATTTAAATGGGCTATATGGAGGAGTACTCCTCTCGGTTGTTGCATTGGATGCAAGCAGTGGTCTTTATCCTGTTGCATTTTGCATATGTGAAGGGGAAACACTATTAAGTTGGACTTGGTTTTTGAAGATGTTGCGTGAATTTTTGAAATACCCTGAGGACCACCCAATATATTTCATGAGTGATAGGCAAAAAGGGGTCATAGGGGCTTTACGGTCTGAATGGCCAACTGCAAGTATAAGGTACTGTCTAACTTCTTTTTTTTTTTTGACAAATTTTTCTGGTTAAAATTTTAGTGTTTGTTTTTATATTTGACAAAATTTTCTAGTTTCATTAAAGGCCACTAAAATTTTTCTGGTTTGTATTCTTCCAGATTTCAATAAGGCATATGTTATTTTTTTTTTATTTTTTTTTTTAAATTTATATATCATTTAATTTCTACATTTTTAGCACTATTGCATTTATTAATTGTCTTTACATGTTTTAATTAGGTACTATGCAAGGCATATTTATACCAATTTTAGGAAAACTTATGCCACAAAAAAACTAAAAGACCGTTTTTGGGAGGCTAGTATGGTCTATGATGTGTATATGTTCAAGAGAGTTATGACAGATATAGGTACTGTGAGTGTTGATGGAAAAGCCTGGTTAGAAGAAATAGAACCCAAACATTAGTCTAGGCATGCCTATTAAGTGTGATCATATCACTAATAACATGACTGAAGCATTCAATAGTTTGTTGGGGGATTATAGGGTTAGGACATATTTGAGCTTACAACAATACATTATAAGTTTGGTGATGACTAGATTCCAGTAAAGAAAAGATGATTGTCAAAGGTGGAAGTCCGAGTTCCCACCAACTGTCAACAAGAAGATAGTTCAAGCTAGTTTGGACAGTAGAATCCTTACAATGATACAAGTATGAGAGGGAGAATATGAGATGTTGGGTTTAACTACGGCATATATATATTCCAAACAACAAAATATTACATGTGAGTGTGGTCAATGGTAGATTAGTGGGGTGCCATACAGCCATGCATTGGCTGGTATTAGACACTTTTATGGAATCGGTGTAGCAAAGGAGAGGTTAATTGACTTTGTTCACCCAAGCTTGTCAAAGTCGGCCTTTGTTGCAATTTACCATAACATGATCCATCCCATTCCAAATATATGTGCATGGGCTAATGTTGAAGTAGCGCATGCTGATCCACCCCCACTAATAAAGAAATCCGGTCGACCGAAGCTTCTAAGGAAGAGAGAATCAAGTGAGAAACCCAAAGCGGCTAAGAGTGGTAGTGTTATTTGTGGAAAATGCAAACTACCTGGCCACAACAAAAGGTCTTGCAAAGCAATTGATACTTCTAGAAGCAATAAGGTAATAATGTTATTTTAAAACTCTTCTAAAATTGTCTATGGTGTTTATTACTAATTGTTTATTTTTTTGTTGTTTTTTATGTACAGAAGGCTGCAAAGGGTGGTGCCTCATCTTCAAAACCAAAACACGAAACAACCTCCTTTTCACAACCTGGCCACAACAAAAGGTCTTACAAAGCAGTTGATACTTCTGGAAGCAATAAGGTAATAATGTTATTTTTAAACCTGTCTAAAATTGTCTATGGTATTTATTACTAATTGTTTATTTTTTTGCTGTTTTTTGTGTATAGAAGATTGCAAAGGGTGGTGTCTCCTCTTTTCAATCAACACACGGAACAAACTCCTCTTCACAACCTGGCCACAATAAAAGGAATTACAAAGCAGTTGACACCTCTAGAAGTAATAAGGTAATAATGTTATTTTTAAACACTTTTAAAATTGTTCACGGTATTCATTACTAATTGTTTATTTTTTGGCTATTTTTTGTGTACAGAAGGTTACAAAGGGTGGTGTCTCCTCTTCACAACCAGAACATGGAACAGTCTCCTCTACACAACCACCACACGGAACAATCTCATCTTCATAACCAATACATGGTGGTGCCTCATTCTCACAGCCTCCCACTCAGGTTCAGACCAAACCAAATTCTCAACTAACAATGCACTTAGATTGATCAAACATCAACACTCAGTAGTATATTAGTGTGGTTTTTGTAAGCACTTAAACTGATTATAGTGCTTATTTGTTGGTACAATTTATGTTTGCTAGTTTTTGGTTGAATTTTAATATAGATTTTGTTGAACTGATTATAGTGCTTTGCTGTTGAAACTGATTCTACATGCTTTTGATGGTATTATAACCATGTATGAAAGCTTAGTAAGTTTGATTAACCATGTATGAATTGAAGCACTTAAATTGTTGTTGTTGCTTTCATTACTAACTGTCAACAAGCATTACATGTTCATTACATTTAGAAAAAAACATAGTTATTGAAATAATAAAGAAAATCATATTAGGTAGCATCATCATCCTTAATCCACTTTGAATGGACTCTAACTTGTGTATTCTTCCATGTAAACATTTTTCCATGATCTGCATATTCGAATTTAATACTTTGATTTCTTCTTCATCTCTACTCATTTCTTTAACCCTTTGTTGGCATCCTATATAATCTCTTTCATATGGCTACCACCAAATAAAAAATTTGCATTGTCTTTTTTCACAACAATAATACAATTTATCTGGATTTTTTTTTTTCGATTCAAAAATCTTCAATCCAACCTTTTTCCCACAAAAACAAGTTTTGTTTATGAATGTAACTCCACCATTGATGTTAGTTGATGGGCTGGAACTTCCTTCCATGGTGGGATATTTATGTATTTTTACTATATATATATGAATGTGTAAAAGAAATAAAAAATATGAATGTGTGTAGCTGTAATATTTATGTATTTTTAATATATATATATATATATATATATGAATGTGTAAAAGAAATAAAAAAGATGAATGTGTGCGGCTGTAATATTTATGTATTTTTAATATATATATATATATGAATGTGTAAAAGAAATAAAAAATATAAATGTGTGTAGCTGTTTTTGTAAAGCAAAATGAAAGGAAAATATGAATGTATGCAGTTGTTTGTAAAGCAAAATGGAAGGAAAATATACATGTGTACAGCTGTGCTTGTAAAGCAAAATGGAAGGAAAATATGAATGTGTGCAGCATGTTGAAGAGGTGATGTTTTTATAGATTGAAATATACCGTTGAACAACGAACAAATTTATTAAAGGGGCATAACTGTATTTTCTCTTCAAACAGCACTTTTCAAGGGTAAAATTGTCTTCCAATGGGCTGCAATTGTCAGAGTGAGCCACTTTAACGGAAAAGTTAATGGGATGAGGTTAAGTGGTGATTACTTTCGATTTCAAGGTGGAAAACGACCATAAATGAAAATACAGTGAGGAAATTTACCAATAGCGCAACATTGGGGGGGGGGGGGGGGTGGTGTTTGAATGAAACTTTCCCTAAAAGAAAAGTACTTATAAGTGTTATCCAAGAAAGTACTACTTTTTCTACAAACAAATTTTTTGAATCATAAATTAGTGCATTTTATAAAAGCACCGACATATACGAATTACAATTTGTTGATGGTAAATTGATAAATTCCAACAAAGGTTTATCCATATATGTCACATAATATTTTCTAGAGGGTGTGAAATGACCAATACCTCAAAAGTAAGACTTTTGGGATGGTAAAAGACAGATAGCTATTGTGTATGTATATATATAGAGTTGTTTTAACGAATTTCGCGGATCATAATTTCAATAAAATCTACCCATAGCCAGAATGATGAAGTAGATATTATTGAAGACTTTCAATTTTAAAAATATTCATCTAATTAATGCATATTATTATGTTTCCATTTATTATATATTTAATGAGGTAGTTAATTATTATAAGATTTGATTATTATTATAATTTGATTATTATAATTATAATAATAATCAAATCTTATAATAATTAACTACCTCATTAAATATATAATAACTTGAAACATAATAATATGTATTAATTATAACTTAAATGATGTGACAAATAAGTTGTTATTACTGTATCATTCACCACATCATCTCATGATTTATGCGGGAAAGATTACTTTCTGCCACATTATACGGGTTGAGTTTTAGATTATTACTCTTAAAAATATTCAATAATATCTCCTCTTGTAATATATATATATTCTCTAATTCCTTGAACCTATACACATAAAACTGATTATTTTCTTTTGCTAATATTAAGGATTCTTTAAAACATTTCCCAATTATTATTTTTATTTTTTAAAGAAAAACATTTCCCAATTTATGTTTTATAAAATTTATGGTATATGTATAATGCTCCCACACAATCCTAGAGATATCCACCCCCATAATATGGGGGAGAAAATCAGAAAATTTCCCATATACATATAACATATGTTTGTACAATGCATATTTGTCAATCCTTCCCAATTTTGGTGTCAATTTTTTTTTTTTTTTCTATAATAAAAAAAAAAAAAAAAAAACGAAAAGGATGGTGAAGGAGCCAAATTAAACAGAGCCTTAAAAACAGTGTCTGTGTGTGTACCGTGGGAGAGAGAGAGAGTGTATAAAACCAGAAACTGTAGTTAGTGGAAGATAACAATGAAAAGAACATCGGTTCCCTCAAAAAATTTGTATCTGCCTTCTCTCATACTAGTTCCCAATATTCAAAATCCACACTTTTTATTTTATTTTTTTTTTTATTTTATCAAAAGTTGAACCCAAAAAGCACCTGTTTTGTTTTCTCATGTCTTTGTTCCTCCTCTCTCCCGTGACTTTATTATATCCTTTTCAAATATTCTCTTCACACTTCTTCTTCATCTCCTACTAGCAGTGTGTTGTTGCCTCTCTGCTTTGCACCCAAAGTTGACTACTTTTATGCTGCTGAAATGTGTGAAATTCGGCTTTGTAAGTTGGATTCTGAGGCACCCATCTGGCGTTTTCAAGGTATGAGCTATAAAGTTTGTTGCTTTAAGAGGTTTGGTTCTGTTTTGGCTTTGATTTTGTTTCTGGGTTTTGCATTTTATGGGGTTTGTGATGAGTTGGCTATGGTTTCAGTTCCTATTGGATTTGAGATTTCTGGGCTTGATAGAAGTAAAACTTGGGTGTCTCAAAATGGGGTATTTGCATTTGGATTTTTGGACACTAGTTCAAGGGGTGGTGATGTTGATGGGTATGTTGTGGGTATTAGGTACAAGTTAGGAGACAAAGCTGCAAATATGCCTGTTTGGACTGTTGGTGGGGGTCTCAGGGTATCTGAAAACTCCACAATTAGGCTTAATTTGGATGGGAGGATGATTTTGTTTGAAAATCCTAGTGGTTTGATTGTTTGGAGTAGCAATACTTCCGGTTTAGGTGTTCAGAAAGCCACCCTTTTGAATAGTGGAAACCTGGTACTGATGGGTGGTGGAGATAATGTCCTTTGGGAGAGCTTCAATAGCCCCACAAGTACTCTCCTCCCTGGTCAATCTTTGCACTTCCCTCAAACCCTAAGAGCCCCTTCAACAAAGTCTATCTCTAGTTACTACAGCTTTGTGATTCGCCGCTTTGGTGAGCTTGCCCTTGTGTGGGAACTCAATGTGACGTACTGGAGGGCGCAGGGGCATTTGAGCTCCTTTGGTGGCCTTGTTAAGGAAGCAAGATTTGATACCAATGGTGTTTTAGGGCTATTCGATACTGGTGATAGAACTGTTTTGTCCATATCAAGTAAGGATTTAGAAGGCCCTCAGGTCTTGAGGCATCTCAGGATTGATTCAGATGGGAATTTGAGAATTTACTCTTGGGACAAAGTGGCTCATCAATGGAAGGTAGGGTGGCAAGCGGTTGATAACCAGTGCAATGTGTTTGGTTCTTGTGGTCTGTATAGCTTGTGTGGGTACAACTCGTCAGGGCCTATTTGCGATTGTCTATATGAAGGATCTATGAATTGGGGAAATGACCTTTCTACAGTAGATTCGGGTAGTTCTGGATGCCAAAAAATGGTGGATTTGGGGAACTGCAAAATGAATGCCAGCATACTGGTTCTGAAGCAGACAGTTCTTTATGGTCTTTATCCCCCTCTAGATGTTGATTTGATGCTAAGTGAGGGAGCCTGTAAAGAGTACTGCTCCAATGACTCTACTTGCATTGCAGTAACTTCAAAAAATGATGGTTCAGGAGTTTGCACTGTCAAACGGACCAGCTTTATTACTGGATATAGGAATCCATCTGTTCCAGCAACTTCATTCTTGAAGGTGTGTCAAGTCCCTCGGGCAGTTTCAGCTCGAGGAATTAATCCTCACACCAGCTTCATTTCAATTCCTAAATCACCTAAAGGATACAATGATCATGAGGGTTACAGACAAAATTTCGTAGAAGCTATTGGCTTGATAGTTTTGCTGACAGTCTCGGGTTTTCTGAGCATTGAGATGTTTGTGTTTTGTTTTTTTTATCGGAGACGACAAATTAAGGCTCAAACAAGAATCCCCTTCAGAAAGGATGTGCAAATGAATCCTCATTATAGTGGTCTCATTAGATTGTCCTATGAAGAGGTAGTGGCAATAATTGCCAACTTCACGAATCAACTTGGTCCATCTGTTTATAAAGGTGTTCTTCCCAATAAAATGCCAGTTATTGCCAAGGTGCTGAACAATTTAGTATCTGAGAAGGATTTCCGAAATGCAGTTTCTACCTTGGGTGCAATGCACCACCGGAATCTGGTGTCTGTAAGGGGATTCTGTTTCGAGCCAAATCACATAATTCTACTATCAGAGTTTGTACCAAATGGCTCTCTTGATAACTGGTTATTCAACACGAAGCACGAACATAATGAAGGGAATTGGCAACAGAGGCTTGATATTGCTCTTGGAGTGGCCCGAGCCCTTGCTTATTTACACATGGAGTGTCAGATATGTGTTGCTCATGGAAATTTGAAGCTTGAAAATGTCTTGCTTGATGAAAAGTTGGTTCCTAAGGTGACAGATTTTGGAATTAAAAGCTTACTGGGTGACGAGGCAGCATCTTCCTCTTCTTCCGAGTCTCTACCAGAGAAGGATATATACATGTTTGGAGAAATGTTGCTGCAAATAGTAACGTGCAAGAGGGACATTATGGGCAGCAATCTGCACAATTTGGTTAGCAATCTGACCGAAGAACTGAAATTGGAGGGCAGCAAGGATTGCGAAGGAATAGAAAGAGCTGTGAGAATAGCTTTGTGGTGTCTGCAAAACCAGCCATTTTTACGACCTTCCATTAGTGAAGTAGTGAAGGTATTAGAAGGTACACTTTCAGTAGATAGGCCCCCAACGTTTGCCGATCAAGTTGATGAATTAGGAACTTGAATAATTTGAAAGCACACTTACACCTCAAGTTTTAGTCTGGAAATGTCCAGGAGTTCAATATTTTTGCGAGATTGATCCCTCCTTGGATATGTACAATGTAGCTTTTCAATCACATGCCTAGATTTGGCAACTAGTGGAAGGAGGCTACAGTCACTTGTCACTGTATTCAAATTCAACAGATTGGTCTTGTAATGTGATATTGATTTCATTTGATAGGTCAGGCCTTATCATAAGTTTTCTATTTCTACAAGATCGTAGGACTTGATAACATCTTAATAAGTTCTCTCTTTTTTTTTTTTTGAAATCTGTGGGTGTCCGGGTCAATTTGCGCGCGCCTCAACTAATCTCACAAGGTCCTCAAGTTAACAGACGGGTAAACCTCCAGTGGCCCCAAAAGAAATGTGATTGCTAGGGATCGAACCCAAGACATCTGAGTTTATGGTTTGCCCCAGTGATCAGCGGCACCACCTCTTGTGGTTAATAAGTTTTCTATTTCACTTGATAAGTTTTCTATTTCATTTGTAAATACATCAATGTCCACAATCCAAAAAATCCAGGGATCAGGAAGCACAAGTAAAGATGGTTAAAAAAAAAAATAGATATTTTGCTAAAATCTAGGGGTTAAATAGATAATCCGCTATAAAAATGATTGAATTGCCCTTAGTTATTAAAATTTGAAAATGAAGATAATCATTTTATAATAAACAATTGTTATTTTGTTTTTATAATTTTTAAAGAAAATAAAAAAATGCTGTTATTTAAATAATTATAATATTAATATTCATTTTAAAATTAAAATTTTTGTTTGATGGCTTTTAAAATATAAATTTAAAAATTATTAAAAAAATTAGTATTTATGAGCTATTAAATTATTATAATTTTTACTAACTAACCTTTACAAATAGTATTTTTTTTAAAAAAAAAATGAAGATAAATTACAATTTTTAAATTAGTTTTTTATTTTTCCATTTAAAAATTAATTTAAAAATTATATTTCATTGAAAGGATTATCTTCGATTAATTTAATTCAATAGTTTTCTAAAAAATGATTATCTTTATTTTTAAATTTTAATAACTAAGAGCAATTTAATCTTTTTTATTAATTCAATTTTAAGAATAGAGGAGGTCTGAGTAGATAAATGTATACTTGCTCTCTAATTATATTTATACCAAACTTCAGGGGAGATGAGTGTATTTACCCCTAAAAAAATGTTGTTACTTATCTTGGGTAATTGAGGATATTAACAATATTTTAACCCAAATTTTTGAAAATATGGAGACCTTATATTTTCACATAAACCAATATTTACTTAAATTATTTATTTATTATTTGGACAAATATTTACTTTATTGGTCATAAGAGTCCTAACTCATAGGGATAAATATTTTGACCTCCCATAAAGTTTGATATAAATATAATTAGAGAGCAAGTATACATTTATCTATTCAGATCCTTGTTTTAAAAATTAAATTAATAAAAGAAGCAAATTATGTCTTTTTTTTTTTTTTTATAAAATTAAAAAAACAACCAAATTAAATTAATTGAAGATAATCAATGAATATGAATGAAATAAAAAACTATTTTTAAAATTTTAATTAAAATTTTAAATTATCTTCATTTTTAAAATAATTTTTTCACTATTTTTAAAGAAAATAAAAAAATGTTTCATTTTTTAATTTATCTGAAATCTTTAATTTTTTTTGATGGTTTTAAAATTTAAAAATAATAAAAATAAAATAGTATTTTATGATTTATTAAATTATTTTCATTTTTAATAACTAGTAAAAATATATTTAAAAGTGAAGATAAATTAAAATTTTAACAATAGTTTTTTATTTTTTCATTTTAAAGTTATTTTTTAATTTATATTACATTTAAAGGATTATCTTCATTTAATTTAACATAAATATATTTTATAAGAAAAGATTATCATCATTCAAAAATTTTAATGAGTAAGGATAGTTTGGACTTTCTATTAATTAAATTTTGAGGGTAGAGGTGGTATAAGTTGATAAATGCATATTCGCTCTTAGACTGTATTTATATCAAACTTAAGGGTTGCATGTGTATTTACCCCTAAATCATAAGAACCTTTTTTATTTTTATTTTTAATTTATTTGAATCAAATTATTTAAACCACAGGAAATGAGGAAAATCCATCCAGCTACCATCCAAACTCATTCTCATTCCATAATCCATTTACACTTGTCATCTTATTATCCTTAAAATCTAAAATCAGTCAAAAGTTCATTTCACAAACACACACTCACTTTCAATCTCTCATGTTGGACAATTTAGAGCCTCAAGCTCATGTCCATTTGACTGCCTCTGTATCTTTTCTCTTCTCTACTGTTTGTGTTTGTGGGCAGTGAAAGCTCAAACTAGCAGCCATGGAATCCCTGAAAGTTTCTTCTTTTACTGCACTTCACATCCCAACAGCAACAACACCTGACAAAACCCTGTTCACTAGGCTCAAGTTCTTGAATTTTCATCAGTTGAGCCCACTACCCAGTTCCATTTTTTCAATAACCCACCAGAGCAGATCATCAAAACCATCCAAGCTTTACACCACCTTGTCGTCGTCATCCGCAGTTTCAACAGAGAAGACAGACCCAGATCTTGAAACTGCAACCCCAGATGAAAAGTTTGAGTGGTTCTCACAATGGTACCCGGTCATGCCAGTGTGTGATTTGGACAAGAGGGTGCCACATGCAAAGAAGATTTTGGGAATTGATGTGGTAGTGTGGTGGGATAGGAATGAGAGTGCATGGAAGGTGTTTGATGACACTTGTCCTCATAGATTGGCTCCATTGTCTCAAGGGAGGATTGATCAGTGGGGGAGGCTGCAATGTGTGTACCATGGATGGTGCTTCAGTGGCTCTGGTGACTGTAAATTTATTCCTCAAGCACCTCCAGATGGTCCTCCGGTAACAAGTCTTCACTTCAAAGCTACATTTTCTGTTTTCTTTGCTAACATTGCATTATCCAAATTTGTTGCTTTGCTGTTCTTTGGAATTTTTATTATTGATGTCTGCAATAGATTTTCCTATCTTAGTGGAAGGTATTTTTCCTTTGGTTTTAGACTTTAGTTTATTTTTAATGGAGGCCATTTCCTAGGATCAGTGATTGAGGTGTTGAACCAGGAAAGAGAATTTTTTTTAATAATCATATCAATCCTAAGTTGATGGAATTTTCAAATTGTCTAATTTTTTCAATTTTTTTTCTCATTTAAATAGCAAGATAACTTTGAAACTTGATCTTATTTTCTGGCTTCTACAAGGATAGTTAGATTAGACTTGTTCATCAATCTGACCTTGGAGCTCCAGAGATCAACACCTATCATGATGAACTATTATCTAATGGGATAAACATATAGAAGTGACTCATTGTTGTTCAGAATGATGTTGGGCTATTGATTTCGAAAGCCTTCGGATCTTAGTTTCATTGCATTTTAATTTTTAACTTCTTGTTTACTTGTCTAATTTTAAAGAGCTTAAACAGGAAAAGAAAATTTCTAGAGTAATTTTCTATTGAATCTCACAATCTTTCGTATTCCATCATACCAAATGTTGACTGTTACGGATCAAGATTCTCTCTTTACCTTTTTTTTCCTGAGACTTTTCATAATCTAGTGACACCTAAGCATAACAAAAAATACATGGTTAAGATTTGATCACTTTTCTCTTTTTCATGCAAGTTGATGTTTTAATTACATTTGGAAAAAAACTAGGAAAAACAAGGTCAAGGAGAGGGTCTTAACATTTATCTTATCGTTACCCGTGTACAGACAACATGTATTTAGAATCTATGTTCAGCTGACAAATATATTTTCTGGCAAAAATTGTAATTTCCATTGACCTTTTTATCAAACTATGCAGGTCCACACATTCAAGAAAGCATGTGTTGGAGTTTATCCAACTACCGTGCAGCATGACATTGTGTGGTTTTGGCCTAGCACTGATCCTCAGTACAAAGATATTATTATGACGAAGAAGCCACCTTACATCCCGGAACTGGAAGACCCATCATTTACTAAGCTGATGGGAAATAGAGATATTCCTTATGGGTATGCAAGGATCTAGTCTTTAGTTTTTTCCTTATATAACTTCTTGTTTAACTTGAAAATAATGATTGTCTTGTTTCTACTCTCTCAGACATTCAATATTTTGAGACCTGAATATCTATTGCTTTGCCATGATGAACTTGTTCTTTCTTAAAAACTTTGGCAAGAATTTCTAAGAAAACCATATTAACTTATTTATAGATACAACTTGGCTAGATGTAAGTTATGATGCGCCTTAGTGTACATTTTGTTATTCAAGAAATTCTTCTAAGAATATTTCATTTTCAGGTATGATGTTCTAGTTGAAAATCTTATGGACCCTGCCCATGTTCCATATGCGCATCATGGAATAATGCAAATTCGAAAACCCGATGGTAGATAAGAGCTTCTAGATAATCCTTACTCTAAGTCATTATTATTCTCTTTGTCTAAGAATTATGTTTGGCCAATGCTGAATTTGCTCCACAGTGAAGCTCGATCGAGAAGGGGGCAGACCGCTTGAAATGAGCGTCAAGAAATTTGACATAAATGGTTTCATTGGAAAGCATGAATGGGGCAGTGGAAAATTTATTGCACCTTGTGTTTATTATTCTTATTCTGAACCTGTGGTGGATCAAGGTAATGAATCCGCATCATCAGGAGGCAACGAGAAGGTAAAGGTAAATATAAATGTTCTTCTTAAGCTGATAAGTGATAATTTAATGCCCTTTATAATGTTTACCACTTATGCTTTCTGTTCTCTTTTATGTGGTTCAGAAGTTGCCGAAGCAACGGAGGATGGCTTTGATCTTTCTCTGTGTTCCAGTTAGTCCAGGTAACAGCAGATTGATATGGACCTTCCCAAGAAACTTTGGCGTTTGGATTGATAAAATTGTTCCACGATGGATGTTTCATGTTGGTCAAAACCTGATTCTTGATTCAGATTTATATCTGCTTCATATCGAGGTAACTCCTCTTTCTCTGGAAGCACCATTTTCCATCGAGTTAGTTGGTTGATTATTGATGTGGTCCTGTTCATCATGCTACATTAAGTGGCTGCTGTCATGACCCGACATGATATCACATAGACTAGATTTCAGTTTAAGGGGATTTCATACAACCACCGAGTTAGTTATGTTTCTGTTTTCTTCTCGATAAAGAATTTGAGTGCATGAAGACTTTTGTCTCTTACAATAAGAGAACACAATAAGATTTTCTTTCTTTTAGCATCCACCAAACTTTAGATCTCCCCTCAAAGGTAAACCTAATCCCCACAATCCTAATGTGAGTAATATTTGATTTCAAGCCCTCTTATACAACCCTTGCTAGCAGTATCTTACATTGTTGTTTCTAGCTGTAATTCACACATGGTACTGGCACTAGAAAAGTATAATGCTTTACAATGAGTTGGAGTTTAAAAGAAACATAATTTGCAATTTATTAGAGTTACCTAATTCTTCAGTTTCTTGTTGTAGGAGCGTAAGATCAAGGATTTTGGCCCTACCAACTGGCAGAAAACTTGTTTTGTGCCGACAAAATCAGATGCCTATGTGGTTGGTTTCAGGAGGTGGTTGAACAAGTATTCTGGTGGTGAAATCAATTGGGGCAGAAAATTTAGTGGAACTCTTCCACCAACACCACCAAGAGTACAGCTCCTGGATAGGTAACACAAATTCAAGTATAATTCAGGTTTCAAGTTGCAATTTAATTAATATATTTGTTTCTCATAATGTAAGAAGCATTTTCCCTAACATTTGGAAAAACCGGAAACTTAACGAACTGCGCCATTAAGATCATGCATCTAATTTGCTAGAATTGTATAAGATCTTCAAGTTAGATTAAAACTCAGTCAACTGCTTTTCCGACATAACTTGTGTCAAGTTGTCATTTCTCTTCTCCTTTTCGGGATTATATGTATCCTCCTTTGTTTCAATACTCACAAGTCCCCTGCCCTTTTTCGATCTGTGCTTTTAATTGAAAACTATTGTCAAACACTACAACCATAATTGCAAATTCAAGGAAATAAATTTATTTATACCTTTTGCAGGTACTGGTCACATGTAGTGAACTGCAAGAGTTGCAATTCTGCATATAAGACTCTCAATGCACTTGAGGTAGTATTGCAAGTCATCTCCATTGTTTCAATTGGGATTGTTGCTGCAACCAAGCAGAATGTAATGTCATCAATCATGAGAACTACATTGGTCTCGACGGCAGTAGTTTGCTTCGCAGCCTCAAGATGGTTGGCTCATTTTATCTACAAAAACTTCCATTATCATGACTACAATCATGCTTTTCGCTGAGATAAGTTTTTATGATCGATAATTTGGAAAACTTCTGTTATCATGATTACGATCATGCCTTTGTTTCGCTGAGACAAGTTCTTATGATCCATAATTTGGGAAATGTAAATATTACTTGTATGCATGTACATTCAAGATTTGGGAATACTTGCATACAGTTTGTATACAAACATATTGATGAAGAAAATTTATAAAGCACAACTAAATAACTATTTTGTTGAAAAATTGTTTTGTTTTGGGTGAAATTTATGTAGAAGTGGAGGACATTTATCAATATAAACTCATAAGGATTATAACTTCTGCTCAAAACCAATACTTCTTTTTTATCACTTTTTTTTTTCTTCCAGAAAACTACTAATTTTAGTGGTAATTTATACATGTGAGGAAGCAGAATTTGAATAAATATAATTTATACAAATTTTTGTACCTTGAAGGACTAAAACTTTTGTTTATATTTGAACTCTTTATATCGAGAGTTGCTCTCATAAATCAAACTTCAAATTAGTCAAATATCATGGAGTCAATTATTACATTCAAGTGTGAAATACACAAATACACAATTATTGAGTGAATTATTCATATCAAACTTTACTTCGTCTCTCTGAGTGATTTTGAAGTAGAAGCAACCACACATTCTGTGTAAATGTTTCTTTTGTTGTATTTTTGTCAGTACTCCGGTTTGAGCAGTGAAAGCAGCAGCCATGGAAGCTATAAGAGTATCTTCTGTTTCTTCACTTAACATCCCAAACGCACTTCACAGAACCCTGTTCATTAAGCACAAGTTCATAACTGTTAAGCATAATAGAACTAGGGATGACAATGGATCGGACTCGGGATGGATACCCAAATATCTATTCTCGTAACTATTTGAGGTATATGGAGGAAATATGAGGTTTTGTTACTTTTTTGAGTTGGTGTTTCATGAGTATCACCACTTTAATAACTTAAGTTTTAAAGGCACAAAAGTAATTGACTTCCAAAATTACTCTTATTTTAAATATTTTTTTATTATATTTTTTACTTTATCTTTTCTATTACTTTTATGTTGATTTAAATCTACTTTTCTTTCTAACTTTAAAAGCTTTGTAAACTGAAATCGAAGTTCATATTTTTCTCCTCTTCGTTTGTGTACAAATCAAGCTAAGGTAATCCCATTTCTTGTGTTGTTTTGGTTTTGAATCTTCCATAGTTAAAGTTGTTGAGGTAGTTAGGTTGAGTTGCACAGTTTGAGAAACTTCATTGGAGTGTTGATGGCACATTTTTTTCTTCTTTTTTTTCGAGACTTATTTGATTGTTTCCGAGACTTATGTAAAGGGACCGAGACATTTGATATTTGTTTCCGAGACTTTTTGGTAATGGATCAGAGACTGGGTTTTTGGTTACTGTTTTCCGAGACTTTTGTTTTAATTCCGAGACTTAATATATCATTTCCAAGACTTTTATTCTTTGTATAGAATTTGAGACTTAATACATAATTTCCGAGGCTTTTGCATTAAGTTTCCTAGACTTTGGTTTTATATTTCCGAGACTTTAGTTTTCATAATTTCGGAGACTTTTATTTTTAGTTTTCAAGACTTTGGTTTTATATTTTCGAGACTTCGGGTTTATATTTCCAAGACATTTCTTATACATTTCCGCGACTTCTATTTGATATTTATGAGACTTATTAACCTATTTCCGAGACTTATTGTATGATACTAACTTTTTAAATCATATTTATTAACCTATTTCCAGATTGTTATTATGTTTTGTTTAGTTGTTTAATTTTTGGTATATGTTTTTTTTTTTTTATATAGGAAAATAGATCGGGTTAGAATAGTTATATCATATAACGATTGATGGGAGCAACTACTAGTCGGAAGCTAGAGGTTTGTTGGCTCTATAAATAGGGAATATATGTGGCAAATAATATGACTTTTAAAGAACTGTTGGCGCTCGTGCAGTTTATTGTGAAATATGATTAAAACAAATACAATTTTGATCTACAGTCAATATCAATTGTTCCAGGCACTACATGTCGCACATTTTATAAGAAACGAAAATGATGTCTAGTTTATGCTAGGGGAAGATAGGGTGATTCCTCAAGTATGTGTTAGCCTAATTGAAATGAGATGTGGAGGTGTGATGGGTGATGACATCCCTCTTCATAGAAATCCCCAACATTATGCATGTTAGAACATTGATTCTTGTTGGCATTATTCTATATCAAAACGAAATTTCCTTTGTATTAATTAGTTGTCTAGGATTTATGGTTTATGAAGCTTTAAGAAAATTGAACATTACATCAAACAAAGTGAAGCCTTCAAGAGGGAAGAGCATCAAATGTATATTTAGACCTCATTCCTCTTGCAAGACCTTTAGGCACACACACACACACACACATGGCATTCATATGTGTCCCTGCATAGTTGTACACCATTGGTATAACACATTCACACACTTGATAAAGTATGCACATGCATTTGTTTCATATTGACAAACATTGTAGAATTGCATGTTATAGGACTATCCTAGGAAATAACATACTTGTGTGACTTTGTGTTTACTTTGTTTTGGACTTAAACATGATCTCATATGATTCCATATTGAGTTCCAATCATTTCGGTTACTCATTCATTAAGTTTCGAGTCCAAACTAGGAAGCTACGTTACTTTATGTTCTCATTCGTTAAGTTGTCTTCGTTATCATATATCGAGTCAAATTCTCAACCTTTTGTCAAAGTTTCATAGTCTTCCTTGTGCGTGAGGGAATCATGGTTCTTTTACGCCTCCCTCGCGCTCCTCCCACATATAACCATCATTAGTTGATATATATGAATCTCATCGTTAAATGGATCTTAGTGAGAGATTCATATAAATCATGGCCCAATTCTATATGATCACATCATACAAGGTGCCTCTATTCTCATATCTCCATATGAATGATCCAGGGTAGGATCACCGTACACTACGAAATAGATCGCATCTGTATATTAACCACAAATAAAGTACCTAGCTTTATTTGCTATTTACAGATTCTTTAGATTGCTCGTTTCACACTAAATCCATCTATATACAACACTTACATACTCAGTTCGAAATTATATTCGACAATCTTGGATGTTAAGTACACATGTTATATATAAATATATGAGACAATTTGAATAAATAAACAGCTTCTTTTATTTATGTTCAATTCACATTTACAAATTACAAGCTTTAAGGCAAAAACCCCAACAATCTCCCACTTGCACTAAAGCATATGAGAGATGTCTTGTAAACCTAGACCCTCTAGGTGACTCATAAACACTTTAGCCAGTAAGGTCTTCATAAATGGATCAGCATGATTGTGCTGTGACGCTACCTTGGTCACGGTCACAACTCCTCCTTGCACTATCTCTTTTGTGGCTTCTTGGTTCTTTGGAATTAGCCACATTACCACTGTTATCACAATAAAGTGTGATGGGCTTATTCAGATCTGGAACAACTTCTAGATCACTCAAGAACTTGCGGAGTCAAGCATCTTTAGCAGCTTCACAAGTGGCTACATATTCGGCTTTCATGGTGGAATCAGCAATACAATATTGCTTCACATTCCTCCACATAATGGCTCCACCACCAAGGGTGAATACTGATCCAGATGTTGATTTCCTAGAATCCCTGTTTGACTGAAAATCAGAATCGTGTATCCTAACAAGATTAAATCCTATCCAGAATACACTAGCATAAAGTTTCTCATTCTCTGAAGATACTTGAGAATAGTCTTAACAGCAACCCAATGATCCAATCTTGGGTTGGACCGGTATCTGCTGGCTACTCCCACTGTGAAACAGATGTCCGGTCTCGTGCATAACATAACATACATGAGACTACCTACTACTAACGCATAGGGAACACGTCTCATATCCTCAACTTCTTGAGGTGACTTAGGACACTGTTCCTTAGACAAGTGAACTCCATGCTTGGAAGGTAAATTACCTTTCTTAGAATTCTGCATCGAAAATCACACAAGAATCTTGTCAATATACGATGTTTGAGACAGTGCTATGAGTTTGTTCTTACGATTCCTTATAAGTTTAAGTTGGATCCCTAGAACATAACTTTCCTCTTTCAAATCTTTCATTTGGAATCGGTTAGCCAGCTAACCCTTTACTTCTGATAATACCCCTATATCATTCCCAATGAGTATGATATCATCTACGTATAGAACTAAGAAAACTACCTTTTTGTCATAATCATCCATTGCATTCTTAAATGTCAATGGTTCATCCACACTATCAATAGAGATGACATCTCGTCCCTCACTTATACAAAAATTGCGTTCAGGTTGTCTTACAACCCTCCACTACGTCTAGGTAATAGTGTATCCTAACTAGGAATTATCTGACTATCAGATGTCAATGGATCAACAACTCTTGTTGATTAAGCTCTAGTCGTACCAGGCTCTATTTCATTTAATACAATCTTACTACGAGGTTTATGATCACTAATATAGTTATCCTCAAGAAACGTTGCATTTGTTCTCTTCAAGATTATAGAAGTATCCACATCTGGTCTCCTTGAAATATCCTACAAACAAGTATACCACATACTTGGGTCTAGCTTTCCACTTTTGTTCTTCAGCACATGTGTTGGACACCCCCATATCCGGAAATGTTGCAAACTAGCTTTACGACCATTCCACAACTCTAAGGGTGTCTTAGGAACAGATTTGGATAGGACTACATTCAAAATGTAAGCCGTAGTTTGTAACGCATATCCCCAAAAGGAATTTGTTAATGATGAGAAACTAATCATTGATCTCACCATTTCCATTAGGGTTCTATTTCTCCTCTCCGCGACACCATTTTGTTGTAGTGTACCAACAGCTGTGAGTTGGGACACTATCCCATACTCGACCATAAAGTCTTTAAACTCTTGGTCAAGGTACTCACCTCTACGATCCTATCGTAGAGACTTGATAGTCTTTCCTAACTGGTTCTCAACTTCAGCTTGGAATTCTTTAAACTTTTCAAAAGTTTCCGACTTGTGTTGCATTAGGTAGACATATCTGTATCTCGAGTAATCATCTATAAAGGTGACATAATACTCATAACCACCCCTTGCTTTAACATTCATCGATCCACAAATGTCTAAATGTATAAGCTGTAATGGTTCTTTAGCTCTAAGCCCTTTTCCAGTAAAATGTCTCTTGGTCATTTTACCTTCTAAACAAGATTCACAGACAGGTAAGGTGCCAACCTTTAACTCACTTAAAGGCCCACTTTTCACTAGTCTATCTATCCGGTCAAGGTTGATATGACCAAGTCTTAGATGCCATAGATACATTTCGTTTTCTGGAGAAATATTTTGTCGTTTTGTTTTAGGTTTTTCAACTTTAAACAATTCAGCATTGAGCAGTGTAATATGTATTAAAACATACAAGTTGTTTTCGTTTAATCCTGAACATATATTCAAACCATTCTTTGCAATAATAACATACTTATTATTAAAAGAAATAGAATATGATTGTTCCAACAACTTTGAAATTGAAATCAAATTTCGAGTAAATCCAAGAATAAAAAATACATTATTCAAAACAATGAAACAACATCCAAAATGTAGTCTAACTACACCCACTGCTAGGGCTGACACGGCATTCCCTGACCTAACATGCTAGAGAAGGCTCCCTTTTCAAGTTGTGTCCAAGAATCAGTCCATTGCATAGAAGAACAAACATGGTTAGTGGCCCTCGAATCAACTATCCAGGGTGAAGAATCATCTTCCACTATACATGATTCAAAACAAGTAAATCATATTTAACTTTTGTCTTCTTCTTCTTGGCTACCTCCTCTATATACTGAGGACAATTCCTCTTCCAGTGTCCAACCTTGTCGCATTAGAAACATTTTCCTTTGCCTTGGTTGGTGGAGGTACCCTTTTCTTGCCTTGGGCTTTCTTGGGCTTGGGTTTGGGGTTTCTTAGGCTTGGGCTTACTCTTAGCCCTCCCAGCAGACCGCTTCCTCTTCTTATTATTAGAGGAAGATGGTTCGGCAACATTTGCGTCACCAGTCTTACTTTTGTTGTCCTTGGTGACCAAGATTGCATTTATGTTATGTTTGCATTTAGTGTAGTTATCACCAGTTAATATGTCATTTGCTAGGATTTGTAATAGTGCAGTTGACATGGTTGAAAAAACATAATTTAAGAATTCATTCAGTCATACATTCAAAACATGTGCAAATGTTCGACATAAAATTAAACACGATGAATGAAAATGTTTAATGAACAAGAACAACCCTAAGAAATAAATGTTTCTATGCCACGACAATCCAACATACCACAAGTGCTGCCTTAGGGTCAGTCAAATTCTTGCATGTTGGATTGAGATAAAACAAATTACGGTGTGTTCAATATTAATCTAGAGGGGGGGGGGGGGGTGAATAGATTTTAAGCGATTATTACCAATATTCGTGATTAGTCAATATTCACGAAAATACCCCAACTAGTCAAAATAAACAACAAGTGTAATATGATGCGGAAATATAAACAACACTTGAAGTATACGTGGAAACCCATCCACTGGGAAAAACCACGGGCTGCTATGTGCGCCACACACGAACCTCGAATCCACTAATTGCAATAGCTTATACAACCTAATCTCGGTTTGACGGCCTAATCCGGACTAATATCCCGCTACCATTACCCGCAGGCCTTTAAAAGTGAACCTAGTCCAATTTGCTTGAGTGACCACCTAATCTCGGTTAATCACACATGACTTACATTCTTCGAAGAGATAAAACATCCTATGTGAGTATATGATAATATTCAAGGAACAAACAAAGCTAGGGAACCTTAGATGTCTATCTAGAATGAGAATATGACAATTAATTTATTCCTAGATATCAAGAGCTAAATGACATGTCAAATAGCTGAGCTAATCAAGATTAAGCAAAACCTAGAAAGCTATCACAATACAACACTCAATAAATACACCACAATCAATCTCTATTTTGTATCTGGGATATATTCTAAGAGCATACAAATGATAAAAGAGATGGCTTGTTAAGAAAGACACTAATTATGTAAGATAATAGTGAAAACCTTAACAAGTAAGTTATGATGTTGCAAAACCATGCATGAATGCATCCTATATAGTCATAGATGATGCAAGATGATCTTTGATCCACAAAGGAAAAGTTTTGAGTGTTTAAAGGTGAGTTCTTGCGAATTTTTCTCTTGAAATATTTTCTAAGTGAAAAATATGCTTTTTAGAACTCTTGGAACTGACCTAAAACAAAGGAGGCATATATATAAGGTGTCAAAATGAAGTGACATCATTTTGATAAGTTTTCAAAAAATATGCCTTGACCGCCTTACACCCACTCTACGTAGGGCGGTTGCAGGGCGGTTTACAGGTGATTAAAAAATCCACTAGTGGCACCGCTCTATAAAGGGCGACCGTATAGCGGTCAAGAACAATTTTCTCTAACCGCTGTTCAACTGCCGTTCGCAGGGCGGTTGTAGGGCGGTTTTATAGCACCCTTAAAAAATCATGATGCATCAATGACATGGCATTTAACACACATGATGCAATTAAATTAAACATGCAAGAAGAGAGATTAATGAACATTAAAGCACAAATAATAAAGACACACAACATGCAAAAATAATAATTATGCAAGTGTTGTGAGTGTGTGCAACTCCATCTCTTCAAAGCAAGTAAGCACTAAGAGATTTAACTTTGAAGTGCTTGATCTCTTGAGGTCTTAAGAGGGCCTTGGTTGTGCAAAACACCAACCATCAAAAGCCTAAGCTACCCTTACATCAAACCCCACTTGTAGTTTGTCACCGAAATAAGCCAATCAAACTTGAGGAACTTATACGAGACATTCTCAATCAAATGTTATACCAGAATAACTCTTATTCCTCTAACATTCAACCATCGTTTATTTCAATCAGGTTTATAATTAACCTATTTAATTAAAATCTTGAGAGCGTAACCCATAATTTTAGATCTCAAGAGCTTAACTTGAGAATTGCTGCCTTCCGCCTTAGGGTTAGTCAATCCTAAAATCCCCTTCGAAATCTTATATGTAAGGAAGTCAACATTGGTATTGATTCTTATTGAAACCCTCCTTAGGGAGGACGAATGTAAAGCCGTCACGAAGCCCCACTCGAATCTCACGGTGTTGAACTAATGATGGAGACCGCAAGATATATTGTCACATATCCCTCTCCCACTCACTATTTTATAATTAGGTTTTCTATTAATATTAATGCACCTAGAATATACTAGATTAAACGGCTAATTTCAATCTAAGCGTCATGTGTATTAATCACATATTATTAGAATCCTATTCCAATAACTAATAAACTAATTCGATTTTTTTTTTTAACTCTTAAAAATCTAGTTCATTAGTGATAATTCTAATCTATGTAAACTGTTTACTAAGACTAGAATTATTAAATGTGTATTTACCAAGTGTTAACTATTAAAACTAAGCACATTATTAGGTCCAATTATTATTAGGGACTTAATCGAATTAATCCTAATATATATAACGGACCCTACTAATCTAAGTGATTAAACTCTTTAATAAAAAGATTAGTGATTAACGAGAATTACCAAGTTTTTACTCCTAAAAAACTAATCCCATTAATTTATAGCCATTTATGTGAATTACCCATTTTAATCAAATTAAAATAAAATAAAATAAACACATAATATAGATGGCTATATTGCATGTATGACATATCAACATATATATATATATATATAAATATATATATATATATGTGTGTGTGTGTAGGCACACCTAATCTAAATGATATGTATATATGGCAATGTTTTAATCATCTCATAATAAAAGCATACATGAGTTGACTGAGTGCAATGGGTTATCTAACTTTAATAAATATCTATCTGAGTGCAATGGGTTATCCAAGGCATTCCTTGGTCCTCAAGTAATTCCAATATTCTTCAAGTCCATCTTTTGCATTAATTGGGCTTTTAACCAGTGTTCGAAAAAAACGGTCTGGGCGGCCACCTAGACTCTGTGCGGCGGTCAGTCGTCCCGAGTTAGCTAAAATCGTTGGAAAAAATTGGTCAACGGAAAGTCAATGGTCAATGGTCAATAGTCAACAGTCAACAGTCAAAACTCGGCCCCCTAGTTCGGTTCAGACCGATTAATGGGGTCCGGGTGGAGTCAAAGCCATTGACTCCACCTGGACCCTTTTTTTAAAATTTTTTTTTTTAAAAAACGAACAGCTTCTGATCGTGCATAAATTGTTGTATATTTCGGCCCTCATTTTCTATTCCTTTGTCTCGATCTTGTGTGTATTTTATGTATATTTTTTGTCTAATAGGCTTGTTGGTGCCAATTGCAGGCAATAGATGTAATTCTGGTGTTAGAAGCGTGTTACAGTTGTTTTAGCCGAAAAGGGGTCAAATGGTAAAAAGAGGTCAAGATCCAGCGTAGGAATTCCCATGTTGGAACTGCGCACAACCAAGACACCAAAGGATCAAAGAAGACAACAGAACACCATAAAGTGCGGGTGGAGTGCGGGTCCTTAAACCACACTTGACCCGCACTCTACACTGTCCAGCATTGGAATTCCAGTGTTGGAGTGTGGGTGAGTGCGGGTCCTTAAACCACACTTGACCTGTACTTTACACTGTCCATCGTTGGAATTCCAGCGTTGGAGTGCGGGAAATGTTAGGATTATGCTCAATAGCAAGAGTGTAATGTTGTAATTAACAATCTTTTTCATATAACAAATCGTATAGCATTTATAGTTTGTATTATAATTGTCAAAGTAAATAATCATAAGGTCTAAAGACTATGGGAAAAGAAGAATTGTTCGTACATCTGGATATGTATGTGGTAGACACAATTCTTTAGTTAGTCTTGAATATTGTTCACAACTTAAGTTAAAGGTTGGGCACCTTTATCTTGTTAAAGTTGTAGAATTCTTTTGCTAGCATTTGAGTGGGATCAAATGAGATATGATGAGTCTAAAATCATCGGAGTGTCTTCGAGCAAAAGGATCTAGTGCACTGGGTGCATTGAACTGGATCACAATGAAAAGCTTTATCTAGAACCGTCAATAGATAATAGTCTTTTCATTATCAGGACAATCGGAGAGTCTATCTTAATCCTGAGATAAATGATGGACTTATGGTTGCAAGTGATATCATTTGAGTTATCAATGAGTACGATTATATCGCATAGTCTATCCTCGATAGTTTGGTGATATTCATTTGTTAATCGATAGAGGACTTCATTTATAGATATGGACATCGTGGCTCCATTTAATTAAATGAGAGTATAATATCATCATATGGATGTTTTGAGGTAATTGGATATTAAATCTCAACGTTGAGTTTTCAATAGTGTCTATTGAAAACATGGCTTCTGGACAAGTCAAAATATCCAAGTTCAAAACGTGGTCATATGAGTAAATATGGTAACTTGAAGAGTTATAGGCGGTCTATGAACTCTTGGCGATTACTGATATTAATCACGAAGGATACACTATCTCCAATATGATTGTCTAGGGTATGAATGAGGAGCATCTTCCTTTTCTATCTTTATTTAAGAGTTCAGTTTTAGCTCTTTAGTGGAATGAGTTAAAATTAATGGATCGGACCTAAGTGAATCATTTGTTGATTGTGATTAGGTTATGTCTATTGAAGCTTAAATTTAGATGGCCCGCCAAGATCCCCAATCCACACGGACTTGCATGGATCACTTGATATATTCTACCGGACCAATTTAAGGGTCCATCTAGAATTGCATTTAATATATTAAGAATATAATTTGCACATTATTTAAGTAATGGGCTGCTCAATTATATTAATATATTAATGAAAGACATGTGGGCTTGTTTCTTTTAGTAAGAATGGGTCTGGTTCACATGTGGGCTTTTTTATTTAAAGTCCAATGGATTAAATGAAATAGGAAAATAATATTAGGCCCATCTTATATATAAGTGGGGCGGCTAGGTTAAGGTTTTGACCTAAAAATATTATTTTGTTTCATTTGTTTTAATTAAATAAGAATTAATTGATTTATTGATTAATTGTTTAATTAAAGAAACAAATCTTTCCTAAAAGTAAAAGACTTGTTTGATAAGTAAATAAATAAATTAGTATTATTTATTTAATCAAATAAGGAGTCTTTTTTTTTTTAGTCAAATAAAAGAATAAAAATAAAAGAGTTGGATTAGGGTTTGAAGTCTATAAAGTTAAAAAGAATTAGGGTTGAATTTTAGTCACCCTATATAAGTGACATGATGAAATTCGGCCAACCCTAATTAGATACTACATAGAATTCGGCAACCCTAAAGGAAAAAGAAGAAAAATTCGGCCAACCTATATATATGTTCTTATAGGGTTCGGCCACATCAATTAATTGGTGCTTGAGTTTTTATTTTTTTTCTTCTTCTTCTTAATTCTAAGAGAGTTTTTATTCTAGAGAGACAAAAAGGAGTGAAAAATTATTCTTTGATAGTATACAATTGCTTAAACATCAATAAGCTTGTGTATACGATATCGATCTAGGTTCACGCGAGTTTCGATCATAAGATTGTGAACTCAAAAGTGACCGGAATAATTTTGACATTCTTTTGATTGTTTTGTGACTAACAAAGAAAAGAAAGTATTTGTTTGGTCCATTCACAGGTTTGCAATTCAAAGGAAAGGGAGACCACGCTCCTAGGTGATCCACGTTCGTGCTCGGATTGAAGGTCTTGCGGATTACCATCGACGTAAGTCAATCGGATCACGCGACAAGAGGTAATTTACTTTTGTTGATATATATGCATGTTTATTGATTAAAAGGGTTTAAGGTTCATAAAGGAAAAATTTTAAAAGTCACTAAATCGTCTTTAGTATCGCTTCCGCTGCGTGTAACACTTTTATTTGTTTATTTTTTTCCCTACAGGTAATTGAACTGCACTCTACCCGCACTCTAAGCACGATAACTTCTATTTTTCCAGCATTTTGAACCTAATTTTATGTCTTCTATAAATAGAAAAGGATTGGAACGAACCAAAGGATCCTCTATACATCCCACCACACATATATTTTCTTGTAACTTAGCTCTAGAAACACTTCTCCCTCTCATCTAAACCATCTCTACTCAACCTAAAGGCAATTAAGGAGATTTGGATTCAAGGCTTCAAGGAAGGAGATTATCTTCAAGGGTTTTCTCTCAATCTATTCTCTTAGTTTTGTATTTGTTGATTAGAACATGAGTAGCTAAATAACCCACCATGGGGTTGATGTTATTTGTTTGATGGATATTGAGCTTTTTAAATAAACTCTATGTTTTATATTTAATCTATCTCTATGTTTTATTCTCTTGCCATGAATTGATTTCCATTATTGATTTGCTTGGATACACCCTCTTAGCATGTTAATTTGGATTACTTGAGTAGGCAATTAGGTTGTCTATTGCTCTATTGAATGAAAGGGATTTTCGGAATCTTGACTTAAACAACTGCGATTGTAATCTAACCTCGAACGAGTGTCCGGCACTATACACCCTAGATGGGCACTCTTGAGAGGATTAGAAGCCTTCACTATACACCTTAGGTTGGCTACTTTTACAATTTTACAAGAACTAACCTTCGAGTAAAATTCGGTTGAATAACCTCGAGCTTTATCCAATCTTAAATGTGTGGCCTTCGCTATACACTCTAGGGCGACCACTTGTGAGGGAATTGAAAATCATCGCTATACACCCTAGGATGGCAACATTAGAAATAGGTTGAGCCATAGTTAGTGCCGCTACATTGTCCAGCGTTGGAATTCCAGCGTTGGAGTACGGGTGAGTGCAGGTCATTGAACTGCACTCCATCCGTACTCTGCGCGAGATAGCTTCTGTTTTTCAGCATTTTGAACCTAATTTTGTGTCTTCTATAAATAGAAAAAGATAGGAACGAACCAAAGGATCCTCCATACATCCCACCACACATATATTTTCTTGTAACTTAGCTCTAGAAACACTCCTCCCTCTCATCCAAACCATCTCTACTCAACTTAAAGGCAACTAAGGAGATTTGGATTCAATGCTTCAAGGAAGCAGATTATCTTCAAGGGTTTTCCCTCAATCTATTCTCTTAGTTTTGTATTTGTTGATTAGAACATGAGTAGCTAAATACCCCACCATGGGGTTGATGTTATTTGTTTGATGGATATTGAGCTTTGTAAATAAACTGTATGTTTTATATTTAATCTATCTCTATGTTTTATTCTTTTGCCATGAATTGATTTCCATTATTGATTTGCATGGATACACCCTCTTAGCATGTTAATTTGGATTACTTGAATAGGAAATTAGGTTGTCTATGAAAGGGATTTTCGGAATCCCGGCTCAAACAACCGCCATTGTAATCTAACCTCGAACGAGTGTCTAACACTATACACACTAGGTGGGCACTCTTAAGAGGATTAGAAGCCTTCACTATACACCCTAGGTTGGCTACTTTTGCAATTTTACGAGAACTAACATTCGAGTAAAATTCGGTTGAATAACCTCGAGCTTCATCCAATCTCAAACGTGTGGCCTTCGCTATACACTATAGGGCGACCACTTGTGAGGGAATTTAAAATCATCGCCATACACCCTAGGATGGCTACATTAGAAATAGGTTGAACCACCGTTAGATAGATGAGCTTCATGGTTAGAATCCCAATTGAGTTGCTTAGAAGGGATTAATCGCTAGTAGGGGTTTTTCGTTATACACCTTAGGTTGACCCATTGCTAGTGATACATAGCCAACACTATACACCCTAGGTTGGTTACATTTGTCATTACATGCTTGATTGAGAGTTTGTTGCAATTTCCTCAATATTCACTTACGAGTCCATCGACTCTATAGTTCCATCATCATACATTCATCACTCTATTACCATTCCATTTAGATTGCATTCTTAGTTTAGTTTATATTATATTTTTACTTTTATGCTTATTAGTTCTATTAATCCTAATCTTATCACCGCTACCCTGATCTTAGTGGACGACACCCGTGCTTACCGTTTTACTCGTATTTATACTTGTGAACACATCGCATAGGTTTTATAAATTGTTTTGAGAGACGGTTTTCTAACGGCGAAAATCTTTTCCATCAAATGGTGTTGTTGCTGGGGATCGATGTGCGTAGTAGTGGTTAGATTAGTTTTAATACTATTAGTTTCTTAGTTGTTTTTAGCTTTGTTAGTTTCTTTTTATTGCTTTGGTAGTTTTGTTTTTGTTGTTTCAGGACTCTATGGATTCCTTTTGGCAAAATTCAGAGCCAAGTTACTCGCCAACATGCCTTGAAAATGATGAGAAAATGAAGCTTCTACAAGAACATTTGGGAACCAAATTGTTGAGATAATCTAATAGCTCATAAGGAGACATTGATAAACTCCGGATGGAGTTTGAAATGGAGCGAAGCAAGAAAATAGATGAGACAGAAAGGTGGATCAACATGAACCAGGAGCTTATGAAGGTGACGAAAGAGCTATTGTTGGCGAGGGGTGTGTCAAAGAAAGAGAATGAAGAACTTCAAGAAGGAGTTGAGATAGCTTCCTGAGAGAAAGAAGAAATGAAGGAAGATTTTTAGAAGAAGTTGCAACTCTTGAAGAAGGAGCTTGAAGGCAAGGAAGCCTTGGAAATGGAAAAGGCGAAAAACCTTCAAGAACTGAACAAGAAATTGATGCTTGAAGTGAAGAGGCTCAGAGTTGAAAACGACACACTTAAGAAGGCCAATGGTGAAGTCTCTAACAAGAGCAAAGAGCCTGTAGAACAAATGGAGAGACTTGAAGCCAAAATGCGTACAACATTAAAGGAGTTCAAGAACTTGGCGAGGGTATCCAAGGAATTTGAAGATGAGATAGTTTGCAAGTCAAGAACAATGCAAGAAGAAGTTGTACAAAAAGCCAAAGCTCTAGAGGAAGCAAAATGAGCACTTAGCAAAAAGGAGGAGGAGGTCAAGGCGTTACAAGTGAAACAAATCAAACGTCCTCAAGACCACGCATCAAAGGGGAGTTCCTTTAAATCTAATCTTTTTTGCTATGCATGTTCTAGGTTAGAGCATTTGAAGGCTAAGAATTTCAAACCAAGCCAGCATAGGAAAACTAGAGGTCCTAGAAGTCCACCTAGGGTCAAGCAAATATGGGTAAGGAAAGACCAAGTGCACTTATATAGAAACATGAAAAAGGAAAAGATAATGAATTCCCCTAAATTTGTTTGGGTTGTGAAAAATAGAGAATTTCCTAACTTGGTTAAACCACCCTTAGAGGACCCTAGCCTATCCATGAATGCATCCTATTGAATAATTTTGATGCATGTAGTTAGTTTTATGTTTTATGTGTTTAATTTCAATAATTTGTTGTTGGGATATTTTTGTTCTAATGCTTTATTTTATGGATATTTGCACATTGAATTTATTGATTATATTTGTGGATGGATGAGCCGGAGGCTCTTGTGCAAGTATGAATGCATGTGCTTTATGTTGTTTAATTCGGTTTGGGAGTTGTTCATGCCCCATTCCATCAATTTTAATAAAATGCTTGATGATTATGCTTGACTTGTGCCTCAATGATATATTGCATGAATTGCCTTTATTTTGTGAGCCTTGTTGGAGTCATGTTTATTTGGTTGGGGCATTGATTGTGCATGATTAGTGCCTAGGTTTGTTTTGAGTCTTTTTAGTGTCAACTTTTTCTTAGACCTTTGCGAAAGTACCTTGTTTTGAAATTTCGGAGGCCAAATGTTTCACAAAATTTGTACTTATTGGTGAAGAAATAAATTATTTTACCCACGCCACATTCTTCGATTTTTCGATACGGTTCCAATGGTATAAAGAATATAAAATTCTGGGTGTATGGTTCCAATGGTATAAAGAATGTAAAATTCTGGGTGTGGCTTCAAAAGTTATGAACGTTTCTTCGACCAAAGATCATGGGCGATGCCTTATTTTGAAATTCTGCTCGTGAACCATATTTGACGTTTGTTTACACACTTTTCTAATTTTAATTTTGAAATGTTTTCTAAATGAAAAGTGTACATTTGCATGTCTATTTTATTGTGTAAATATTTGAGAAAGTTTTATTGAATATTTTTGAAAATATACACTAAATAGCGGACATAGGTCAATTTCAAAAGTCACCAGTTTTTTTTTGGAATTTTATCTTCCATGTTGAGATAGTCTTTCGCATAGTTTTTTTTTTTTTTTTGGGTGTTTTGAGTCATGTTAGGTGCATGCTGCTAGGCCGGACTCTCGTGTCTTCAACATTGAGGACAATGTTGGGTTTTGGTTTGGGGGTGTAGAAGCCTTTTAAAGTCGTCTTTTGTGTCTTGAGTCATTTTCGTATCATATTTTCAAATTTTGCTGCTTAGCCAGAATTTTGAGCTTATTTAGCTTGGTGAGATACCTTGAGTAAAGTGTTTGTGGTGAATGTGTGTATGCTTAATGTGCTTGTTCAATAACTCTTAGTCACTTTAGGGTCTCACTTGCACTTCATGGGAATGTCCCATCTTTTAGTGTCCAAGTTGAAGGAACTCGGTGCTCAAGCGGCTCATTCTAATAGTGGAGATTTCCCTTGTGAGATCACAAATACAAGCCAAAAGCGTGTATATTTGAGGGAATTTTTTTTTCTAATCTGTAAACACTATTCAAATACCATGCATAGTCTCACTACATCAAAAATCATAATTTGTCATTGAACATACATCATGTATGTGGATTGCTTGACGGAAACTTTTATTCCCTTGGTAGATTGATCATTTGAAGTGATATTAGACAATGTGCGTTTTAGCCACTCAAAAAGCCTAAATACTTCCCATTCTTGTAATATGTGTGCTCCTAAGCCAATTTTGAAACCAAACACATATAGACTTTTTCATTCAACACCCATGTTATCCATAACCCAAGCAACCTAAACACTAAGCCAACCCTCACTTAATTGATCTTGTTGAGGCTTAGGAATGTAAAGTTGTGCTTTAATTTGATAAATAGTATGTACCTAGGCTTGGGTAATGAGTTTTGAAAATGTGCATAGTAAAAAAGGCAGGAAAATAAAAGAAAAGAAAAGAAGCAAAATGTAACAAAAGAAAAATATGCTTCAAATGCCTTGTGTAAATTGTAAATGCTACTCAAATGGGTAACATGAGTCGTTAAAGATTGCATGTAGAGTCTAATTGTATGCCTGGATGCCATATTATATTTGGAAGTGGAGTTGCACGAGAAATTAAATGCTTAAGTGTAGAATGTATTGCCTTAACTTGGTTGATTAGTGCATGTGCCTAAATTCTCATTCTTCTAATCACCATTCACTGTGGCCACATTACCACCAAATGGAAAAGACCTAGTTTATCTTAGGGAAAGTCTAGATTGGGAATATTAGTTAATGCATGCACTTTCCATGTTCATGACACGTGATTCTTTCATGAGACTTATTCATTAAAAAGAGCATTTATTCTATACTAAATGTATGCAACAAATTTGATTCCATTGCATACATGTTGCATGAGTGTGAACCTAGGTTCTGAAAGGAAAGATAAGAGAGAACCCATGCGAGAACCTAGAGTCAAAGCGAATTACGCTCGAGGTGTGAGAGTGAATAGTTTCTGAGGCGAGGGCGTTTTAAGTGTGGGATTCGTGTTGTACGAGTTTTCCTTAGGGTGCCTTTGAGTTGTTTATAAGACTTTGCATATGCTCATTCCTCACTCCCATTTGCTTTTGTGTATCTCTCTACTAGTTAGTTCAACAGCAAGTTTTCTTTGTGTCTATGAATGTTTTTAGTTCGAGTCATTTTATTGTTGTCTTATTTGCTTTATTTTGCATTTTGCTCGAGGACAAGCAAAGGTTTGGTTTGGGGGTGTTTGATCATGCATAAATTGTTATATATTTCGGCCCTCATTTTCTATTCCTTTGTCTCGAACTTATGTGTATTTTATGTATATTTTCTGTCTAATAGGCTCGTTGGTGCTAATTGTAGACAATAGATGTAATTCTAGGGTTAGAAGCATGTTGCAGTTGTTCTGACCGAAAATGGGTCAAATGGTGCAAAAAGAGGTCAAGATCCAACGTAGGAATTCCCGCGTTGGACCCGTGCACACACCAAAGGATCGAAGAAGACAACAGAACGCCATAAATTGCGGGTGGAGTACAGGTCCCTGAACCGCACTTGACCCGCACTTTACACTGTCCAGCTTTGAAATTACAGCGTTGGAGTGTGGGTGAGTGCGGGCCATTGAACCAAACTCCACCCGCACTCCACCCGCACTTTATGAGAAACCCGGGAGCTGAAATTGTGAAAGTATAATAAAGTGCGGGCGAAGTGCGGGTCCTTGAACTGCACTTGACCCGCACTCTACACTGTCCAGCATTGGAGTGCGGGTGAGTGCGGGTCATTGAACTGCACTCCACCCACACTCTGCGCACGACAGCTTCTATTTTTCAGCATTTTGAACCTAATTTTGTATCTTCTATAAATAGAAAAGGATGGGAACGAACCAAAGGATCCTCCATACATCCCACCACACATATATTTTCTTGTAACTTAGCTCTAGAAACACTTCTCCCTCTCATCCAAACCATCTCTACTCAACCTAAAGGCAACTAAGGAGATTTGGATTCAGGGCTTCAAGGAAGGAGATTATCTTCAAGGGTTTTCTCTCAATCTATTCTCTTAGTTTTGTATTTGTTAATTAGAACATGAGTAGCTAAATACCCTACCATGGGGTTGATGTTATTTGTTTGATGAATATTGGGCTTTGTAAATAAACTCTATGTTTTATATTTAATCTATCTCTATGTTTTATTCTCTTGCCATGAATTGATTTCCATTATTGATTTGCTTGGATACACCCTATTATCATGTTAATTTGGATTACTTGAGTAGGCAATTAGGTTGTCTATTGCTCTATTGAATGAAAGGGATTTCCAGAATCCTGGCTCAAACAACTGCGATTGTAATCTAAACCCGAACGAGTGTCCGACACTATACACCCTAGATGGGCACTCTTGAGAGGATTAGAAGCCTTCACTATACTCCCTAGGTTGGCTACTTTTACGATTTTACGAGAACTAACCTTCGAGTAAGATTCGGTTGAATAACCTCGAGTTTCATCAAATCTCAAACGTGTGGCCTTTGCTATACACTCTAGGGCGACCACTTGTGAGGGAATTGAAAATCATCGCTATACACCCTAGGATGGCTCCATTAGAAATAGGTTGAGCTATAGTTAGATAGATGTGCTTCCTGGTTAGAATCCCAATTGAGCAACTAGCCACTGTTGGTTCCTTAGGAGGGATTAATCGTTAGTAGGGGGTTATCGCTATACACCCTAGGTTGACCCATTGCTAGTGATATATAGCCAACACTATACACCCTAGGTTTATTACATTTGTCATTACATGCTTAATTGAGAGTTTGTTACAATTGCTCCAATATTCGATTACGTGTCCATCAACTCCATAGTTCCATCATCATACATTCATCACTCTATTACCATTCCATTTAGATTGCATTATAAGTTTAGTTTATATTATATTTTCACCTACCATATACTTTACTTTTATGCTCACTAGTTATATTAATCCTAATCTTGTCACCGCTACCCCGATCTCAGAGGACGACACCCGTGCTTACCGCTTTACTCATATTTGTACTTGTGAACGCATCACATAGGTTTTATAAATGGTTTTGACGGACGGTTTTCTAACGGCAAAAATCTTCTCCATCATCTTCTCTAAAAGAGGACTTTGAAGGGAAAAAAAAAATAATAAGAAAAGGAGAACTGGAGGAGAAGAAGAATCATGGAGAATCAGATCCGGTTTCTCCGTCTCAAAATCCTATTCTCTACTTCTCTCTCTATCTCTGTCTCTCACTTTCTCTGTCTCAAATCAATTTCTTGATAGGCTGAAATCAATTTCTATTTAAATGGACCCATATGAGCAAAATCAACACACAAATTAAATTCAAGTGTTGTTGACAAACAAAACCCACCAAAATTTAATGAAAAATAACTCAAAAACAAGCTTTAATAGAGGAGTGATAAAGCTTGAATTGAGAGAAAATAGTGGAAGAAAATCTGGTGTGAAAGAGAGAGAAGAAGATTTTTGACTTTTAAAACACATTTGTAATATAACAAAAGACACCCTCTTTCAATGTAAAAATCTAAAATATACAGCAAAAATTAAAACTATATTAAACAGGTAAAAGAGATACAAACAATAAGGGAATTTATGTTGATGATTTTATTTGAGTTTTGTCATAATATGAATTTCATCATAATTGGTCAACGGAAAAAGTCAACCGCCTAGGCGCTGGTCCACTGCCCAACTAGCTCCTAGTGTTTACTAGAACACTACTTTTAACCAAGTCCAACTTGATTAACTATAATATTTTTAATGGTGATCCATCTCATGAATACTAAGGCTCAGATGTTACACTTAACATTTATTAGAGGCCCAAGTTATTTTAAAAAAAAAAATTCCGGCCCATTAACGTTTCTGAATACACAAACCCTAGAGTCACGAACACTCAACCTTGCGCTTTCGCGCGTAGCCATCGTCTGCACGAGAGGGTGGTTGTGCACAGCAGCCTTGCGCGTAAGTGTGCAGCAGCCTTGCGCGATACTCGCGCACTGCTGCCACCCTTTGTGCCAAGCTTCTGCGCATGCCTTACTTTGCGCTGCACAACTTCTTTGTACAATAGTGCGATGAACCAGTTTTGCACAGCTGTTACATTGTCATGCGTCCAACACTTGCACTCATGACAGCTGCTGTTTGTGTTGCAATTTTATTATATGATCATGTGCAACAATTGCATATAGCAACAATAATATGCATGACAATCTTTCGTGTGGTAACAATATTTTGCATGACAATCATGCGTTTGGCAAGTGCACAGACCCGTGCGGCAGTCTGCTGGTGTATGTCTTTCGGATCGTCTTCTTCATCGATTTACATCAATAATATAAATTACAAGCAAATCAATGAAATTTAAAAAAAAAATTATACAACCCAAGATTAATATTACAGCAGAAATATTACAACCATTGAAAAGAACTCTAAACTCATTGTACCATACAATTAACGACCAACCATGTTTATAATAAATTAAAAAAAAAAAATTATAAACATCATACAATCATTAGAAAGTGTCTACACATTTATACATGCATTCAGTAGTACCCGAATTTGATTATACTATACAAAAAATGGCTCTGATACCAATTGTAAGAACCTAGGGTTATAGATTGCGCAGCAGAAGGGTTTAAAATTTTTTAAGCAATCATCAAGTAAACCTAATTGTACAGTAATAATCGAAAACAACAAAGAAGGTGAAAACGATTTAGTTCAAATATATCTAATTGATAAGTTCTCTATTATAGTTACCTAAAATATATCTTATATATATTTTCAACTAAAACCTTTTTAATTATCCTTTTCAAATATATATAATATATTAAAAGGGATAATAAGTATTTTAAATTTAAACTTAAATTCAAATACTTAGATAATTGATTTAGTAAAAATAAAATAATCCTATTATTTTATCTTCACCTAAATCCAAATATCAACTAACACCCTCCATTTAATGATTAATCGTATAATTAAATAATCTAATTATTTAATTAATTTAATCATTAATATTTATTAATTAAATAATCTCATTATTCAATTAATTCCCAAATAAATACGTGTCATTTCCATAACACAATTAATTGGACAATCCAATTAATTAACCGTGACCCTTGTTATCTAAATCGATCAGGCTAGCAAGGGGACCTAATGGACCCATAGTATTTTAAGCTCCAATAATCCTTTAAAATAATTAATTAAACTCTTTAATTAATATTTCATAATTATTAACTTCGGTATTATTCTACTAAAAACTCGAATCTGCACTCTCTCAACTGTAGATGTTTTTACACAAACCAATAACTTTCGGTGTCCATCAATATAGCTATTATATATGGTATAATCCTCCACAAGTAGTTCATAATTAGAGCTGGGTCATAATGTCCGTTATACCCCTCTAATTATATCTTTCCATTAAGTACCATTGATTCTCTAATGAACAATAAATCCTACATTCCTTACGGAATGAGGAGATTGCTTATATTGTTCAAGCTCCGAATCAACCCTTAAAGGAACTACCATCTACTGCTTGCAAGAAGAAGTGGATTCCACTATTGTGTACAAACCTTCCCAGCCACAAGCCAAACCGTGATCCCAACATACGGAGCATATTGATCGGGAATGTAACTCCGATCTCATCCATGGTATATCAAATACCACGATCTAACCTGAAGGAGTCGTTAAGACACTCAGGATTAAGATCGCCCACATATAGTCATCATTAGTTGATATATATGAATCTTATCGTTAAACGGATCTTAGTGAGAGATTTATATAGATCATGGCCCAGTCCTATATGATTACATCATACAAGGTGCCTCCATTCTCATATCTCCATATGAATGATCCAGAATAGGATAACCGTACACTACGAAATAGACAACAGCTGTAGATTAAACCACAAATAAAGTACCCAGTTTATTTGCTATCTACGGACTCTTTAGATTGCTTGTTTCAAACTGAATCCATCTGTATATGACACTTATATACTCAGTTCGAAATTACATCTGGCAATCTTGGATGTTAAGTACACATGTTATATACAAATATATGAGACAATTTGAATGAATAAACTACTTCTTTTATTTATGTTCAATTCATATTTATAAATTACAAGCTTTAGGGAAAAAACCCCAACAGTAGTACCAACGAGAAACTGGACATGCTAGAATTTCTAAGTGAAGAATATCCAGAAATCATTCATATAATCTCATCTCACATAAATGAATCCCACACTTAACATGAAAGCTTTAAAGACTACTCACACCAGCATCTTGGATGTAATTCGCCTTAACTCTATTTCTCATTGGATTTCGCTCTTATTTTCTCATAGAGTCATAGGTTCACTCTTTAATAAACACATGCGAGTTGGAAGTTATGTAAATGGAAATCAAATATATAACGCATGTGAGCACTTGAAATAATGCACATATATGTTAATTGATCTCAAGAAAGAATTGAATGCCATGAATGTTGTAGAGCACATTAAATTCGTATTCCCTAAGTAAACTTCCTCAAAGATCAATAGAACTCTCCCTACTTCATAATTGGATCAAGGTGACTTGTGGTGATTGGAATTTGTAGTAAAGTATTTGGATAGCTACTAAACAAGTTAAGGTGTGTATATATTGCATTTTACAACATAATAGCTCTATTTAACTTTAAACTTTTAATCTTAGCGTCTAGGCTTAAAACTTTGAATTTTCACTTGTGCACTTTAGTTACTATCTTTTTGAGTAACTTTACAAATGAAGAACAATGGCTTGAGTGTTTATATTTTTAACACTTCATTTTTGAAAGCCTTTCCTTTGCACAATTTCAAGATATGCCTCATTACACACTAATAAACATATTAGAGCTTTTCATTAATTCTATCCTTTTGGTTTGTACACCTTGACAAAATTAGTAACTATGGTAAGGATGAATGTTTAGGATTTTATATGTAATGATGATGTAGGTAGGTTTATGTGTATGGGTGATTTAGGGCCACATATGTGTTTAGGTAATCTGATTTTGAAACACTATCAAGGTCCTAGTATCATTTCTAGAAGTCCATCTACCATGGGAATACAAATCAAACATGTTATCCACATTTTATGAGTGTTCTAAGGCACACAATGTAAGTAATGTTATGAGATTGCATTGAACAACATAATCGAAGAGTGTATTGGAATAGAAAAGAAATTTCCCTCAGAAATGAATTCTAAGGTGCAAAACTTCATTGGAAGTCTCCACTATTAATCCTAAATACAAAAGCATTGAGTCTCATTTGCTAACACGTTAGAGAAAGGGACTACGCTCACTTTGCTTAAGAAAATCCTAGATTGATAACAAGTTATACCAGACTCAGCTATCGAAACATGCAAAAGCTTCTACAATGAAACTCACAAAGGTATGTCTCACACAAAGATTTTCAAAATATTTTCACATATGAACAAAAATTCCGAAAATACCAAAAAAAAAAAAAAAAAAAAAAAATATATATATATATATATATATAATAAGATGTAGTGCTTAAAGCAAATATGTTACCATGCCCACACCCTCAAACCTAAACTCAACATTGCCTTCAATGTTTAATCAACTAAGAATAGTGGGCATGAGTTCCTTGGTTTGGTGGTTTGGCCAACAAACATCAAGCTGAAATTCAATAAGAACAAAACATCCTTAATGACAAAATATCAAACATTTCCTACTTCCAATATCCATATATAAACTTAGGCATTAAACATCCATATTGAAACAAATTATGGTGTGTTCAATATTATCTAGAGGGAGGGGGGGGGGGGGGGGGGGTGTTGAATAGATTTTAATCAATTTTACCCAATTTTCGTGATAAGTCAAGTTTACGAAAATGCCCCTAACTAGTCAATTTATATAGCAAGTGTAATATGTGCGGAAATATAAAAGACACTTGATATTTGCGTGGAAACCATCAACAAGGAAAAACCACAGGCTGTTATGTGCGCCACGCACGAACCTAGAATCCACTAATTGTAATGACGTTTACAACCTAGGTTGACCTCAACCTCTCACGGTCTATAACCCGTCATTACTACCCGCAGGCCTATAAAAGTGAACCTAGTCCAATTTGCTTATGGCCTACGGAACCTTAGCCATAAGTCTCAATTCTCAATGAAGAGATTAAACAACCTAATTGAATATTCAAAGATATCCAATAATGCAAATAATACTAGGTTACACTAGATGCTTATCTAGGATTAATAATAGTCAATAAAAACAATCCTAGATATTAATTGCTATATGACATGGCATAAAGCATATCTATGTGAGATATGATAATCTTAGATATAGCTATCAAAATACAACACTCAAACATTCAACACATAATCTCAATCTTGTATATAGAAATTACTCTAAGAACATACAAGTAATGAATGAGATAAATTGCTAAGTAAGAACACTAATTATGTATGATAATAGTGAACAACTTACCATAATATGCGTGTTGAAGAAGACCCATGCACTAGAACATACTAGATGACGTTGGATGATGCTTAGATGATGATTGATGCACATGGAAATGAGTTTAGAGAATTAAAGAAGCAATCTTTATGCTTTTCCTCTTAAATATCTCTCTTTCTCTTTTAGGATTCTTGATGATCAAAGAGTGTGCAGAAAGAAAGTGACATAAGGGTGTATTTATAGAGAGAAACAAAAAGGCTAGGAGAAAATAAAAGTTTGCCCTTAAAACCGTATGATCGGTGGTTTCGAAACCGCCGAATTGAATTCCGAGAGAACAGGGGATCATTAGCGGTTTCTAAACCGCCGATTCAATCGCAAAAATAAATCGAGAGATTAAATCAATCAGGTTTAAACGGTGGTTTTGAACGGCGGTTGGAAACTGCCGATCTTAACTGCATAATCAGTCCAGAGACCTCTGGAGCCAAACGGCGGTTTCATTCGGCTGTCATGGCCGCCGATCAAATTGCTGATTCACTAAAATTGGTGAAACCAAAGGAGAAGCCAAGAGCATTCTCTGAAGGCGATCCTCGCGCTAACTAAGGACACTATCGCACAAGCGCGGACGTTTCCGAACTATGTTCGTGAAACGAATTACTAAATACACTAACACAAAACACAACACAACAATAAGGTGCAAGTGTGATAGGTGACATGTGAAGAGAATGCACACAATATCAAAGCATGCATATGCAATCAAGACAATTGTAAGTATGTGTAACTAAATCTATTCAAAGAAACTAAACACTACAGATATACCTTTGGAGTGCTTATCATCCTGAGGTCTTGAAAGGGTCTTGAGCTTGATGATCAATCCTAAGCTACCCTTACATTTCAAACCCCAATTGTGGTTTGTCACCGAAATGAGCCAATTAAACTTTGAGGAACTTACAGTCTCCCCTTTTGGCTATTTCGTGACAAAACCACCACTCACATTGATCCTCACAACAAAATAGAAACTAAAGGGCAACAATGGTTTTCTACAATACAAAGAGATAGAAAATAAAACTTCAAGTCGTCAATCTCATGTAGAACAACCAATCCTTCAAAACAAAGTTTTTACACTTTCCAATTACAAGTAAAAGTGAGATTTATCATGTGAGAACAAAAAAAACAAGCATTTGCATTTAAGAATTTAAGTACAACATCATGCAATGTATTTATAATGCAATGCTCCCCCTCAAATGGTTACTCCCCCTTAATGAGTATTCTCCCCAACATGTAAATTTGCTACAAATAGCACAATAAGCATACTCCCCTTACCACATACTACTCCCCCTTTTTGTCATGAGATGGACAAAGGAGTAATCCCTAAACAGGTTACTTGAAGCAAAGAGAGATAGAAGCATACATGTCATTTGCATAATCATATAAGGCTCTTTATGCAACTCAATCAAATGGAGAGAACAAGGAGATTTATTTTTATTGAAAATGTGTGATTAAAATGCTTTGCATGCAAAACATATTGCATTCAAGTCCAAAAATCAATAGAATTTGGCAAAGCAAATGACAAAGGTTTCCTATAAGAATTCAAACCAATTTCACCATTTGTCATGAATTAAATCAAGGATATAGAGAATTTATTGATTTAAATTTTAGAGAACTGTATCCAACTTTACAAGCGAAACATGTTTTTGAGCAACTTTGAACCCTATTTGATTTTTCCGGATAAGATATCCATACAATTGTAGACGTGTTTAACAAATAAAGAAAGAGAGACAATTTGGATTTTAAAATCCTTGGAACGGATATAAGATCCTTTGTTCATTTTGAGTCTCATGAGCTTTTAACACATTGTTTTGCATTTAAGGATTGCAATCATCAAATCATGTTTTTTCATTAGAGCATGTTATTAAACATCATGTTATGGAGATCATTATAGGTCATTCAATACGTACTTCCTAAGTGAATCTCCTAGTCCAAAAATGCATGTTTGAATATAAAAATAACATGGATTGCATTCAAAGCATGGTTCACACTTATTGAGATAAAAGCATATATGTACATATGTGCAACCAAGATACTCAAGCAATTAATAAATAAGCATAAAATTTTTCAACTTTTTGCATTCAACAAATATGCAACTACTCTCTTTGCTTGAGTTTCCCAAATAGGGTCAATTACCAAACCACATCACTCCACGAGACATATCCCAATAGATCTACTAAGTGCATGAAACCTAGTTGCATCTAAGGGTTTAGTGAATAAGTTCGCTAGTTGATCCGCTAGTTGATCATTAGTACCTACATGTTCAAGTACTATGCATTTGTTTTCAGCTAGTTCTCTTATGAAATGATGACGGATGTCAATATGCTTAGTCCTAGAGTGTTGTACAGGATTCTTGGAAATATTAATAGCACTCATGTTATCACAAAAGAGGGTTAGAGTACCTTGATTGAATCCGTAGTCGACTAGCATTTGTTTCATCCATAGGAGTTGTGTGCATCCACTCCCCACGGCTATGTACTCGGCCTCGGCCGTGGACAAGGAAATTGAGTTTTGCTTCTTGCAAAACCAAGACACCAAGTTGTTGCCTAGAAAGAAGCAACTGTCCGATGTGCTCTTCCAATCATCACAATTTCCTGCCTAATCCACATCACTAAAGCTAACCAAACTAGCATTATTGTCAAAAGAGTACCAAATCCCATAGTTGGATGTCCCATTCACATAGTGAATGATTCTCTTAACTGAAGAGAGATGGGACTCCATAGGATCCGCTTGGTAACTAGCACACACACCCACACTAAAAGATATATCGGGCTTACTTATGGTCAAATAAAGCAAGCTACCAATCATGCCCCGATATAGAGTTTGTTCCACACTTTTTCCACTAGCATCCTTGCTTAGCTTCAAAGTGGTACTTATGGGTGTATCACAATGTTTGGCTTTTTCAAGTCCAAACTTCTTCACTAGGTTTTTGGCATATTTGGCTTGGGTTATAAAAATCTTATCATCTAATTGTCTAATTTGCTAACCTAAGAAGTAACTTAGCTTACCAACAAGACTCATCTTAAACTCTTGAGACATAACATCAACAAATTGTTGGACTTTGGTGTTATTGGTGGAGACAAAAACTATATCATCAACATATATTTGAGCTATGAAAAGCTCATCATTGTTTTTCTTAATGAATAGAGTCTTGTCAACACTACCTCTTGTGTAGTAATTGTCAACAAGAAATTGAGTGAGACACTCATACCAAGCCCTCGGTGCTTGTTTCAACCCATATAAAGCCTTCTTAAGGCGATAGACATGGTTGGGGTGGTGTGCATCCACAAACCCCTTGGGTTGTTCAACAAACACTTTCTCTTGCAAGAAGCCATTAAGGAAGGCACTCTTCACATCCATTTGGTGCAATTTGAACTTGTACACATAAGAAATGGACAAGAGAAGCCTAATGGACTCTAAACGGGCAACGAGTGCAAATGTGTCCTCAAAGTCAATACCTTCAATTTGAGAGTATAATTGTGCAACAAGTCTAGCCTTGTTCAACAAGTCTAGCCTTGTTACGCATTATGTTGCTATCCTCATCGGATTAGTTCCTATAAATCCATTTGGTGCCTATGACATTAGTGGTGTTAGGCCTAGGAACTAGAATAAAAACCTCATTCCTTTCAAATTGGTTTAGCTCTTCTTGCACGGCAAGAACCCAAAATTCATCATTTAAGGCCTCATCAACCTTTTTGGGCTCTATTTGAGAGATTTAGCAAGTGTAGCTAATGGGATTAGCTATTTGACGTCTAGTTCTAACACCCTCATTTACATCTCCAATAACATCATCTTTGTTATGGAGATGTCTAACCCATTGAGTAGGTTCTTTAGAGTTCAAAAGAGGAACTCTATCAAGAGGTTGTGTGTCCTCTTCATCAAGGTTAGACATCCCAACAATAGGAGTCTCCATAACATTCTCCAATGGAGAATCATCAACTACAACCACCTCCTCTTCATGGTCACTAGACTTGAGCCTATTATCATCAAAGATAACATTTGATGATTGCATGACACTTCGAGTCTTCAAATTGAAAACTCTATAGGCTCTACTATTTAAGGCATAGCCAATAAAGATACCCTCATCACTCTTAGCTTTAAACTTGCCAAGTTGATCACGGTCATTTAACATGTAGCACTTGCTTCCAAAAGTGTGGAAGTAGCTAACATTGGGCTTCCTACCTTTCCATAATTCATAGGAGGTTTGTCTAGTACAAGGCCTTAGGAAAACTCTATTCCCTATATAGCAAGCCGCATTGACGGCTTCTGCCCATAGGTTCCTAGGGACATTGTTGCTAAGCAACATCACACGGGCTATCTCTTGAAGAACCTTATTCTTCCTCTCAACAACTCCATTTTTTTGAGGTGTCTTAGGAGCCAAAAACTCATGGGAAATGCCTATACTATCACAATATGTTTCAAACGAAACATTCTCAAATTCCCTCCCATGATCACTTCTAATCCGTTTAATGTTTTTAATGCTAGAGTTCATTTCATTTTGAATTTTATTACAAAGCATTTTAAACTTGTCAAAAGTTTCAGATTTTTCTCTAAAGAAATATGTCCATGTGAACCAAGAGAAATCATCAACACAAACAAAAATGTATCTTTTTCCACCTAAACTCTCAGTTTGCATAGGACCCATTAGATCCATGTGGAGAAGCTCTAGGGGCTCATTGGTGGATAGATATTTGCCCTTTTTGTGTATGCTCTTGGTTTGTTTTCCTTGTTGGCAAGGTCCACAAACACCCTTGACTTTCTTCCCAAGCTTGGGAAAGCAACGCACAGCATTGAACTTGTCTAGGATTCGTAAATCCCTAAAGTTCATGTGGCCAAGTCTTTCATGCCACAACTCAATTTGCTCATCCTTGGACATATTACATGAGACAACTCTAGCCTCAAGACAATAACAATTGTCGTTAGATTTTATACCTTTCAACAAGGTTTGTCCATCAGGCTTTAGGATTGAGCAATCATCTTTAGAAATCAAGACGGAAAATCCTTCATCACAAAGATGAGAAATGCTTATTAAATTGGCTTTCAAGCCAACAACATAAAAATCATTGGACAAGGAGGGTAATCCAGGAATGGAAATGGTTACTTTCCCTACAACTCTCTTTTTGGATCCATCACCAAAGGTGACACATCCTCCTTTCTCCATGACAAGAGTCTCAAAGAATCTCTTGTTTCCCGTCATGTGCCTAGAGCACCCACTATCTAAGTACAAAAAGTTAGAAGAGTTTGCCTTCAAGGCAATTTGAGCAACATGGCAAAAGTATTCATCTCTTCTAATCCATCTAGGAGAAACACTTTTCTTCCTAGTGGTCAAAGGTACATGGGTTCTAGATGTCCTAGGATCATGCATATTAATTCTATCATTCCTAGGTACATGCATCATGGCTCTTTTCTTTTTCTTCTCAATTATGCTTCTAGTTTTACACATTTTAATGTATTGAAATCACCTTGGTCTAATATGACCATCAAAACCACAAAAATGACATGTAGGGATAAAGTTAGGGATCAAACCATAACCTTGTGCTTGCATTGGAGCCTTCCCATGTCGGTGTGGTTGAGTTGGTTCAATGTATCTTCATTGTTGAACCGGTTTATCTTGATTCCTAGCTTGAGGTTGCAAGATTGGTCTCTTTCCTTTGTGAACCATTTGTTGAGGAAAGCTAGCTTGATGAGCTCTTGAGGGTTGAGCTTGATGTTGTCTTCTTGGATCTACCTTCACTTGTGCACTGTGTAAACATTGTCCTAGATCAATTTTCTTCCTAGGAGTTTGCACCGGTGAGGCTTCTTTATAGCTCAAGCTTTTGACAAATATGGTCGTGTTGGGAATGGAGGTCTCCTTGCCATCTTCAAACCTGAGACCTCTCTAGTCACAAGGACTCATGCTAACACCAAGCACGTGGTCAAGCTTCTTTGTGCTAGAGGCCATCTTAATCATTGACCCTTTATCTTCTTCAAACCTTCTTCATTCCTCATAGACAAAGCTAGCTCATCGTTTAGCTTGTCTTCATTCTTTTTAGATCTCATCACATGTTCACTTAAGTGATCAACTTGTGTTGAGAGCTCTAGGTTTTCTTCCTTCAATCTCCTAATTTCTCTCTTGTTCTTTAACCTTGAACTCTCAAACTTGACTATGTAGTCTTGAAGATCCATCCTATCCACATTTCCATTTGTGAATTGTGATGAAGAGCCATCATCACTTGACTCACTTCCTCTACTTCACTAGCACCTATACTCTTGTGGGAGGAGGCAAAGGCTATGAAGTTAGCCATGAGTTCTTCATCATCCAAAGACTCATCTCTCTCATCGGAGTAATCACTTCCACTCCAAATAGCTGCCATCACTCTTCCTTTCTTGTTCTTCAAATTTTCATAATCGGGAGCGATATGTCCTATGCCACCACACTCATAGCATTGGATCCCTTTCCTTTCACTCTTCTCTTTTCTAGGCTCAAACCTCTTGAAAGGAGTCATTTTCTTCAAGTCTTGGCCCTTGGATCCAAATCCCTTCTTCTTGATCTTGACAAACCTCTTGAACCTTTTCATCAACAAGGCCATGTCTTTATCCGAGTCATCATTCTCTTCCTCCTTCTCAACTTTGGAGGCTTTTAAAACAATTCCCTTTTGCTTTTTAGGAGGTGTGGAGATAGGACTCTTCCTAGATTCATATGCTAGAAGTCTCCCAATCACCTCACTTGGTTTCATATCCTTGTAACCACTATTCTCCTATAATGCCGTTATCTTAGATTCAAACCTCTCGGGAAGCGATCTCATTATCTTTTGCTTGATCCTTATATTCTAGTAAGGGTCACTAAGTTGATGACTTTGGTTTACAATGTCCATCAACTTGATCTCAAAGTTGTTGAAGCACTCATTCTCCTCCATCCTTAGCATCTCGAATTGGGTTTAGAGGACTTGAAGCTTAAAGTCCTTCACCACTTCGGTTCCCTCATGTGCAATCTTTAAGATGTCCCATGCCTCTTTTGCAATCCTAGTATTTTGAATCAATTTATATTGATTCTCATCCATTGCACATAGGATGGCATGCATTGCCTTCATATTCCATTTTGATGCCTCAAACTCTTGCGCATTCCATTGCGCCTTAGGCTTGAGTACATCCTCTCCTCCATCTGTGGGAGTCATCATCGGCGATGTGTAGCCGTCTTCAACAGCCATCCATGCCCTATCATGGATTTGGCAAATATATGACTTTATCTTGCCTTTCTAAGAGGCATAATTCAACCCAGTGAGTAGAGGAGGTCTCGTGCTAGAAGCACCCTCGTTGCCACCACCATTTCCACCGTTTCCACTCATAGTGTTTATGAATGAATGAAATGAATGCAAATGTATGAATGATCAAAAAACACATAAAATGCAAAACACACCAAAATGAGCTAGAATCACTTAAGTATATCTAGGAACCCGCTTTGATACCAATTAAAACAAATTATGGTGTGTTCAATATTAATCTAGATAGGGGGGGGGGGGGGTTGAATAGATTTTAATCAATTTTACCCAATTTTCGTGATAAGTCAAGTTTACAAAAATGACCATAACTAGTCAATTTATATAGCAAGTGTAATATGTGCGAAAATATAAAAGACACTTGATATTTACGTGGAAACCTTCAACAAGGAAAAACCACGAGCTGTTATGTGTGCCACACACGAACCTCGAATCCACTAATTGCAATGACGTTTACAACCTAGGTTGACCTCAACCTCTCACGGTCTATAACCCGTCACTACTACCCGCAGACTTATAAAAGTGACCTAGTCCAATTTGCTTATGGCCTAAGCAACCACAGTCACAAGTCTCAATTCTCAATGAAGAGATTAAACAACCTAATTGAATATTCAAAGATATCCAATAATGCAAATAATGCTAGGTTACAGTAGATGCTTATATAGGATTAATAATAGTCAATAAAAACAATCTTAGATATTAATTGCTATATGACATGGCATAAAACATAGCTATGTGAGATATGACAATCTTAGATATAGCTATCAAAATACAACACTCAAACATTCAACACATAATCTTAATCTTGTATGTAGAAATTACTTTAAGAACATACAAGTAATGAATGAGATAAATTGCTAAATAAGAACACTAAGTATGTATGATAATAACGAACAACTTACCATAATATGTGTGTTGAAGAAGACCCATGCACTAGCATATACTAGATGATGTTGGATGATGCTTAGATGATGATTGATGCACATGGAAATGAGTTTAGAGAATTAAAGAAGCAATCATTATGCTTTTTCTCTTAAATATCTCTCTTTCTCTTTTAGGGTTCTTGATGATCAAAGTGTGTGTAGAAAGAAAGTGACATAATGGTGTATTTATAGAGAGCAACAAAAAGGCTAGGAGAAAATCAAGTTTGCCATCGAAACCGTACGATCGGCGGTTTCATTCGGCGGTTTCGAAATAGTCGAATTGAATCCCGAGAGAACAGGAGGTCATCGGCGGTTTCTAAACGCCGATTCAACAGCAAAAATAAACCGAGAGATTAAATCAATCAGGTCTAAACAGCGGTTTTGAACGGTGGTTGGAAACTGCCGATCTTAACCACAGAATCTGTCCAGAAACCTCTAAAACCTAACGGTGGTTTCATTTGGCAGTCATGGCCACCGATCAAACCGCCGATTCACCAAAATTGGTGAAACCAAAGGAGAAGCCAAGAGCATTCTCTGAAGGCGATCCTCGCGCTAACCAAGCACACTATCGCACAAGCGCGGACGTTTCTAAACTATGTTCGTGAAACGAATTACTAGACACACTGATACACAACACAACACAACATAACAATAAGGTGCAAGTGTGATAGGTGACATGTGAAGAGAATGCATACAATATCAAAACATACATATGCAATCAAGACAATTGTGTGTGTGCGCAACTAAATCTCTTTAAAGAAAACTATGCACTAGAGATATACCTTTAGAGTGCTTATCACCTTGAGGTCTTGAAAGGGCCTTGAGCTTAATGATCAATCCTAAGTTACCCTTACATTTCAAAACCCAATTACGTTTTGTCACCGAAATAAGCCAATCAAACTTTGAGGAACTTACACATATCAAAACAACCACGCTTAGATCTAAGCAAAAACATGAGTGCATAACTGTATATCCAAAACATGTGCACATATGTAAATAAAAACATGCACTAAGTTAACTATCCGCTACTTATTCGAAAGTACTATGCAAAAATACTATAAACTGTAAATGAGTTCATGGGAGAGAAATCAATCCGAGTCTATCTCGGGATCAGTTGCATCTAGGTCAAATGAGTCTTGCGATGCAATTGGCTGCGCAACACGAAGAGGCGTCAGATATGGGATCAATGCTGTGGGTGAGTAAGGCGACATGGTCTGAAACTTAGTAGTTGGATCAAATGGATTAGTATGAACGGAAGGACTGGACTGATAAGGCAGAGGTGTATAGTGCTCCTGATCAGGATCAGAATCTGCCTCAGGATTGACACCAAGATCATCTGCTGATGACGAAGGAACCTCTGCTCTGGTTCTCTTCCTCGGATGATAAAGAGTCTTTCTGGTATACGTGCCATCATTGCCCAAACTGTTCCTGAATTTCTTGAATTCCATAGTCAAATCTCTGACCATTCTGGTCAAAGTTACTCCCTAATCAGGAATCTGCTCTAATGAACTCCCAGGTGCGGTAGCTCTCCGTAGTTATGGGACATCTGTGCTCACACCTGGCTATCCTTATGAACCTAAGCCCAGCTCCTCAGCTGCTGCGGCTATTTTCTTTGCCACCCTTTTCTCCTTCTGGATTCTTCTCTTCCTTGATTTTTCTGTTTCTAGTTTAGGAATCCCTCTAGGTACGGCTGCCTCATTGCACGCCTTCATTCCTACAGCTCCTCCAACCTGCCATTCATCTTCTAGAGTAAACCTAACACCTGCTCTTTCTTAAAAATATGTGATCAGACAAGGGAAAATCATGCTTGGCACATTTGTCCTCCTTGCTTCCGTTTTCCTCTTGATTGCCACTATGCCAATATCAAACGGAAGCTCCATCTTCATCAAGTAAATGAGCACTACTAGGCCAAGAGAGACAGTGTACTTATGATACGACGAGAACAGTGAATAGCTGAAAAATGTGTGCCAAAATGCACTCTGAAAGTCCAACTGCCCTTGCAGAAATTGGTGCATGGTGCTCCAAGGTGTTGTAGGCACCTCCGACCTAATGGCTTGGGCGAGCATTTGATTGTGTATATGATAGATCCTGCTTGGCTTATAACTGTCCTCCCACTGAGGATCGCTCATAGTTTCCAACCTCTCATTGATATCCATGACATTAAATCTTACGTTTTTTCCTTTGACTCTCATTGATCCTCCAACCAAGAACTCGTTGTTTTTCATGGTTGCGTAAAATTCATGCACCACTGTTACTTTGGCTGGGTTCCGGATGGTGCAGTAGGTCACCCACTCTCGACGGTGTACCTCCGCAATGAAACTTGTACCTACTAGTTCTTTGAAGTCTAGCCCCTTTTCAATCACCATACTCCTATTCTTGTTGTGTTCTAGCCTTTGATTAAAATCTGGATGCTTTGATGATGATCTAGGTATAGCGTCTTTTCCTCTCCTACTCATTGGTTCCATAGGAGTCTCAACTTGAGCGGATTGAGATGTGGAATGTGGACGTCTTGTGCGAGCCATTCCTAAATATAAAAGCTTTATTCCAAGTTAGGAATCCACAAGCTAAACAAAAATACAAAATAATATTCTTCAAATTTGATTAATCCTACATGTATCAGGAACGAAATACTAATATGGCATCCCTATTACGAGGCAAACTTGCCTTCATATTCAACAATTTAGGCATCACCACACCCTTAATTTCATTTGTCTAACTACTAACTTCCATCTACACATTTTTGTTTCACAAAACTCAATCATAAACAACAACCACATGTGTTAGTTTGAACTTTCAAACAAATAAATTTCAATTATCACCAAGCATGGCATAATTGCTATGTAAACATCTCATGATCCATTATCAAACCAATAAGCACATATACATCAAGTTCAAAATCAATTTATCTCAAAATTTTTGAAATATATGAAACCCTACATGTAAAACCCTTCAATCCTTCATCAATCTATCTCATTATAGTGTTAAGGACAATTTCTAATCATTACAAACAACATGCAAGCATTGATTTGAACTTTGGGTTTCAAATCCCTAATAGTTCCAAAAATCCCAAAATTGGGATTTTGGGATTCAAGCATTGATCTCAAAGAATAAACATGCAAATATGGAATATAAAGCATGAATTTGGCATTCCCAATGTCAACAAACAAAGCCCCCATCGTTTAATCCACATACAAAACCCTAACCCTAACCCAATTAAATCGAACGAGAGAGAGAGAGTGAGAGAGAGAGAAAGTGAAAAGCAGATTTTTGACAAATTTAGATGAAATTAGAGTTGAATCAAAGATTCGTACCTGTTTGAAGCTTGATCGAGTTGAAATAGAGTGGATTTAGTGTAAAATTGAATTTTTTTTGCAAAAGTACAAAAGGTAACTATTAGGGTTTCTGCTGAAAGTGACGTTTCAGCTTTATACTCGCAAAATCATGCACAATCTGTGAGTTCATGCTTGTAGATTTTTGACCAAAGTCGTAGATTTCTAGGGTTCATCATCTGGGCACGCTACGAGTTAATTTCTGCGAGAATGTACTCACAGTCATGACCTTGTAGCGTGATCCTTAGTTGCATTGCAAGTTAATTTTATTGTCCATTGCCAGAATGAACTCGCAGCTTATACTCGCAAATTTGTCCTCAGGCGACACTGCGAATAAAATTTTCCTTGACTGCAAGAATTGTATGTTCACCAAGGTTTTGACATAAGTTACGGAAGAGTTTTAAAATAAGATTGTCAACCTATTCATCCCCGCCCCCCTCTAGGTTGTTTAGTATATAACCTTGTAGGTATTTTCAATGCATCCTTCAGCGGTAGTAACCAAATGTTCACACAACAAAATGCCACTTATGGAATTCCCTAAGGTCTAGAAAACATTTGCACTGTCCCGGTTGCCCTCATTAGGTTTTAAATTTGTGTTGACTTGATTCCATAACAAAACTCTCTTTGTTTGTATTGATTAGTTTTATGGTAGTTCGTGTTTGATATGAGCTTGAAAGAAGGAAAACAACTTCTCATGCAAAGTTCATCTTCAAGATGAAAGATGTTTACTTGGATGCTAAGGTATCAAGATTCTTTCTTCTCTTGCAAGGTGTTAGGCACACTCACACATTGCATCCATATGTGTCCCTACATCATTGTGCTCAATTGATATAACACATACACACACATATTATTATATGCACATGCATTAGTTTTAAAATAACAAATTTTGTAAAAATGCATGTTCTAGGACTATTTATAGGAAATGGCATACTTGTGTGTTCTTGTGTTTATTCATTTGTGTTTTATTGACATCGGACTTGAATATATTCTCATGTTATTCCTTATTCAGTTTTGAACATTTTGGTTACTCATTAATATGTTTTCGAGTTTCGAGTTGGAAATTACGAAACTTTCCATATGTTTATCGTGCATGGTTTTCGTCCTTGTGTATCAAGTCAAATTCCAAGTTTCTGATAAAATTTTTGTAAACATCCGTGTCCGTGAGTGAGTTAGGGTTCATAATATGAAAATGGATTCAAATTCTGAGTTTGGAGGCCGAAGAATGGCCGAAGAACGTGAGAGGAGTGTGAAAGGGAAGAAAGAGGAAGATGGGTGGCAAATTGCTGAAACATCCCTCTCCTGTGGAGGCATGAAGAGGCCATTTGTAACCCTCCAATACAAGATATTTTCGTGTATTTGTAAAACCGGAATTTACCACTTGCAAACACGTTTAAGATTTGAGAATTAATATAATGGCAAGCAAGGGATTTTCCACAGGGATTATGTTAGATTAATTGATTTGCAATCTATTCTAGGTTAGTCTAATCTAGGTGCATAAAACATAAAATCATAAGTTTTGGATAGATTGGTTGGTTTGAAAACCAAAAGTAACAAATAATAAGTAAAGTAAAATAAAAGGTGTTATGGAAAATAGAATACCCAACTAGTCTAGATAAGATATATGGAATAAACAATTAATGAGAAGTCTAAGGGATTGATAGAGTCGCTAATGGACTTTGGGCAATTCATACATAGCTTAATTAACATATATTTCACACAATCAAGGACTGATCTCATTCGAGTGTGTGTTTCGCCGTGGGTACTAAACCAAACAACTTCCCACCATGAAACAAATAAAGGTGTGTCTAATATTAATCTAGAAAGGAGAGAGGTGAATAGATTTTATCCGATTTTACCCAATTTTCGTTAAAGGTCAAATTGACAAAAATACCCCTAGCTAGTCACAATAATATATCAAGTGTATAAAGTACGGAATTGTAAAGAACACAAGTTATTTACGTGGAAACCCTAACGGGAAAAACCACGAGCTGTTATGTGAGTCACACACGAACCTCGAATCCACTAAATGTGATAAAGATTACAACCTAATCCCGGAAGTAATCACACACCTACCTAATCCCGGTATAAGTGGATCTAGTCCAATTGCTTGCTATCTAAGCAACCTACTCCCAAAAGCTACACACAAGACTTACTTCTCAATGAAGAGTTAAATGGCCTAAGTGAATATATGATGATATTCAATGAACAAACAAGGCTAGGAAACCTTAGATGCTTATCTAGGATGATGAATATGCAATAAAAGCAATCCTAAGTATCAATAGCTGAATGATATGTCAAATAGCTTAGCAATCAAGACTAAACACAACCTAGAAAGCTATTACAATACAACACTCAATCATTTCATCACAAACAATCTCTATCTTGTATCTAGCATGTGTTCTAAAAACATACAAGTAAATAAAGAGAAGACTTGTTAAGAAGGACACTAAAATTAGATGAAGTTAGAGAGATTCTTACCAAGCAAGATGTGATGATGCAAAACCATGCATGGATGTACTCTATATGAGCATAGATGATGCAATATGAAGTTTGATGCAAAAAGAAAAGCTTTGAGTGATTAAAGGTGAGTTCTTGAGGATTTTTGGCTTTTAAAAAGTGTTCTAAGAGAAAAAAAATATGCTTTTGGAACTTTTGGGCTCGACCTAAAATGAAAGTGGGATATATATAGGCTCCTAACAAAACTGCAGCTTTTTGGACTTTCACGCAAGGCGGACTGCCGCGGTTGGGTCAACCACGGCACAGAGAATGTATCTCTATCGCTTGTGTGCCGCGGTTGATCCAACCGCAGCACTTTAACCGCGGCAGAGAAGGGACATCTCTGTCACTAGCATGCTACGGTTATCCAACCATGGCACTGCAACCGCGGCAGAGAAGGTCAATGCCATCTCATGCAACTTCTCACACAAAATCATGCAATAGGTGCAAGTGTGTGAGTGAAGAGAATGCATCCTAATGCCTAACATGTTATGGCATATAACTAGCAAGATGCAAACAATTAAACATGCACGAAGAGAGATTAATGAACATTAATGCACAAAATATAAACACACACAACAAACAACAAAAGACATATGCATGGGTTGTAGGTGTGTGCAACCATTTCTTCAAAGGAAGTAAGCACTTAGAAATTTACCTTTGAAGTGTTTGATGTCTTGAGGTCTTGAAAGGGACTTTGAGCTTGACTCTCAATCACCTAAACTACCCTTACATTCAAACCCCAATATTTGGTTTGTCCACGAAATAAGCCAATCAAAATATGGGAATCCTTACACAATAAAATTCCTAACCGATTAAAGAGAGAGGATAAAGGTGGGATCTGTTAATGACGATTAAAGGCCTAGGCAATTGGGGTTGATATACCTACCAGCAACCTATCCTAATCACTATATGCTACAATCAATCAAGTGTGTCAATAACTCAACCAATTTCATCACAAGTAAATCCTATAGCATATTGCAATTAACAAGTGTGTCAATAACTCAATTAATCACATATGAGCAAGATCTAATTAAAAAGTAAATAGAACTATAATTTTGTAAACATATTATTGAAGCTAACAAATACCTATTGTCCAATAGTTTCTCAAATCATTCCCCTAGAATGGGGGTTTAATTATACATAATCACAAACAAAGAAAGGAAGTAAAATGAAGAGAAATAACCAATGAGTCTCTCTTCTAAGCTTGATCATTCCTTGAGCTTCCTTGTTGATCCTTGTGCAAAGAGTGGTGGATGAGGATATGTCTAGATAGGTGGATGTCAAATGGGTAGTGACAAAGAAGATGAGAAGAGATGATTGATTTGGGTGCAGTATTCTAGACTTTATTGTTGAATTTGGGTGGAGGAGATGAGTTCAAAAGTAGATATTGAGAAATTTGAGATGGGTATAATGGATTGATCAAAGGTTTCATTCTTTGTAAAAGTTGGTGTTTTTATAGGTTAGGAAGGCTAGGGTACGAAATGGGAATGAAAGGACAAGAATACCCCTCTTGAATGGGCTAAAAATCGTCCCTTGGCTGAGCTGTCGCTGTTCATGCTCAGGAATTCCTACGCTGGAACGAGTGTTGCAGTTAGATAAACCGCGACAATTTCCTGCGCTGAAATTCCTACACCAGAATGAGTGTCGCGGTTGGCAAACAGTGACGCTTAGACCGTGACACTCACACCTGATCTATTTCTTAAGTTTTCTTCTCTCTGTCACAGTGTCCTAGAGGCAACACATAAACCATGACAATTTCCTATGTTGGAATAGCCGCTCACTGTGCATTTTTGGTCTTCGCTGTCTTCCTTGCATAAGTGTTACGATTGAATTTCTCTTCTCTATTGCGGTATCCTAGCAGCGACACATAAGGTGCGACAATTGCTTGAATTTGGCCTTCGCTTGAAGTGGACTTTTCTATTGCGGTGTCATTGTAACAGCACCTAAATTGCGACAATCTTCTGAGTTAGGTCAATGTGAGTGCGACTTCTTTTCTTTGTTTTCCTATTTTTTGTGCTTTTTGTACCAAATACTCTTCCAATCACACAAATGCCCTTGTGGCACAAATATACCTGAAACACTTAATTCATAATGTTAAAACACGGGAAATTTCTCGAGAATCAAGCAAAAAGAATACGAAATGAGGGCCAAAAACATATTTATTTTGGTTTGATCAAGGCATGTGGCCTCCACAGGAAAGGCACCCTTCTGTCCCCATGAAGGTGCGTGTTGAGGTGGTGTGGTGCTAATGGTTGCCCGAGATCTCTCTCTCTCTCTCTCTATGTCATTTCCGTCTCTTATATATTCAAATTTCGTGCATAAATTTCATAAGTTTTTGAGTTTTTGATTTTGTGACATCTGATTGATTTTAGATCCGATTTGGTGATTCAAAAGCCAAAATTCATTGTCTTTCAATGATGAATAAGTCCCAAGTATTTTCAAAGCTAATTGGAGTCCATATTTTCTTATTTACTTTGATCTTCATCAAGTGTTTATCATTTTGCGAGTAAATCATATTCTCTACACTTTTCTTGTGATCAATTTCTTATATCTCTTGATTTGAATATGAAATGTGTTTAGAATGATTTTGATTCTATTTTGAACTTGTTTGAGTGATATCCTAAAGTAGCTTTTGTGATTTTAATTGAGCATCTTTCTAGCTAATTTTGATGAGCATGAACTTGAATCTAGAAAATCTTTGTGTTTGTTCTTGATCGTTGATTTCTAGGTTTTAGTCACATGTTCTTGAACAAGAATATTTTGATTGTGATTTCTAATATTTAAATCTAGTTCTTCTTTGAGTGAAAAAGTTGTGGATTTCAAGTATTGATTTGTCCACTTGATTTCAAAGTTAATTTTGTGTTTTTTGTTGCAAATCTATTATTCTAGCTTTGATTGGCATGTTTAGGTTTCTAGATATATTTTGTGTATGAATTGAATTGCATATTCTACATTTCCTATAACATGTTCATAAGGATTAGTTTCATATGTTGGTGAGCTTGAATTGTGATAACTAATTCTTCATAGAGTGTATTTGTTTTACGTACTTTATTTACTTGTGTTTGCATCATGTTTGCATGTTTGCACTTCAGTTAAATCATTGCCTTGTAAAAGGAGTAATTCTATTGTTGGAATGTGATGTTCTTAATTGAGCAAGGAAGTCTTGACTTGGATTGGGGAGTTTTGGAAAGTTAAGCAAGAAACTTTCTAGAGACATGTGAGGTGTATTGGATAGAAAGTGGAAAGTCTCTTACTAGTAAAAGGCTCGAGGGTAGGTTAGAATGGGACGATCCAATAGGGTGGATCATGTGTATTGATTGCTTGAGGGTGTACATTCTACCAACTAGTGGTTGTGAAATCAACCCATGGATGTTTCCTTAAGTTGTGAGGTTTTAGCACGTTAAAAAAAATCTTGTGTTGATGTTTTTTTTTATTAAATTCATTTACTTTACATTGTAGTAGATACTTTTAATTACCATATTTGTTATACTTGTTACTACTAACCATCTTGTGAAGCTTTTTGATGTTTGTTTTTAAGAGTGCTTTGATAGTTTGTTTGTGCAACATTTAAAGTCAGAAAAAGTTGTTGATATTGGATTCAACCTATTCACCCCTCTCTAGGTTGCTAAATATCCATCTTAGGAAATTTCAGACCTTACAGGTGACGTTGAACCTCATTTTGACGAATACTTTGGACGTCAATTTAAGCCTAATATTAAGTCCAATATTGAGCCGAATATGGAGCCGAATAATGATCACGTAAGTGACCATGAAAACATTGTTAAAGAACCTATACAACATCAAATTGAAGGAAGAAGTGTACAAGGTGACCGTCCTTGTGGTAGTGCACAGGATGTGCCGAGGACATCCGAGGTCTCAGAAAATGTGAATCTCTCTGCTTCTGATAACGCGACAACTTGGGTGATTCCTGGATCCGATTCATATTCGTTTGGTGAAATGAACAACAACATGGGATCAAGTGAACCTACCACCATGATTTACAAAAGGCAATATTTTTTTAGAAAAAGGGATTTAAAGAGGTTAGTAGGTCTTCATACAATGAGGGAGAACTTTGAATGGAAGGTGAAAATGTCTAACAAGTCGGTTTTACATTTGGTGTGCAAGATTGACAACTGTATGTGGAAATTAACAGCGGTGAGGAGAAATGAAGGGACATACTTTCAAGTCAGAAGTTTTGTAAAAGAACATAGTTGCCCTTTGGAAGAGGTCCACTGGTGCCACCGATAGGCTAGTGCGGTCATAATTGGTGAAGTAGTAGCCTACAGACTCCAACAACACAATGGTCGTCGAATGCGACCTAAGGACATAATTGCCGATTTGAAAACAGTGTATGGCATCCAAATAATATAAAGTAAGGCTCATCAAGTCTTGCATTATGCATTGGCATTGACTTATGGATCGCATGAAGAAACGTTCCAACTACTGCCATCATTTGGTCATATTCTGGAACAACAAAATTCTAGCACAATCATAGAGTTACAGTGAATAGTTGACAATAAATTTTTGTACTTCTTCATGGTGTTAGGGGCTTCAATTAGAGGTTTCCAGTGGTGTATGCATCCTATGATTGATGTTGACGGTACCCATCCAAAAGGGAGATGCACTGGTACAATGTTTGTAGCAATGGCACAAGATAGTAATGAACAAGTATATCCAATAGCTTTTGGTTACTGATATTTAGAAAACAACGCATCTTGGGAGTGGTTTTTGGATTGCTTGAAGGGTGCCCTCGGTCATATTGAAAATTTGGTTTTCATTTCCGATTGCCATGCAAGCAAAGAAGTAGGGATAACTAGTGTATTCCTATATGCAACCCATACTATATGTTGTTGGCATTTTTCTAAAAATATAAAGAAACGTTTCCATAGAAAGGATGTAGCAGACATAATGGTTAAAGCAGTGAAATCATACCATGAATGTGTTTATAACTGGCACATGAAGGAGTTACGTAACCTCCACAACAATGCGTTTGATTATGTTATCAATGCCAGTTCAGAAAAGTGGTCCTGTGTCCATTGTCCCCAAAGAAGGTTTAGGTTGATAATAGCCAATGTTGCTGAGTGCCTAAACTCATGCTTAAGATTCGTATGGCAACTACGAATGATGACTTTGGCTGAGTTCATTAAGAATATGTTGCAATGTTGGTTTTACGACCATCTTCGAGCTGCACAGTCCATTGCACACTCGGTAATGCTGAAACGTATTGAGAAATGTAGTTATGTGATTGTAACTCATGTTGATTGGAATATATTCTTGGTTAAATTAAGGGGAGAGTAGTGGACGATTAACTTGTTGTAGAAGACTTGCACATGTAATAATTTCCAAATTGATTATCAACCATGTTCTCATGCACTTGCAGCGGCTAGGTATGTTGGATTCTATGAAATCTTTTTAAGTTTATGATATTTTATTATGAAACATTTAACATCGTTTTCTTCCATTATTTCAGGGAGAGAAACCTGGATTACACTTCCTTGTGTGCGGACTACTACAAAAGGGAACACTTATGGACGTATATTCAGTGCCTATCATGCCAATGGGCCATCCTAATACTTTGGTAGTTCGTGACGACATAAGATGGTGTTTGGTATTACCTCTAAAGAAGAGTAAACGAGATGGTCGCCTAAAAGAGAATCGATTTCCCTTAGTATCAGAGAGGCCAAACACACAAGCGTGTACTAGATGTGGATAAACCGGACACAATTTTAGGCGGTGTACTAATCCTCCCGCACTTCCAGGCAGTACTAGCCAACATGTCCCCGACGAATATCGTTCCAAGTGTAGCGTGTGCCACCAAGTCGGGCATAACAAACAAACATGCCCAAACAAGAACCCAAAAATCCAGAATGAATGAGGACTTTCATGTTGTAACTTATTTGTACCCATACTTTGTTTTGGCTTTAACATTGTAACTTATTTGTACCGTACTTGGTGAAATATCTATAAGGTTATACTAAATAACCTAGGAGAAGGGGGGTGAATAGGTCGACACTCTATTTTTTAAAACTCTTTCTTGATTTTTGTCAAAACCTTGGTGAGCTGATCACTCTAAATATATATATATATGTTTTGAGTGCCTAAATCCTTCCATTTTTGTTAGTTTCTCTAGCGTTTGTGTCGTATAATTGCACTTTTGAGTCTTTTTCAGGAATTATTAGGTTCAAAGGATGAAAGTAGAGCACTTAATGAAGAATCTTAGAGAAAATGAAGCTGAAACTAAGCTTTGAAGCAAACCCTACGAATTAGTTCTCGTAGATCCAAGTCGCAGATGTGTCCTAGAGGGAATTGCCATTCAGCATGAAGTTCCAAGGCACGGATGTTATCCCATAAAGGATTGCTAGTTGAGTCTGCGAGGTGATACTCGCAGACATAACTCGCAAATCAAAGCCAAAAGATTCTGCTAAGTCATCTTGCGAATCAGAGCAAGTAGAATATATTTGAGACTTACCATTGAGAGAATAAAGTCGTAGAAGGAGCTCGTAGATCACAACCAGAAGGAATTGTGATTATAGACTGGGAGTGAGAACTAGCAGAAGGAAGTAGCAGTTCAAACCAGAAATTTTTCTGTGAAGTCCATCATGCGAATTCTATCTAGCAGATCACCACCAAAACGAACTTCGAGATGAACCTCGCAGATTGAAGTCGCAATGGAACAATTAATGAGGGTTCTGCGAGTCACAACAGAAAGAAGTCGGTAAGCTTGGGCAAAAAGATCTATGACATCAGACTGCGAGGTAGAACTCGCAGAATGCAATCCACGTCAACTTGCAAGTGACTTTTTCCCACAACTTTTCCCCTACTATATAAACACATTTTTCTTTTGCAAAAAGTGTGTTGTGTCTTTAGCTAGAATTAGAAACACCTTTTCACAATCATCTCTACTTTAGAAAGACACTTTTGATCAAACACTTTAGTTTTTAACTTGTGGAACTAGAATCTTCTACATAGTGGTATTAGATCTATCTTTGACTTAAAGGGAGGTTTTGTTGAGCAAGCTAAGGGGAAGCATCAAAAACACAATGAGCTTTCTTTCTCTTTCTCTTTCCTTTCCTTGTATTTATTTTGTAATGAGTATTTAAATCCTTTGTGTTGGGGATTTAATGTTTGTAGATATGTAAACACTTTTGTAATAACTCAATCATTCTATCTTTATATCCACTGAGTTTGTACTTATGCTTAAATTATCTTCATGGTGTATGTTGAGTATGAACTTTTACTCTAATTTGTAAGCATGACATTAATGCATGAAAAGTAGACCTAGTTCATGGGGGAACAACCTTGTGTAGGTTCTGCTTGAAGCTCTGTGAGAGATTAATTAAGTTTTGACTAACCTAGTTCTAGGTATTAGACAAATCGATAAAAAAGGCATTAGACACTTTTGACATTTCCTCTTAATTATGGATTGACATTGACAGAAATTAGGTTATGAAATTGTTAGTAGCATTTTACATCATTATCTCCTCAATATATTTTTAGAACATTTTAATTTAGACATTTCTTTTAGACACCAATTTTGTATAATCTTTATTGAGTTACACTAGGTAAATCACCAATAGAACACTATTTCCTCGTGGGAACGATACCCTTACTTGTGTCCGATATACTCGACAACAATTCGTATACTTGCGAAGGGTCATTTAGACTTTCGCACTCCATTTCACCCTATATTCCATTTTCGTGTACCATTTAGGTTAGAGGTACACCAGGAGTGCGTCATGAGCATACAAATTAACTTTTAACATGATTGTTATGATAAAACAATTAACACATGTATACTCAATTCACCACCCTTAGTCTACAAAACATATATTAAGAGACAATGTATCTTATATACAAATATATTTAAAACAAAGGATACTTATATTCACATGTATGTTCAATATGTACAAGTTCTAAACATTATGTGATAAAGTACAAATAAGTCAATATACAAATAAAATGATATTTACAACTTTGATCAAATGAAGTGCTTGCAACCCACACTTTACATAATCTTGTTTACAAGGATATCTAGAACTGAATATTATGAAACAAGATTCAACCATACACATATACAAATAAAAAAGATAGAGATAGGAAGAATTAATACGAGATTTTTTAACGTAGTAAAACCTTCGAAGGGGAAACATCCACGGGTTGAAACTATAACCATTGTGTACTATATTAATTGGATGATAGATTAGAAATTCCTCAAAAGTGACCAACTCATGATACACTCCCTATTAGACTCTATGTCTACCCAACCCTATTGGTAGATTAGAAAATCCTTAAAAAATGTGAAACACTCTCTATTGGACTCTATGTCTACACAACACCATTGAAAGATTAGAAATTCCTCAAGAGTGAAACAACCCATGAAACACTCTCTATTGGACTCTATGTCTAATCAATATCTCGGGCCTACCAATGTCATAGCCAACTTTCTATCCAAGGTACTCATTTCTCTAAAAAGCCCACCTTGCATAGCTATCCGAATCTCCGCGATCCTAGCCATAACTTCTTACTTGGTTATCCAAACCACTTGTCTTAACCAAGACTTCCTTGCTTGACTATCTGTACCATTTGTCCTAGCCAAGACTTCATGCCTTTTACAAGGACTTCCTAGTTAGACCTGACGCTGGTTCTAGTTTGAAACATGCAGTTCCGGTTTGGAATATACACTTCTTGTTCGAAATCGGCTGTTTCGGTTTAGGTTCCGGTTCTGGCTCTAGGGGAATCGAAATTGAAACCGGCTTATGGCGGTTCTGGTTCCGGTTTCGACTGTTCTGAACCTTTTTTTTTTAAACCCAAATTAGTGAATGTGAATCAGTCATCAATGATCAATCCAAGCTCACTGAGAATTTAAGATCAGCCATCAGTCATCAGTCTCATTTCTCTTTCACAAATATGAAATCAACCCCAAATCACCCCCAAATCAACCCCAAACTACCACCAAATCAACTTTCATGAATCGAAGAAAAAGATTAAAAGAAGAAGAAGAAGAAGAAGAAGAAAAAGAAGAATCAAAGAGAGAGAGATCATATATTAGGGATTTAGGGATTAGGAATTCAAGACTTTACGTTTTAGGATTTATAAATAAAAAATTATGTTGGAACTACCGTTTCCAGTCCGTTTCAAACTGGGCGATTTCTTGAAATTTGAACCGGAACTGAAACCATAATTGCCTTCCTCTGGTTTCAGTTCTGATTTTTACGGTTCAGTTCAGTTCAATGTTTTGAACGAACCAGTGTCGGGTCTATTCCTAGTGTGATCAATGAATGTGAATGCAAATTAAAACAAATAATGCACAATGTGTATAATACTATCTAGAGGGGGGGTGAATAGATTTTAAACGATTATTACCAATTTTCACGATTAGTCAGTATTCATGAAAATGCCCCAACCAGTCAAAATAAACAACAAATGTAATATGGTATGGAAATATAAACAACACTTGAAGTATACGTGGAAACCCAACCACTGGGAAAAACCACGGGCTGTTATGTGCGCCACACACGAACCTCGAATCCACTAATTGCAATAGCGTATACAACCTAATCCTGGTTTGACGACCTAATCCCGGCCAATATCCCGCTACCACTACCTGCAGGCCTTTAAAAGTGAACCTGGTCCAATTTGCTTGAGTGACCATCTAATCCCGGTGTAGCGACCTAATCCTGGTCAATCACACAAGACTTACTTTCTCTAAAGAGATAAAACATTCTATGTGAATATATGATAATAATCAAGGAACAAACAAGGCTAGGGAACCTTAGATGCTTATCTAAAATGAGAATATGAGAATTAATTCATTCCTAGATATCAAGAGCTAAATGACATGTCAAATAGCTTAGCTAATCAAGATTAAACAAAACCTAGATAGCTATCACAATACAACACTCAATTAATACACCACAATCAATCTCTATTTTGTATCTAGAATATATTCTAAGAGCATACAAATGATAAAAGAGATGGCTTGTTAAGAAAGGCACTAATTATGTAAGACAATAGTGAAAACCTTACCAAGCAAGATGTGATGTTGCTAAACCATGTATGGATGCATCATATATGGTCATAGATGATGCAAGATGATCTTTGATGCACAAAGGAAAAGCTTTGAGTGTTTAAAGGTGAGTTCTTGTGAATTTTTCTCTTGAAATATTTTCTAAGTGAAAAATATGTTTTTTGGAACTCTTAAAAACCAACCTAAAATGAAAAAGGCATATATATATGATGTCAAAATGAAGTGGCGTCGTTTTGATATTTTTTTCAAAAATATGCATTGGGCGCCCTACACATGCCCTACGTAAGGCAGGTGTATAGCATCTCACCTGGAAAATTGAAGAACAAGTTCTTCAATGCCGCTGTACGTAGGGCGGAAATAGGCGAACCAAAGGCGATTACTCTCAGGATTTGAGAGCTGCCATTCACCCGCTCTATGTAGGGTGGGTGTAAGGCGAAACACCAGTGAAAATAAATTTGATCAGGTGCCCCGTTGTACGTAGGGCAGACGTACAGCGGATAGGCGCGACAGTGCATCAACATCAGCTTCAAGTACCTCAAAACATGACCAAACGACATCGAAACCCTTGTACGATATATCGTTGGAAAAGTATGCAAGTCTACTTTCTACTCCAATTAATGGAATGACATTTAGATGTCCGTAGTAAAAGTTATGGTCAATAGAGTGACCAAAGTTCAGAAACGGACAACAACAGAGTTTCCCTGTTTTGGTGGTTATTTTGGAGATTTCAAAACCAATCCAAACGGTCATGAAATATTACGAATAATATACCGTTGGAAAGTTATGGGTGTCTATTTTGTCAAGAATTTTACAAAACTCAATTTAAATCTTCTATAAAAAGTTATGGTCATAAGACCATACAAAGGTCAGTTTTGAAAAATATTTAAAACATTGAAATCTATTATTTTGAAACTAGACACTTACTCCAAACAATCAAACCAAAACTTACACATATCCAAGAGAAGAATGAGACCTTCTCAAATGGTCAACCATCACGCTAATACATGCACACTATCGTGCAAGCGCGGACGTTTCCGATCACATAATCGGAAACAAATTACACCACACTTAAGACAATCATACATGAAATGCAAGTGTGGGAAGTGAATGCATCATAATGCCTAACATGTCATGACATTTAACTAGCAAGATGCAAACAATTAAACATGCAAGAAGAGAGATTAATGAACATTAATGCACACAATATAAACACACACAACATACAAGAAAAGACTTATGCATGGGTTGTGGGTGTGTGCAACTATCTCTTCAAAGCAAGTAAGCACTTAAAAATTTACCTTTGAAGTGCTTGATCTCTTGAGGTCTTGAAATGGACTTTGAGCTTGAATCTCAATCACCTAAACTACCCTTACATTCAAACCCCAATTGTGGTTTGTCCACGAAATAAGCCAATCACAATATGAGAATCCTTACAAAATGCAAACAAGCAATTAACATAAAACATGAGATCAATACATTTTATGAGAACTAGATATTAGCATGTGAGAACATAAATAAAAAATTGTCTAGTTACTAATTACTATATATGAATAAAGCCTGGAACATGTGAAAACACCTAAACACATTTAATTCCCAGATTCATTCATGAAACTAAAACTTGAATCAAACATATACATGAAGCACATATTCAAGATATTAGTAACATGCACAAACTAATCCTAGATTTATTCAACTAATGGATCCTAGCAAATGATAAGGCTATCAATCCTGAAAATAAAGTCAATCAAAGCACAAATAGCCATAGATAAAAAGCTAGCAAAATACAACTCACAATTATGTGAAAACATAGGATTTTAATAAATCCTAACTCACATTCAAGTTTCTAATTAAGCATGACTAGCTTATAATTGAAGCTTTATCGCTCATCAACATATGTTCAAGTCACATACACTAAAATAGGAAGAACGCCTAAGGTATTTAAGCATTAGAAACAAATAAAACAAAAGATCAACAAATACCTTATCAAACTTGAGTGAAGTAACGAAAATGGTGAGGACAACTAGAAAACTTGAACAAAAGGCTTCAACTTAGAGATAGATAAAGGACTACAAGACGAAACTTTTCCCACTTGAATCACTTAAATTGGATAAATATGGTGACTCAAAGTTGAGAGAAAATTTTAGAAAAATTTTGCATTCAAAACACTCACATGCCTTGAAACTAATAATGCACGGTGTGGTAAGCTAACACAAGAAAACACTTCACCAATTTGAATTTCAGTGAGAAAGGGAATATAAAGAGAGAGAGAAAGAGAGAGTTATCTTATGTGGTAAGCTCACACAAAAAAAACACTTCACCAATTTGAATTTCGGTGACAAAGGGAATATAAAAAAAGAGAGAGAGAGAGAGAGAGAGAGAGAGAGAGAGAGAGAGTTATTTGGTGTGATAAGCTCACACAAGAAAACACTTACATGCCTTGAAACTAATAATGCACGGTATGTATAAAACTATCTAGAGGAGGGTGAATAGATTTTAATCAAGTTATATTACCAAATTCTTGACTAGTCAATATTCAATTTTTTCAAACCCCAAACTAGTCACAAAATAAAAACAAGTGTAATAATGCGGAATTTAAATAACACTTGATTTTTAAGTGGAAACCTTTAACAAGGAAAAACCAAGGGCTATTATGTGTGCCACACACGAACTTCGAATCCACTAATTGTAATGGTGTTTACAACCTAGGTTGACCTTAACCTCTCACAGTCTATAACCCTCCACTACTACCCTCATGCCTTTAAAAGTGAACCTAGTCCAATTTGCTCATGGCCTAAGCAACTTTAGCTACAAGACTAACTTCTCAATGAAAAGATAAAATAGCCTTTGTGAATTTATATGATATCCAAAATGCAAATAGAGCTAGGGAACACTAAATGCTTATCTAGGATTATATAATGACAATTAAATCAATCCTAGATATTAAATGCTATATGACATGACATAAAGCTTAGCTAACTTAGATTAAACAATCCTAAGTAGAGCTATCACAATACAACACTCAATCAAAACACCACAAACAATCTCTATCTCGTATCTAGAATATATTCTAAGAGCATACAAGTAATTAAAGAGATTACTTGTTAAGAAAGACACTAAGATTAGATGAAATTAGTGAAAACCTTACCAAGCAAGATGTGATAGTGCTAAACCATTCATGGATGCATCCTCTATGGTCATAAATGATGCAAGATGAACTTTAATGCACAAAGTTATTGTGAATTTTTTCTCTTGAAAAATGTTCTAAGGGGAAAATATGATTTTTGAACTCTTAGGGACGACCTAAAATGAAAGTGAGTATTTATAGGTGTCCAAGCAAACTGTAGCATTTTGGGCACACTATGCACACGACAAACTGCCGTGGTTGGTCAAGATGACACTTCAAGCGCAACAGCAAAAGAAGTTACTGTCGCGTGAATGTTGTGGTTCGTCAAGACAACACTTCAACCATGGCAAAGCCAAAAGAATTACTGTCGCTTGGCTTGCCGCGATTGGTCCAAACGACATTTTAACCGTAGCAGTGAGAGGCAAGGCCTTCTCACGCAGTTTCTCACATATAGACCATGCAATAAGTGCAAGTGTGTGAGTGATGTGAATGCATCCTAATGCCTAACATGTTATGGTAATTAACAAGCAAGATGCAATCAATTAAACATGCATAAATAGATATTCAAGAACATGAATGCACACAAATAAAACACACAACATACAAGAATTAGAGATATGCATGAGTTGTGAGTGTGTGCAACTAGATCTCTTCAAAGTAAGTAAGCATTTAGAAATTTACCTTTAGTGCTTTCTTTTGAGGTCTTGATAGGGCCTTGGTTGTGCAAAGCACCAACCATCAAAAGCCTGAGCTAACCTTACATCAAACCCCACATGTGGTTTGTCATCGAAAGAAGCCAATCAAACTTGAGAAACTTATATGGTGGATGCACAACCAACATGTATAGCCTTTTTCATGAAGGTGCTCGTTGAGTTCTATGTAGTTGTCGAAGCAAAATGGATATTAACCATATGTCATCAATTATGTACTAGTCAAAAGACTTTTAAGTGTATCTATAAACATTTTTTCAAACTCAACTTACTCAAACAAAACATACAAGAGAAGCAAATGAGTAATTGGATTATCAACATGCAAACCATATCAACATCTATTCATCTTAAGCTTTTCCAATCAAAGTCAAACCAATTATCATCCATAATTTTTTCTTTTAAGAGAACAGATTTTAACATATGAGTGTGTGTGTGTGTGTGTGTGTGTGTGTGTGTGTGTGTGTGTGTGTGTGCATATGGCTCATCAACCCATTTCTATTTTTCAACCTAAGCATTCTTAATTTTCAACTATACTCATTTAAGCTTTTTGAAGCTTTAATCAATTTTTTTTTTTTTTTTTTGATTCTTTTCAACACTTCTTTGATTATTTTTAAACACTTCATGATGACTTTCACTCATCATATTGGCGTAGCCTTTTCCTACATTGGGCGACTGCACAACCAACATGTGTAGTCCATTTCATGAAGGTGCTTATTGAGTTCTATGTGGTTGCCGAAGCAAAATGGATACTAACCATATGTCATCCTTCATGAACTAGTCAAAAGACTTTTAGGTGCATCCATAACTTACATATTTTAAAACTCAATTTACTCAAACAAAACATACAAGAGAAGCAATGTGTGCACTTAAAAAAAAAAATTAAGGCTTAAAAGCGTATGATCTAAAAATAATACAAAGATATTTACCTAAGATCATTTCTTCTCAAGATAGTAGCTTTTAAAGAATATGAAGCTCATATTTTTCAAAAATGCCACTCATCATTCAAACAAGTACAATAAATAATCAATGCATCATGTATAAATATCTTTGTGAAAAATTTCACTAAATGATCTCTAGAGGGCATAGATTAATGAGAGTGTGTCCTAGACAAGTTCTCTTAAAATAACATGCCATGTGATGTCATGCATACACAGAGTTGAAAGATGAAACAAGTAAGCAAGCTTTAGAGTAAAGATATACCTTAGCAAGCTTTTCATCAATGTAAAGCCTTTGTTCTTTTTATGAGTTCTCTTGGCTTGTTTGTCCTCATGACAACAAGTTAATTGTGTCTTTCCAAGAGAATAAAGACTAAACACTTCAACTAAAATAAATATAAAAAAATGACTTTCTCTAGAAGTCTTAAGAACATTCATCACCAAATGGATATCAAAAATAAACTTCTCAAAAGTTAATCAACAAATTTTGACTATTATAGCAAATTGTGAGATAGCCAAGTTCATTTCAAAGTGATAGAAAAACAAAGCTAGGTAACTATGATTTCCAACTTGACATAAACTTAGATCTAACTCATATGTGCAACTTACACTAATGGTAAGAGCACTCACCGTTGACCTATTTGGTCTTGGGTGAATTAACATAAACATCATCCTGATCTTTCTTGACAACAATGTTGAACCTAGAATATAGATTATCTATAATTTGATTCATAAGAAGATCATTAATGCTTATCTCATCAACATTGTTAGCAATACAAGCTTTATCAAGATTCACATGATTGAAACTTTTCTTCATCCATTGTTTCTTAGCATGCTTTGTAGGAATATCATGCATATCATGTTCTAGTGCCCTAACATGCTTGAATTTAAGGTTTATCTCTTTATCTTTAGATGTTTTCCTATTTTGCAATATTTAATATATTTAGGCTTGATATGGCCTACCATATTGCAAAAATGACAAATATGAATAAATGAAGAGATAATACCTTTTGGATTTGAAGAAGCACTGATGCGAGTTTGGATTGATACATTTTCTTTATTTTTACCTTTTGCTTTGAGAGGATTGGTCTTAGGAGATTTCTTTGCTTTCTTGTCTTTCGCTTACTTGAATGAGGTGATGCTTCAATGAGCTTCTCCTCAACTACTAAGTTGCTAGAATCTCCTAGAGGATTTGAAAGTTCCATTACTTTGTCCCTTTTCATCAAGCCACTAGCTAAGTCCTTAATGGCTTGCTTGGTTATGCCGATCTCCTCAAAATAACCTTGCTCTTTATCCTTCAACATAGACACAATCTCCTCCTTTTAATAGACAAGTCTTTCTGTCTCTCTTAGCTTATTTGCAAGATCATTCTTTTCACATATTAGCCTATGAGATGTATCCACAAACTCATCCACTTAAGCCTTGATCAATTCATCTCTTGTTAACCTCTCTTAATGTTTCATCTTTTTCCTTTTCAAGGCTCTTAATTTTAGCCAAGAGATTGAGATTGAGATTGAGATTGGTTGTACTAGCATTAGAACACTCTTGATGAAATTGACCAACTCTATTGTCAAGTTGCAAGGACACTTGACACTCATCCTCTATCTTAGAGTGAGAAGCCATAAAAGCAACAAAGTTGCTAACATGTTCTTCTTTACTAGAGAATTCAACACTTGAGCTCTCGTCACTCCAAGTAGCCACCATGGCTTTGCCTTTCTTATCCTCTTTGCTTTTGCGGTTTGCACAATCCGAGGCATAGTGTCCAAAACCATGACACTCAAAGCATTTAACTTTAGTGTTACCCTTAGCTTTGCTATCCTTCTCATCACTTGGAGTAGACGGTTTCTTGACTTCCTTTCCTTTAAACCCCATAGCCACTAGGCTTGGATCCTCTTCTAATAAACTTATTAAACTTCCTAACCATTAAAGCCATCTCATCATCATCATCATCTTCACTTTTCTTCTCAATTGCCTTGAGTGCTACACCCTTGCTCTTAGCATTAGGTTTTAGGCTCATTTCATACATTTGTAGTGACTCGAGCAACTCATCAACACTCATGCATTCCATATCTTTGCTCCCTTTCATATTGGTCACTTTGGCCTTAAACCTCTTAGGCAATGGCCTTACAATTTTTCAATTGAGACGCTCATGAGAGATTGACACTCCAATTACTTGACATTGGTTAGATATGCTAAGAAGCTTGTATTGGAAGTCTTGAAACTTTTCTTCTTCACCCATATGCAAGCTCTCAAATTGTGAAGTGAGCATTTGAAGTCTAGAATTCCTTACCGCCAAGGTCTCTTCATTAGTTACTTAAAGAGCATCCCAAGCTTCCTTAGCGATTTCTAGATTTTGGATATAGGTGAATTGGTGACTATCCACACCACCAAATATGGCATTCACCACCCGATGATGCCACCTAGCTAAATCAAACTCATTAGTAGACCACTCATCTATAGGCTTAGGAACTACCGACCCATCCTCAAGCATCTTATTCAGAGGGAAGTAACCCTTTTCAAACATCATCCATGCTCTCTTATCGATGGAGCATATATACGCCCTCATTCGGAGTTTCCAAAAATCATAATTGTAGCCCTTAAGTAGAGGTGGCCTAGAGTTAGAGACACATTCGATCATTGTATCCTCTAGAACCATGACTCTAAAACTTAGCAATTTGCCGTGAATGTATCCCGGATCTCAATACTTGCCTTCTAATGACTCGTTCTGATACCAATTGAAATATATAAGCTCAGTTAAATGGTTAAAAGCTAACCTAAAGTGGCGTGAATAGGTTTTAAACCTCTTTTCAGTCCCTTGAAACAAAACAAAAAAAAAAATTGTCTGTCAAGATAACTTGTATCACAACACATTTAAACATGAAGACACATATAGACTATTGAAAAACATAGTCAATTAGCATGTCAATCAAAGTCATCAATTCTAACTCGTATATATATTAATCTTCAATATTCACAAATACAAGTGTATGAATAACTATACAATTATATTAACTATTAACAAATACAAGAGATATGTTCAAATTGATCTAGAAGTATGTTTGCTTCTCTTTCCTTACAACAATCTTGTTTTCAAGATAATGTAGATTTGATGATCTAAACAAGATGTAACAATTGCATAAACACAAATAAAGAAGAGTAAGGGATAGAGACATTTGAGACGTCATTTTTACGTGGTAAACCTCCGAAGAGGAAAAATCCACGGGTTGAACCATTCAACCACCTCTAAGCAACACCATCTTTCACTAGTTGGATAAAAGTACACCCTCAAAGTGACCAATCCTCATGATTGTCTACTTCCTATTAGATATCCCTTCTATCCAAACCATGGGCCTTTTATTAGTGAAAAACTTACCAGAACTCAACTTAGAAGCCACATGCCTCTAATTGAGTTCTTATGCTCAACTTGTGGATCTGCATGATCCAAGTCAAGACTCTCTTGCTCAAGCTAGAATTGCATGTTCCAACGAGAGACTTTATGCCTTTGCAAGGCTTCCTAACGTGATCAAATGTATGCTTATGCAAACATATGAAACATAGAATATATGATCAAGATATCCTATGGAAACTAGAAATAAATTTTGTTCACACAATATATGTTTTTCTAGTTTGTAATCCAAAAAATTGACATCACACAAAATGAAGCAAATCACATATGAAATGTATGGATTAGGTACACTTCATTAAAAACTAGAAATAGACATGAAAGTTCATAAATAATTTTTTCTAGTTCTTTATGCATGAACAAAAACCTAAAAAAATGCAATTCAACCAAATCACACTTAAATCCTAGATTTTATCCATGCAAACTAAAGCTTGAAACATAACATATTCATTAAGCACATGTTCAAGACTTTAGAACTAAAACCAAAAATGCTAGAATACAAAATATGTTCAATCAAGTTTCTCTAGCAAATATTTAAAGCAAAATAATCAATTAAATCTCAAAGGCTCTAAATATAAAATTAAATGTGTAAAACTTAAAGATACTCAACTAAAAGATCCTAGAACATGTAAAGGCTATCAATCTACATAATAAATTCAATTAACTCTCAAAGAACCCTAAAATATAAGCTAGTCACAATACAATTCACAAACATGTGAAGTTTTATATTTACGAAAACCTAAATCACATTTAAGTCTCTAACTAGACAACTCTAGCTTATAATTGAAACTTTATTTCTAAACAACATTTGTTCAAGTCACATACACTAAAATAGGAAGAAGTTTAAAAGCTTAGAAATCAAAGGATAAACAAATACCTTGATGATTTGAGTGCAGCCACGAAATTGATGTTAAACACAAAAAATACTTGAACAAAAGACTTCAAAATCACTTAGAGATGTTAGTAAACTTCAATACAATTCTCTTAGTTTTTTAATCACTCAATTTGGTTGAGAAATAAGTGAGTTATGATGATTTTAAATTGAGAGAAAAACACAAAAAAATTTACGAACAAAATCTTCTTCAAAAGACAACTAAGATGGAGAGGCTTTTTTAAAAGAAAGAAAAGGAAGGAAGATGACATGGCATAGAGGAGACCACGGGTGGCCAAGGAGGGCACACCACCTTGGATTCCCGTAGAGGCGTGTAGCCTCCAAGGGGGCTAAGAGGTCCCCTTTCAGTGGAGGCCACACACCTCCACAGGATAAGGACTTTGTGGCACTTTGCCACTCCCTCTTCCTTTGGCTCCCTTTCACGCACCTCTTGCGTTCTTCAACCGTTTTCTGGCTTTCGAACTCCGATTTTGAATTCGTTTTCGGATTATGAGCCAAATTCTCTCATGGACATGAACGTCTACAAAACTTCAACCAAAAACTTGGAAATCGACTTGATAAACAAGGACGAAAACCATGTACGATAAACACACGGAAAGTTTTGTAAAATCTAACTCGGAACTCAAAAACATAAGAATGAGTAACTGAAACGTTCGAGACTCAATAAGGAACAATATGAGAACATATTCAAGTTCAATACCAAGTGAAAATAAACAAACAAACACAAATACACACAAGTATTCTATTTCCTAGAAATAGTCCTAGTTTATTCAATTTTATAAAAGTTGTCAATTTAAATCTAATGCATTTGCTTACAACAATATGTGTGCTTATGTGTTATACCAATTGAGCACAATGATGTAAGGACACATATGAATGCAATGTGTGTGTATGGTTAAGTCGATAAATGTTGATATTTGAGACCTCTAATTCCTATGTTTTATGTTATGTTCTTGGGCATAATTGAATGTTTTAATGTGTTTGTTGAGTTTGTGTAGAACATAACTCTTGGAGTGAATTTGATGACAAAAAGGTGTTTTTTAGTGAGGTTTGGAGAAATGCTTCCGCAGTATATCCAACTTGTGAAGACCATATCTCCCTCCTCAGATCAAACCAGGTTGAGATCTACATGTTTTCGAAAAGCCTCGGAAGTCTAGTTTCCGGCGCACTTTACGGTTTGTCGATCCAAATTTTCTAGAGAACGTTATGGCCAATTTAGTGATTGAAGGTCAGAGTTGGAAAGCCTATCGTGGGCTAGACTGCCGGGAGTGCACAATGCCTGAGTAGCGGTCCGGTAAACATCAGAAAAACATCGTTTTTCAGACCGTTGTGCATGCAGAGTGGTCCGGGCAGCGGTTGTAGGGAAAAAATAAACAAATAAAAGTGTTACACGCAGCGGAAGCGATACTAAAGACGATTTAGTGACTTTTAAAATTTTTCCTTTATGAACCTTAAACCCTTTTAATCAATAAACATGCATATATATCAACAAAAGTAAATTACCTCTTGTCGCGTGATCCGATTGACTTACGTCGATGGTAATCCGCAAGACCTTCAATCCGAGCACGAACGTGGATCACCTAGGAGCGTGGTCTCCCTTTCCTTTGAATTGCAAACCTGTGAATGGACCAAACAAATACTTTCTTTTCTTTGTTAGTCACAAAACAATCAAAAGAATGTCAAAATTATTCCGGTCACTTTTGAGTTCACAATCTTATGATCGAAACTCGCGTGAACCTAGATCGATATCGTATACACAAGCTTATTGATGTTTAAGCAATTGTATACTATCAAAGAATAATTTTTCACTCCTTTTTGTCTCTCTAGAATAAAAACTCTCTTAGAATTAAGAAGAAGAAGAAAGAAAATAAAAACTCAAGCACCAATTAATTGATGTGGCCGAACCCTATAAGAACATATATATAGGTTGGCCGAATTTTTCTTCTTTTTCCTTTAGGGTTGCCGAATTCTATGTAGTATCTAATTAGGGTTGGCCGAATTTCATCATGTCACTTATATAGGGTGACTGAAATTCAACCCTAATTCTTTTTAACTTTATAGACTTCAAACCCTAATCCAACTCTTTTATTTTTATTCTTTTATTTGACTAAATAAAAAAAAAAGACTCCTTATTTGATTAAATAAATAATACTAATTTATTTATTTACTTATCAAACAAGTCTTTTACTTTTAGGAAAGATTTGTTTCTTTAATTAAACAATTAATCAATAAATCAATTAATTCTTATTTAATTAAAACAAATGAAACAAAATAATATTTTTAGGTCAAAACCTTAACCTAGCCGCCCCACTTATATATAAGATGGGCCTAATATTATTTTCCTATTTCATTTAATCCATTGGACTTTAAATAAAAAAGCCCACATGTGAACCAGACCCATTCTTACTAAAAGAAACAAGCCCACATGTCTTTCATTAATATATTAATATAATTGAGCAGCCCATTACTTAAATAATGTGCAAATTATATTCTTAATATATTAAATGCAATTCTAGATGGACCCTTAAATTGGTCCGGTAGAATATATCAAGTGATCCATGCAAGTCCGTGTGGATTGGGGATCTTGGCGGGCCATCTAAATTTAAGCTTCAATAGACATAACCTAATCACAATCAACAAATGATTCACTTAGGTCCGATCCATTAATTTTAACTCATTCCACTAAAGAGCTAAAACTGAACTCTTAAATAAAGATAGAAAAGGAAGATGCTCCTCATTCATACCCTAGACAATCATATTGGAGATAGTGTATCCTCGTGATTAATATCAGTAATCGCCAAGAGTTCATAGACCGCCTATAACTCTCCAAGTTACCATATTTACTCATATGACCACGTTTTGAACTTGGATATTTTGACTTGTCCAGAAGCCATGTTTTCAATAGACACTATTGAAAACTCAACGTTGAGATTTAATATCCAATTACCTCAAAACATCCATATGATGATATTATACTCTCATTTAATTAAATGGAGCCACGATGTCCATATCTATAAATGAAGTCCTCTATCGATTAACAAATGAATATCACCAAACTATCGAGGATAGACTATGCGATATAATCGTACTCATTGATAACTCAAATGATATCACTTGCAACCATAAGTCCATCATTTATCTCAGGATTAAGATAGACTCTCCGATTGTCCTGATAATGAAAAGACTATTATCTATTGACGGTTCTAGATAAAGCTTTTCATTGTGATCCAGTTCAATGCACCCAGTGCACTAGATCCTTTTGCTCGAAGACACTCCGATGATTTTAGACTCATCATATCTCATTTGATCCCACTCAAATGCTAGCAAAAGAATTCTACAACTTTAACAAGATAAAGGTGCCCAACCTTTAACTTAAGTTGTGAACAATATTCAAGACTAACTAAAGAATTGTGTCTACCACATACATATCCAGATGTACGAACAATTCTTCTTTTCCCATAGTCTTTAGACCTTATGATTATTTACTTTGACAATTATAATACAAACTATAAATGCTATACGATTTGTTAAACCAGAAATCACTTTATTAATATGAAAAAGATTGTTAATTACAACATTACACTCTTGCTATTGAGCATAATCCTAACAGCGGTCCATAGCAGATGAGCATCATGGGGTTGACCGTTGGGCGTGCACATTGCCTGGGCAGCGGTAATTACGTATTTTGGAAGATTTCCACTCCGAATTGGGCCAAATTCGTCCCAAAGCTTCCTATATCAAATCCTAATGACTTTAAGAGATCAAAACATGTTTGGGAAACTTCCTAAACACAAATTAGGAAAGGATTTTCATTCCTTGTTTAATTCTACTTTCCTACTTGATGGGACTCTTACATCAAAGCAATTTGGGAATCTATAAGAGGTATCACCTATAAATACCAAGAGCTTTTTCAAGAGAGGGGTTCAGAAATTCAGCACTCAAGATTGAAGACCGAAGATCTTCGATAGTTTTATTTTCTCTTTTCTTCTACCTTTCTTTGGTTTTAATGTCTTTAATTGTTTTCATAGTGATGATGTGTAACTAAACTTCTCATAGTTAGGGCTAACTTGAAGCCCTAAACATGATTTTGATTTCATAGATATTATTTAATTGGAGTATTAGTTTTCTTAAGAAGAATTCAATTTCCCTATAAGAATTGTCTTTCTTTTATTATGTTTCTTTGATTGATCACCTTAGGAGCATGATTTTAGGATTTATGTTGCAAGGATACAAGCCGGACACCATATGGATCTATCCTTGGTTGTAACAATTAATTGAAATAAAGTCCAATTAAGGGAAATTGTTTCGTAAATCACCTAGAATAAATACCATATTTTAGGGTTCATGTGATATTCATATTCTCTTTGTTCTGTAGGTAATTAATTCTTCGTGGGAACGATCCTTATTTACCATTGTGCTATCATTTACGATTTGTGCACTTGCAAGGTTTTTATTATTTTTGTTTGCTATTTTGCAACCAACAAGTTTTTGGCGCCGCTGCCTAGGAATAAATTGCTCACTTTAGTTTTGATTTTTTATTTTATTTTATTTTAGTAATTTTTAGTTTTACTTTCTTTTTGTAGGTTTATGAACGGTCGTCGTTCTGTAGATTCTCATCCTATTGAACAAGATCCTAAGATCGACTGAACTCTCCATTAACTGCGAAGAGACCAAGAACAAAACATGGGTGACAACATTCCACCAAATCAAGCGGCTGCCCAAGAGCAAGACCAAGCAGTCGTCCAAGTGACATTGAACAATCTCACAAGACCTCTCAATGATTTCACGATTCCTAGGGCTTTGGACCAATCATGCATTATTCTACCGCCCAACATGAATTTTGAGAAAATCAATAGCGGTACAATCCATCTTCTCCCAACATTCTATTGAAAATCGGGAGAGGATCCTCACATCCACATCAAGGAATTCTATGCGGTGTGCACCACTCTCACTAATAGAGCATGAATGATAAAGGAATTCGTTTGAGACTTTTTCCCTTCTCACTCAAAGACAATGCTAAGAAGTGGCTCTACTCACTACCAAATGGTTGCATCAGAACATAGGTCGATCTAGTGGCCAAGTTCCTTTCTAAATTATTTCCAGCTCAATGCACAAACAAAATCCAGAAAGAGATTATGGGAATGCAGCAGCTCGATGGTGAACCATTCCACGAATATTGGGAGCGTTAACAACGTCTACTCAACTCATGTCCACACCATGGGATAGAACAACATTATCTCATTCAATACTTCTATTAAAGTTTGATTGACTCTGAGAGGATCATGGTTGATGCTACAAGTGGAGGAGGATTGATGAATAAAAATGCATTGGAGGCTAAGGAGATAATTGAGAGACTTTCGGAGAATTCTCAACAATTCAACTACCGAAAAATTCCTCCGAAAAAAGCTGGAGTTTATGAGGTTAGTGCTAATGATTATGGACCCCAAATCACCCAATTGACAAAGATGGTGCAACAATTGATCTCGAATTCTCAAGTGTGGGCGGTATGCATAAATCCAGGACACTCTTCGGAGACATGTCCGAGTCTAGGCGGCGATGAGGAGGAGATTGTAGGGAAAAAGAAAAAAAAAATAAACATGTTACACGCAGCGGAAGCGATACTAAAGACGATTTAGTGACTTTTAAAATTTTTCCTTTATGAACCTTAAACCCTTTTAATCAATAAACATGCATATATATCAACAAAAGTAAATTACCTCTTGTCGCGTGATCCGATTGACTTACGTCGATGGTAATCCGCAAGACCTTCAATCCGAGCACGAACGTGGATCACCTAGGAGCGTGGTCTCCCTTTCCTTTGAATTGCAAACCTGTGAATGGACCAAACAAATACTTTCTTTTCTTTGTTAGTCACAAAACAATCAAAAGAATGTCAAAATTATTCCGGTCACTTTTGAGTTCACAATCTTATGATCGAAACTCGCGTGAACCTAGATCGATATCGTATACACAAGCTTATTGATGTTTAAGCAATTGTATACTATCAAAGAATAATTTTTCACTCCTTTTTGTCTCTCTAGAATAAAAACTCTCTTAGAATTTAAGAAGAAGAAGAAAAAAATAAAAACTCAAGCACCAATTAATTGATGTGGCCGAACCCTATAAGAACATATATATAGGTTGGCCGAATTTTTCTTCTTTTTCCTTTAGGGTTGCCGAATTCTATGTAGTATCTAATTAGGGTTGGCCGAATTTCATCATGTCACTTATATAGGGTGACTGAAATTCAACCCTAATTCTTTTTAACTTTATAGACTTCAAACCCTAATCCAACTCTTTTATTTTTATTCTTTTATTTGACTAAAAAAAAAAGACTCCTTATTTGATTAAATAAATAATACTAATTTATTTATTTACTTATCAAACAAGTCTTTTACTTTTAGGAAAGATTTGTTTCTTTAATTAAACAATTAATCAATAAATCAATTAATTCTTATTTAATTAAAACAAATGAAACAAAATAATATTTTTAGGTCAAAACCTTAACCTAGCCGCCCCACTTATATATAAGATGGGCCTAATATTATTTTCCTATTTCATTTAATCCATTGGACTTTAAATAAAAAAGCCCACATGTGAACCAGACCCATTCTTACTAAAAGAAACAAGCCCACATGTCTTTCATTAATATATTAATATAATTGAGCAGCCCATTACTTAAATAATGTGCAAATTATATTCTTAATATATTAAATGCAATTCTAGATGGACCCTTAAATTGGTCCGGTAGAATATATCAAGTGATCCATGCAAGTCCGTGTGGATTGGGGATCTTGGCGGGCCATCTAAATTTAAGCTTCAATAGACATAACCTAATCACAATCAACAAATGATTCACTTAGGTCCGATCCATTAATTTTAACTCATTCCACTAAAGAGCTAAAACTGAACTCTTAAATAAAGATAGAAAAGGAAGATGCTCCTCATTCATACCCTAGACAATCATATTGGAGATAGTGTATCCTCGTGATTAATATCAGTAATCGCCAAGAGTTCATAGACCGCCTATAACTCTCCAAGTTACCATATTTACTCATATGACCACGTTTTGAACTTGGATATTTTGACTTGTCCAGAAGCCATGTTTTCAATAGACACTATCGAAAACTCAACGTTGAGATTTAATATCCAATTACCTCAAAACATCCATATGATGATATTATACTCTCATTTAATTAAATGGAGCCACGATGTCCATATCTATAAATGAAGTCCTCTATCGATTAACAAATGAATATCACCAAACTATCGAGGATAGACTATGCGATATAATCGTACTCATTGATAACTCAAATGATATCACTTGCAACCATAAGTCCATCATTTATCTCAGGATTAAGATAGACTCTCCGATTGTCCTGATAATGAAAAGACTATTATCTATTGACGGTTCTAGATAAAGCTTTTCATTGTGATCCAGTTCAATGCACCCAGTGCACTAGATCCTTTTGCTCGAAGACACTCCGATGATTTTAGACTCATCATATCTCATTTGATCCCACTCAAATGCTAGCAAAAGAATTCTACAACTTTAACAAGATAAAGGTGCCCAACCTTTAACTTAAGTTGTGAACAATATTCAAGACTAACTAAAGAATTGTGTCTACCACATACATATCCAGATGTACGAACAATTCTTCTTTTCCCATAGTCTTTAGACCTTATGATTATTTACTTTGACAATTATAATACAAACTATAAATGCTATACGATTTGTTAAACCAGAAATCACTTTATTAATATGAAAAAGATTGTTAATTACAACATTACACTCTTACTATTGAGCATAATCCTAACAGAGATGGCACAAGAAAATTATTTGCAACAACAAAAGCAAAAGAATGATCCATTCTCCAACACATACAATTCGGGTTGGCGACAACATCCGAATTTTGGATGGAAGAACACTCAAAATGCATTGATGCCACCACCGATGCAAAATCAATTCGTACCTCATCAAAGTGCACCTTAACAACCTCCAAAACAAGGTAAGTCCCTCGATGAACTCATGGAATCTTTAGCGCTAAGTACCCAATCTTTTATGCAAGAAACAAGGCAATCTATCAAGAATTTAGAGAACCAAATTGGGCACATAGCATCTTCGTTGAACCAAAAAGACCAAGGTAGACTACCAAGCCAAGTGATCCAAAACCCAAGAGGAAATCATGAGTCCGCAAAGGCAATCACTCTTCGAAGTGGTAAAGAAGTGGGGCAAGAAAAGGAAGAGATGGAAGTGAACATGGAGGCTGAAGACAAAGAAGTTCCTCAAGAGATGAAGGGAACACCTCAAAAAGACCAACAATAGAAGAAGAAGGATTTAATGGCTGAGGAACCAAGTACTGAAATTTTAGCACAAGTACCATATCCAGGGAGACTTGTGAAGGGAAAGAGATAGAAAAACACAAAAGATATCCTTGACACCTTCCGAAGGTACAGATCAACATTCCACTTCTGGATGCTATTCAACAAATTCCAAAGTATGCAAAGTTTCTCAAGGAATTGTGTACCAACAAGAGAACATTCAAAGAGAAGGAAACGGTGGCTCTAAATGAAGAGGTCTCCACTGTGCTTTTGCACAAGCTACCTCAAAATCTCAAGGATCCGGGGAGTTTCACAATTCCGTGCATCATCGGAACCCAAAAGTTTGAAAGGGCTTTACTTGATTTAGGTGCTTCTATTAATTTAATGCCTTTCTCTGTGTTTGAATCTTTAAAAATAGGTGAACTCAAGGAGACTTCGATGAGCATACAACTTGCGGATCGATCCCTTCGATACTCAAGAGGAGTACTAGAAGACATACTTGTCAAGGTCAATGAATTAATTTTTCCAGCCGATTTTCTAGTACTCGAGATGAAGGATGCACCTACTCCCGAAAGAGATCTTCCTTTAATCCTTGGAAGGCCATTTATGAGGACGGCAAAGACAATGATCAATGTCTATAAAGGCACACTTACTATGTCAATGAATGAGGAAACGGTAAAATTCAATGTTTTTGATGCTTTTAAGTTTCCTAATGATAAGGGTGCTTGTTTTTCTATAGACATCATAGATGAGTTGGTCCGAGAGGTAATTGAAGCATCACAAGAAGAAACTCCATTAGAGAGGGTGTTAGTTCATGGGTTACAAACAGAGAAAGATAACATCTTTTCTAGGTTTGGGACACCGAGAGCAATCATAAGCGATTGAGGGAGCCACTTTTGCAACAAATCATTCGACGCTCTCTTGAAAAAGTATGGATTCACACATCGAGTTTCCACACCATGTCATCCTCAAACAAGTGGCCAAGTAGAGATAAGCAACCGAGAAATCAAAAATATCTTGGAAAAGACCGTCAACCTAACACGAAAGGATTGGAGTGTGCGTCTCAACGATGCACTTTGGGCATATAGGACAGCCTACAAGACACCCATTGGGATGTCTCCTTTTCGGTTAGTGTATGGCAAGTCATGTCATCTTCCGGTTGAACTCGAGCACAAGGCATATTGGGCCATAAAGAAATTCAATTTCGACATGAAAGAGACAGGAGATGAAAGAAGGTTTCAGCTAAACGAACTTGAGGAAATAAGGGGTGATGCTTATAAGAGTGCCCGAATTTACAAAGAAAAAACAAAGCCGTTTCATGACAAGGCCATTCAACGAAAAGATTTTATCGTTGGACACCGAGTATTACTCTACAATTCTCATCTTTAATTGTTCCCGGGTAAACTTCGTTCTCGTTGGTATGGTCCTTTTGTTGTTACTAATGTTTTTCCTCATGGTGCCATCGAAATTTGCAACATCAAGACGGGGAATATATTTAAAGTGAATGGACATCAATTGAAGACTTACTACGAACCATTTGAGATAGAAAAAGAAGGTGTCGATTTGGTCGCACCTATTGGTGGGATGAATGCATGATGAGCTGAATGCATCGAGCCAAGACGTTAAACACAGCACTAGGTGGGAGGTAACCCACCCCAGGTTTTTCTTTCCTTTTTATTTTTGTTTTTGTTTTTGTCACTCCTCCTTCCCTACTTCTTTTATTCTATTTCTTGTTCATACATTGAGGACAATGTTTAGATTATGTTTGGGGGTGTGGGTTTAGTTGCATTTAATTTTTGTGTGTTTTTGTGCTATGTTGGAGATATTTTTGTGCAAACGTTTTCCTTAAACTATACCTTTTGGCAAGGAAATAAATTTTTCTGTCTGTGTTGGGTTCTTTTATTTTTCGATACGAATCCAACGATATAATGAACAAAAATTTCTGGGCGGTATTTTGAAAGTTATGATCAATTCTTTAACCAAAGGTCAGAGCGATGTATTATCTCGTGAATCCGCGAGTGAGTTGTTTTCATCGCTTATTTTCACACTTTTCCAAATCAAGTTTTGAAATATTTTCTGCATGCAAAGTGTTTGTTTGTATGTTTATTTTCATGTGTCAAAATTTGAGCAAATATCCTTGAGTATCTTTAGAGATACGCACTTGAATGTGGACTTAGGTCAGATCGGAATTTCAGCAGAGTTTATTTTCAAAATTTAGTCAATTTTTGTGTTTTTGTTTTTGTGTCGTTTTTGACAAGTTTGCTATTGATTTGAGTCTAATTGCATGCTATGCACATGAATTCTTGACTTTAGGATTGCATTGATAGTTAGTGTATCATGTTTTGAGTTAAAGCCTGAATCTTAATGATTGGTAAGTGGATGCCACGCTTGTTTGCTTCTGGAAGAATTGTGGAGACTACCCTAGTGAGTGTCACAGCCTTAAATTACGTAAACTAAGAGGGTTTTTATTGCTTCTACTCCTATACACTCTTCATGTTCTTCATTGTTTTAGATTGATCTCATTAGGCTTTTGCATTGGATACTAATGAACTATTCTCTTAAAGGTATCACATATTTTGCTTTTGTTCTCATGTTGGATGAACCTTAAGAAGTGATGTTAGGCAATGTGTGCTAACCTACATAAAAGGCCTTAAACTTCCCTACCCTTGTGTGTGCTCCATTAGCTCTTTTGAAGCCAAACACGTATGAGCTTTTTCTTTCATCATCTACATAATCCCTGTCCCTTATACCCAATATATATTGGCCGTACCCTATAGCTTAGGATCATGTTGAGTGAAAGAGGATGAAGTTCAAGATCAAGATAAAGATGAAGAAAGAAGAAGAGAAGCATGGGTAAGTTATAAAGCATGTAAGTACCAAGGAAAAGAAAGGAATCAAAAGTTCTAAAAGAAAAATAAAAAATATAAAAAATAAAAAATAAAAAAAGAAAGAAAAAAGAGAGAAGAGCAAGATTTGAGAAAGAACAAAGTAATGAAAAGAATAAAGAAAGAATGATGGAAAAAGAAGTTGAATTCAAGTTGAATATTTACTTGAAAAAGAAGTTGAAGAAATTGATGAAGAAGCCTAATTACAGAGAAGATTCAAGGGAAAGATGTCCACGCATTGACATATCACGATACATCTCTTGGCATGATCTTAGGTTCTTTGATTTTCCTTTCTCGTTCTTTCTATTAACCCTTCACCCAATTGCCCCATTATAACCAAAAAGAAAGACCTAACTGATTGTTTGGGGATTCAAGCCTAGGAGTTGAGGTAAGTATGTGCTCTTTCTTGTTCTTAGTATTTGATTTCATTCATGAGATCTATTTGCATAAATCTTAGAGTTCTTTCTGCTATATACTTATATGTGATAAAAATTGAAATTTTATAAATTCAATCGCATATGCTTGTTGAGAGTGTTGCCTAGGTTCAGAGTGAAAATTGATTGGCATCTTGTGAGGACTTAGAGTTGAGACGAATTCCCTCCATGGCTTTTGAGTGTGTTTTTTGCGAGCAGAGAATTTTGGTGAATGGCTGAGGCATGAGATATGATGCATGTACTTGATCGCATGATTTTTGTTTTGAATAAGTGTGTTGTGTGTGCTTTGATTCTTATTGATATGTGAATTTGTCTTGTCGTTTTTATTTAATTTTAATCTTTTTGAGTCGAGTCTTTTGTTTTGTTTTTGTCTCAATTTTGTTCGAGGGCTAGCAAAGGCTAGGTTTGGGGGTATTTGTTAGGTCGATAAATGTTGATATTTGAGACCTCTAATTCCTACGTTTTATGTTATGTTCTTGAGCATAATTGAATGTTTTAATGTGTTTGTTGAGTCTGTGTAAAAGATAACTCTTGGAGTGAATTTGATGACAAAAAAGTGATTTTTAGTGAGGTTTGGAGAAATGCTTCCTCAGTACATCTAACTTGTGAAGACCTTATCTCCCTCTTCAGATCGAACCAGGTTGAGAGCTACATTTTTTTCGGAAAGCCTCGGAAGTCCAGTTTCCAGTGCACTTTACGGTTCGTCGATCAGAATTTTCTAGAGGAAGTTATGGCCGATTTAGTGATCAAAGGTCAGAGCTGGAAAGCCCTACCGCGGGAAAGACTGCCGGGCATGCACATTGCCTAAGCAGCGATCCGGGCAGCGGTAAACATTAGAAAAACACTATTTTTCAGACTGTTATGCATGCGGAGCGATCCGAGCAACGGTCCATGGTTGAGGAGCACCGTGGGGTAGACCGCTGGGCGTGCACATTGCCTGAGCAGCGATAATTACGTATTTTTGGAAGATTTCCACTCCGAATTGGGTCAAATTTGTCCCAAAACTTCCCATATCAAATCCTAATGACTTTAAGAGATCAAAACATGTTTGGGAAACTTCCTAAACACAAATTAGGAAAGGATTTTCATTCCTTGTTTAATTCTACTTTCCTACTTGATGGGTCTCTTACATAAAAGCAATTTGGGAATCTACAAGAGATATTACCTATAAATACCAAGAGCTTTTTCAATAGAGGGGTTCAGAAATTCAGCACTCAAGATTGAAGACCGAAGATCTTTGATAGATTGATCACCTTAGGAGCATGATTTTAGGATTTATGTTGCAAGGATACAAGCCGGACACCATACGGATCTATCCTTGGTTGTAACAATTAATTGAAATAAAGTCCAATTAAGGGAAATTGTTTCGTAAATCACCTAGAATAAATACTATATTTTAGGGTTCATGTGATATTCATATTCTCTTTGTTCTTAATGGATTCCTATTATTAAATCTAGTAAATGCCCATGCTAGATTATAATTTGGAATACACGTATTTATGTACATGTCATGCAACTTACATACTAATTAAGAGAGAATCTATACGACTCGAGTGGGATGCCAACACCTTGTCGTGAATATCTTCATCATGTTTGATATCTTTAAACTCCATTATTGTCTGTGAATCGGATGAATGTTTAGTGGTGGATAGGAAGCTCTAGCTAGCTTCTCCTTACTGATTTTTCTAAATATATTTTTTGTTGCATTTTTGATCTTAGTTTAATTCAAATTCTTAGTTTCTAATAACCAATTCAAACCCCCCCCCCCCCCCTTCCGTGTGTGTGAGTTGTGTTTTATTTAAGTTGTTTGAAAGTCATAGAGTTTCTTAATTTAGTATTTTCAAACTTATAATTTCCGTAGGTAATTAATTTTTCGTGGGAACGATCCTTGCTTACAATTGTGCTATCGTTTACGATTTGTGCACTTGCAAGGTTTTTATTTATTTTTGTTTGCTATTTTGCAACCAATATGTATGCCTAAATGCCTTGCAAGAGGAATAAGGTTTAGATATACCTTTGATGTGCAACAAAGTTTGTTCCTCTTAAAGACTTCTTTTTGCTTGATTTGTTATCATTATTCTTTGAAACTTGAGTCAAACATAAACCTAGACAACTAATCAATATAAATGAACTGTCATTTTGATATGGAAAGATAGTGTTGCCAGTGTTTGTGGAATCAACCCGTTACGTGAGGTTTTACCACGTTAAAAAAATCTTGTGTTGATTTTTGTTGTATTAGTTTCATTTTATTTAACTAGTATTGCTTTTAAAATTTGCTTATTTGTGAATCATTTAAATTGTTAAAGCAATTAGTAGATAAATTCTCTAAGTGTGCATAGTTTAATTGTGTGAAAAAGAAATACAAATTCTCTAGATATAGTTGACACTATAAGTGGTATGGGAAATTTCAGCCTCCTTATATCTAGTCATGAAAATATAACATTTCCTAAGGTTAAGGATAAAAATTCATTTTTAATATACATTTACTCCTTCTGTATAACAACTTCTTATACGTATCTTCTTCTTTTTTTTTCTCATAAAAAATTATTATTTATTTAGAATTTAATTGTTTTCTAATTCCAAAGCAACTCTTTATTTGACATTTAATTATTTTCTGATTCCAAAAGAACTCTTAACACTTTCTTACTTTTAAACAATTATGAATAACAAATTAAAAAAGAAAAAAAAATTATTCATTTAATGATTTTTTAATGGGTGCCGATATTATCACCTATAAAACTAATTAGTATACCTATATTTTATTATAAAATTTAATTAAAAAAATATCTCAATAGAAATTTATCAATAATGACAACTTACTTTAATTAAAAATAAATCAAATACAGTACTATGTACATCATTAATTATACTCGTATCTTAAACTTTATCTCTTTATTATTTTTTTTAAAAAAAAAAAACTTATGATAAACCCTAATTAAACCTAATTTTATTGCAAGTATCAAAAGTTCTCATCATCACTTGATTATTATATAACAAAGTAATGGAAAAAGAATTTTCAGAGGACTCTGATCATACATAGGTAGGTATTATTTTACTTCTTTTTTATTCTTTTTTTTTTTTTTTTGTCTTTCTTTTGTGTCTAGTTATGAACTTTATTAATAAACAAAAATTTTTTTTTATAAGATAGTTGTATATATAAGAGAATTCTATATTGAAAATCTCTTCACCCTATATGCAATCCAGTTCTATATCTTCCTTTCATAATGCTCTTATATTCGAGATATTTCCAAAAATAAATTGGATCATCATTAGAAGATGATGTGATTCCAAAAAAAATATATATATATGATTTTTATTATTATAAATTTGGTGTGTTTATAATTTAATAGGGTTTATAAATAAAATATATTAAAAAGAATATATTCATTTCTATAAAGGTACTATTGGTATTAGGATGGGTTCTTATAATATTGTTTATTTTTAAAATTTTAGATATGTGTATTTATAAAAATGAGTGTACTAATTGGTTTTATAGATATTAATATCCGCACCCTTTTTTAATTCCTAAATACTTCCTTAAAACGCATGTTTATGAACGTTCTTATTTTGAAACACACGTCACATGCTTATTCATTTATTTATTTTATACTGAAGTTGTACTCACTATCTATAACTTTATTTTCTCCTTAACTTAGCTCCAAGTTATTTCAATAACTCTCTTCAAAATCAAATCATAATATTTCGTGTTCTTTACAGGCAACTTGTTTAGAATGATTATTCTTTACACTTTTACATTTTCTAGTTTTTATAATTAAAAATTTTGCATCACATGAAGGAAGAAAAACAAATATTAAGTAGTTTTTTTTTTACCATAAACAATAAATTTATGATAAATATAAAATAAGGCCTCGGTTGGAGTCAATTTAGACAACAAAAATAATAAAATTCTTGCAAGTACACAAATCGTAAACAATAGTACAACGTTTAAGTAAGGATCGTTCCCATGAGAAATTAATTATTTACTAAAATAATGAGTTTATATCTAAAACACTCTAGGACTCTAATCTAACTAAAAATAAGAAAACAAGGACTCTAAACACACACACGAATGAGGTTTTGATTGGATTATTAAACTAAAGAAAGTTAAAGAAACAATTAATCTAAATTGCAGGAGAAAATTAATTAATAAAAATCAATAAAGAAAACACTAGTTATGACTTTCTATCCACCGCTAAACAATCTTTCAATCCATAAACACTAATCAAGTTGAGAAATAATCAAATATGAAGAAGATATTCACAACAAGGTGTTGACATCCCACTCAAGTTGTATTGATTTTCTCTTAGTTAGTATGTAAGTTGCATGACATCTATAAAAATACATGCATTCCAAATTATAATCTAGTGTGGGGATTTACTAGATTTAATAATAGAAATCCATTAAGAACGAAGAGAATATGAATATTATATGAACCGTTAAACATGTACAAAAAAAAAAAGATTAAATATCTATTCTAGGTATTTATAAATCAATTTCCTTTAATTGGGTCGTAATTAAATTAATTGTTGCAAGCAAGAATATATTCGTATGGCATTTGAACTCTATCCTATAAAATAGATTTGAAAATCGAGCTCCTAAGATGGCCAGTCAAAGAAACAAAGATAATAGAAAAACAATTCTTATGGAGAAATTGAAATCATCAAATTGAGAAAAGATTACTTCATTAAAATACTAAGCTTGTCTATGGAATTTAAATCATGTTTAGGGATTCAAGTTAGCCATAACTAACAAAGAATTTAGCAAGATATAAAAACTAGAAACATAAATAAGAACATCTAAACTAAAGAAAGATAGAAGAAGAGAATGTTGCTTGAGTCTTCAATCTTCAACTCCTCATTTTGTAGAAAACTCTTAGTATTTATAGGTGACTTCTCATTGTTGTTGGATATTTTCTGTCAATGATAGATCGTTTTTTTTTATCCCAAACCAAAACACTGTTAACAAATAAATACTGCAAAGAACAAAATTAGTCTAAAATAAAAACACTAATACAACTGGCTTCAAGGCACGATATGTTGTCGCTCTCCTTAAGACGTTATTTGCCTCCACCAATTCTGTGATGCACTGAGTTTGCGAATATGCCTCCAGGATACAATGAAGCCTTTGTTTGTCTATGTTGTGCACTTGCGAAAACAAACCATCGCACCTTTGAAAGTTGCAAGTCTATTTATGACAATATTCTCTTTTCTACAGTGAATAGAAGATTATTGCGGTATGATTTTTAGAAAACAGAGAGGAGAAAGAAAGTGATTCAAGTGTTGTTTGCATACTGTCTAATACCAGTATTTATAAACATTAAAATAACAGTCATATAATTTAAATTTAAAACAAAACAATGTGTCTGTTTGAAACAACACATTCTTTTATTTATAAAAAAAAGTTGTGTCTTTTCAAATTTAATTTCAAATATTATTTATTTTTAAATTTTCTCTAACAATCCTCCACCATTTTCAAAATAAATTTATTTGAAAAACATTCTTGCATAGACTTGGAAACATTAATGCATAAATGAAGGTGTCTCTCGACTTGAACCTCTACTTAGTGAAAATACATCAAAGTTAATCAAGGTGGCATGGTAGACAAGTTTTGAACCAACAACCTTATTCAATTAACTGGACACATCTCACACATAAGTTTTCAATTTCTCAGGTGTTCATAATACCGACACGTGGATTGGCCTTGTGCCCTATATCCTATTTCATGAATGCTATAGTAATTAACGAGGTCACATAGGAGACGGCACCATCTCCGAACTCATACATGTAGATGTTATCAATAATGTCCTAGTAAAAACATTTTAACAGAAAAACTGTTATAACTCTATTAAAAGCTTAATAGCTTAACCTTCCCAAAACATACAGGTATCAAGCACTTTCACCTTTGGGACACATGAAAATATTATAGTGCGTACAATCACAACATATGATGTACTTTACTCATTGAACCCAAGATCTTAATGTTTCAAGTGTTAGGTTGAGGTTCCATCATTGGTGAATTTAGAAGTTGGCTTCAGTCCCATCCCCCTTGATGTTTTATGTACTAGATCCTTTGCAAGGCCTTTTGTAAGGGGGTTTGCCAAATTTTGGCATGATCTTACATAGTCAATGGTTATCACATCATCAGTGAGCAATGCCTCACATAAATGTCTTAAGCCAATATACCTAAACTTACTATTGTATATCTGACTATATGCTCTAGATAATGTTGTCTCACTATCACAATGAATGGATAAATGAGGCATTGGTTTTGACCATAAAGGAATTTCTATCAATAAATTCCTTAACTACTTTGCTTCTTTACTGCATGACGCTAATGCAATAAATTCAGAAGCTAATGCGCTCGGATGTGTTTCTCTAAAATATGATATATGTGAGCGCACTTGTTTATCGGCAAGTGCATGGATCGTTATGATCTCGTAGCAGTAAGTACGGTTCATTTCCACAAGGAGGTATGGTACCTTAAATCGGTTCTAGGTCTTATATATATATATATATATAATATTTACACTATTTACATAGAAGAAAAGTAAATAGCGATTGCCACAAGTAAGCTAACAACTAAACTAAGATTACAATAAGATGGCATCAATCAAATTACAACTAAGTTAACATTAATCCAACTAAAATTAACTAAACTAACAAGCTTACCAAACACAATTAACTAAGTTAACACTAAGTAACTTAACTAACTAAACTTTTGCACGGTCATGCATGAGTGATGATTGTGTGGGGTGGTATGGGAATGGAAATGCTAGGAAATGATGTTCAATGCAATTAATCCAATTCCTAGTTGATGGCAAGTAAGGTCACAAGATTGGTCTTAACCAATCTAACCTAGGATAAAGACACATACATAAATAGTCATTCATGCATGATATTGAGGTCTCAATTAGTCTAAATCCATTACATATCAATCAATTAACATGTATACATTAAGCTCAAGCAAATAAACACATCAACCAAATAATGAATATTATTACAATCTCACCAAAATTCCAACATAAGCATGTAGTTCCACATACAACAACAAGCTAAAACAAGTAAAAGAGATAAAGGACAAAACCCAATATCTTGGTGAAGTCTTCAAGCTAGCTAAACTTCTTCTTGTTCATGGTGTTTTCTAAGTCATTTCTAAGTTATTGCGTATATTAGAGATTGTTGGTGCAATTTAGGATATTTAGGGATTGTGTTTAAGATGACAAAAGAGGTATATTTATAGAGGAAATGATTAGGGCAAGGTTTGGACGTGAAAAGACAAGAGTATCCTTCTGAAATGAGCGATTCGCGAGTTCCATTCCTCTGCTTCGCGGGTTTATTCAAGCCATCGGAAGTCGTGGTGAATTCTGGAAGTTGGCCCGCGTTCAGTCCCTCTGCTTCACGGGTTCTTTCTCTCGGCATAAAATCATGGAGATTCCGCGGGTTTAGACCTCTGGTACGCGGGGAAAAAACCGCTAGTGATGAGCTTCCAAGCTTGGATGACCATAGAGTTTTGGGAATTTTATGGAGAGAGAAAATTTTGAATGGAAGGCTGGAAATGTTTGTATTAGGACCATCGTTATGTGGGCTGCCAATTTGGATGGAGAGACACCGGAAAAACCACCTAAAATGGCCGAAAATGATTGGGTCAACAGGTGGGTCAAAACCAGGTCGAATTCGATTCATGTGGGTTGCGGGTTGACCCATATGGAGGTTGAAGATGATCATGATGTCATGCCTATGCGAGCAGAAGGCTAAAACACTGTTGTTTCACTAATTGACGTGGCGTGCTACGCTGCTTGGCTCGCAAATATAAATCAACTCCCCTGTTCTTTCCTTTATTCATAGAATGTTCAATACTATCCTGAACATTTCACTTTAGCCCCTGATTTCGGTAGAATTACCTCAATACCCTTGAATTCCTCTATTTACCTAAAACACATATTTAAACCATTAAATATCCGGTTTTACTCGAGAAACAAGCACAAAGTAATAGGAAATAGGGGCATAAAATACGTACTTTTATGGCACAATCAAGCCCCCAAACCCAACTTTTGCTAGTCCTCGAGTAAAACAAAAAACAAATAAACAAATAAACAATACACTAAAGCGTAAATAAACATAAACTAAGCTAGTCTACTTTCTTGGGAGAAACGATGACACTTAGCACATGCCACCAGTCTTTTAAACCCCTAGGTGTCCCTAGTAGGAGGAGTACAGTCTCCTGAGGGTTTACTGTTATGATACCTACAAAAGCAAAACTAAAAATAAAAAAAAACTAAAATTCAAAACAATTTGCGAAAGCCATACAAAATGAGATATTAAAAGAGTTGTGTATATAAGGAGTAACACATGTGAGAACCGTTGAGTGGAGGATAATCTAAAATCATTCAAATTGAATGAAACACACAATGCAAATCTCACACTCTTAATGGCATAGCATCAAATACAACACACCCAAATGCTTCGGATATAATTCGCCTTGACTTTATTCCTCAATGGATTTCATTCTATTTTTCTCTCAGAGTCCTAGGCCTACTCTCTATCAAACACATGCGACTTGAAAGTTATGTAAATGACAATCAAATATTTAACACATGTGAGTATTTGAAATAAAGCACATTTGAAGTGGATTGATCTCATGAAGGAATTGAATTGCCATGAATGTAGTAGGGCATATTAAAAACCGGTATTCCCGAAATAGACTTCCTAAAAGATCAATTAGATTCTTCCATACTTGTGTTGGCCAAGGTGATTTATGGTGAACGGTATATGGAAGGTTTTTGAAGATACTAATCATGCCAAGATGTTTCACATTACATTTTTCAATGCAAAGCTCACTTTAGATTACTCATTTACACAAGTGTCTAGGCTACAATTTTGAACTTTGATTTGTGCTATCTAGTTACTCTCATTGGAGTAATCATTGCTTTGAAGATTAAAGGCTTTAAGTGTTATCCAAGACTACTCTATCTAGCTACAATCATTCACATCATATGAAGCAATCCTAGACTGATAAGAGTTATCCAAGATTCAACAATTAACACATGCGAAAGACTCCTCAATAGCACAACACAAAACAACTCATTCAAACAATTTTATTCAAAGATAGCTCAATTCGCAAAAATTTTAAAAATTTTATTTGACAAACTCAATTAGCAAAAATTTTGAAAATTTTATTTGACAAAGACACAAAAACACAATATATGACAAAAACACAAAAACACAATATTCACAAGTCCACACCCCCAAACATAAACTCGGCATTGTCCTCAATGTTGAAAAATTGAAGAACATAGACAAAGAGTTCATTGGTTTAAAAATCCGGGCACAAACATGCAAACATTTATATACAACTAAACACACACAAGCGTTAAAGGCGGGAACACTACTACTATACTACAACGACACACACATATAATATGTATAAACACAACTTTGAAAACAAAATAAAAAAAATACCATGTGAAAGCAGCCTCTAAACATAGAGGACAACAATTCAAGAAAACTGTCAACTTTCAAATTCAAATAACGTCTACTCTTTAATGCATATTTTCAAAGATGCTCAATAAATCTTGCTCAAATTTTGAAACAAGAATATAGACATGAAAATGAACACTTTTCATGTAGAAAACATTTCAAAATTCAAATTTGAAAAGTGTGAAAACAGATGTCGAAAACAGGTAATGTGTAGAATTTTCAAAACAAGGTACGCCTATGACCTTCGGTCGAACAAACACTCATAACTTTTAAACCATTGCCCAAAATTTAATGTTCTTTTTATCGTTAGAATCGTAATGAAAAATTGATGAACATAGTGCTGGCAGAATAATTTATTCCTTCACCGATTAGTATAGTTTTCTAGAAACATTTCACCCAAAAATTTCAAAACAGGGCATCTTTACAAGGTTTGAAATAAAACTACACAATAACACATATATACAATCGTAATATCTACAACTAACATGTTAACACATATATACAATCCTAAAAATCCACAACTAACATGTAAACACATATATACAATCCTAAAAATCCACCACTAATCACATCACAACAACCAATCCTATTCACTAGGCAAAAACAATCAATTCACACCCTTAAGCTAAATAAAAGATATTAACTTGAAGTAAAAGCTTAGAAGTATGAGATTGGACCTGAGATTTAGCATTTGTAGGATGGTATGGCTTTGTGGTATGGTTTATAGTGCATGATGTGTGTCGCGGCTTTGGGGCATAGGTTTATTCCCCTGGACTCTTCTCGTGGGCAATTCTCAGGAATCCGCACGAGTTCACACCTTCTATCTAGCGAGCTCTTTCCCGCAGATATGAAGTCATGAAGGTGCCTCGAGCTTCACGCGAGTTCAAGCCTTCTGTCCTACAGGTTCTTTCCCATGGACTAATCTCGCGCAAGGTTTCAAGAGAACCCCACGGCTTTGTTGCGTGGGCTTATTCCCACGAACTCATCCCGTGGTAGGCATTATCAGCCTATTAGCCCTTCTCTTTGATTCCTTGGCCTACACACACAAAATTAACACCAAAAACTCCATAAGCATATGATGTGCAAGTATATAAGTAAGAAGTATAACCCCCAAACCAATTTATTTCCATGCATCTCATTATCTATGGTTTAGCACAAATGCAACATGACAGGTGGATAAATAAAGACTCTAGACTCTAAACACTAAACTAATAAATGTTCAAAATAATTACAAACTAAAAAGTACTTAAAGTTAAAATTATGTCTATTAAGTGCATCATTTCCTTACAACTTTTAAATTCCTGCACATTAACAAACATATCAAAAAGTTCATATAATTCAAGCATTCAACCATCATCAAAGATAGGTGGCTTTACCACAACACATCCATTCTCACTTTTCTTGACCCAAATGGGTCCATTCCTCTTGAGTCCTTCAAGTTTGGTCTTGTCAATCCATTTGGATTTAACAACCAACTTTGTAGTCCTAAGACTCACATTTGTCACATGTTGCCATTTCATATTAGCACATTGAGGTCCAATAAGGCCTATAATGTGGCACTTGTGACAATTGGGAATAAAGTGAGAGTTTGTACTTCTTTGATTTGTTGCGGTTTTCTTGGAAGCTTGCTTGATCATGTCTTGCTTCTGGGCCATCTTTGGAGTAGGTCTCTTGAGGACTTTTTTGCATTGGTTGATTGTCCTTCTTTTGTAGAGGTGAAGGGGGGGACTTGATTTCTCTTCTTTGTGGCTTTCTTCTTTGATTTGTTGAGACTTGGTTTGGTGACCATGGCACTTGAAGTTCCTTAACCGAAGTCAAGCTTATCTTTAGGAAATAAGATCACTCCCTTGCCTTTTGCCTTCAATTCTTACTTAGCCTTTGCAAGCTTCGCAAGATGGTCAAGTTCCCTTGTCTTCATTATGTTCAAAGCCTCATCGTTTGCTTTGATGGCAGCTTGCATTATCCTCACTCTTTGAGCAAAGTCATCCTTAAGCTCTTCAATCTCTCTTAAGGATAAGTCCATTTCCTTCTCAAGTGAATTGATTCTCATTCCTCAGTCTATACTTTAACTTACCAATTCCTTACTCTCTTATGCAACCTATTATACCTTTTTTTCTTCAAACTCTCTGTACTCCTCCTCGAACACCTTCTCTAATATGAGCATAAGTTCATCCATGCAGTCATATTTTCCTTTTAAGGATTTAAAAATGAACTCTGGTTCTTCGACTCTATTAGATTTAACTCACCATTTTGAACATCGGTTAGTGCCTTTACATGCTCAATGCAGGCTAAAGGCTCATCCCATTTTTTCGTTTGGTAGCTCTCTGCCAACTTCCCCTCTTAGGCTGCTGCATTCTTTATGGATTCTCCTAGGCTACTAATCTGTTGCTCAATGAACGAGGGGTTGTCTTGGCTGCCCCATTGGTGGTCTTTCCATTCTTGATCATGGCTTGCTTGATGGTTGTCTTGTTGATACGGATACATGACTTGGACCTCTTCCATTACCGATTGTTGCCCAAAGTTTGCCTTGAGATTCTTTATTTCCCGTGATATGTTGGCCAACTGCATTCCTAACTTTGCATTGCCCTTTTCCTCATAAGAATCATTTCTTCCTCTTCGTTGTTGGGAATTATCACCCAACATCTCATATACGGCATACACCTCTTTAGCGGACTTCTCCCTTATTGCTCCCTCACAAGCATTATCAATCGTGGCTTGTGTGAGTCCCATTAATCCATCATAGAAACATTGTACTAGTAGGACGAAAGGGAACATGTGATATGGGCACTATGCAAAGAGTAACTTGTATTGGCCCCAAGTCTCATGGAAGGCTTTTCCTGGTTCTTCATCAAAGGTTGCTATCTTGCCCTGTATTTCTTATGTCTTCCAAGGATAGTACCTTGAGAAGAACTTGGTCTTCAATGCCTCCCAAGTAGTCAATGAACCCGCTGGTAGAGCAAATAACCACTTATTTACCTCATCTTTCATGTAATACTGAAATCATCTCATCATCAATTGATCTTCCATGAGCTCTCCGAGTCGGATGGTAGTAATGGCATTGTAGTACTTCTTCATGAACTAAAGGGAATCCTCATCCGTTTCACCTCGAAAGACTAGAAGAGTGTTGAAATGAGAATTCTTCAACTGGTAGCTCCGTTTCAAATCACTCAATAGAATCACTGACGGTTGAGCTCCCATAATTGGCAAGGCAAAGTCCTTCATAAGCCTTTAAGTAACGAGCATATCGGTAGGGTTCTCCATGTTGATCAGAATCCTGAAATAACCAAACAAACAAAAAAAAAATCAAATCGAACAAGATATGATATGAACAATAAAAAGTAAACTACAAATAATGAAAATAAAACTAAGACTAAAACTAACAAAAGGTAACGTTAAACCTCCCCGGCAGCGGTGCCATAAACTTTGATGTGCTCGGATGTGTTTCTCTAAAATATGATATATGTGAGCACGCTTGTTTATCCACAAGTGCACAGATCGTTACGATCGCGTAGCAATAAGTACGGTTCATTCCCACAAGGAGGAATGGTACCTTAAATCAATTCTAGGTCTTAGATATATATAATATATTTACACTATTCACATACAAGAAATGTAAATAGCGATTGTCACAAGTAAGCTAATAACTAAACTAAGATTACACTAAGATGACATCAATCAAATTACAACTAAGTTAACATTAATCCAACTATAATTAACTAAACTAACAAGCTTACCAAACACAATTAACTAAATTAACACTAACTAACTTAACTAACTAAACTCATGCATGATCATGCAAGAGTGATGATTGTGTGAGGTGGTATGGGAATGGAAATGCTAGGAAATGATGTTCAATGCAATTAATCCAATTCCTAGTTGATGGCATGTAAGCTCACAAGATTGGTCTTAACCAATCTAACCTAAGATAAAGACACATACATAAATAGTCATTCATGCATGATATTGAGATCTCAATTAGTCTAAATCCATTACATATCAATCAATTGATCAATCAATTAACATGTATACATTAAGCTCAAGCAAATAAACACATCAACCAAATAATGAATACTATTACAGTCTCACCAAAATCCCAACATAAACATGTAGTTCCACATACAACAACAAGCTAAAACAAGTAAAAAAGATAAAGGAGACAACCCAATATCTTGGTGAAGTCTTCAAGCTAGCTAATCTTCTTCTTGTTCTTTGTGTTTTCTAAGTGATTTCTAAGTTATTGTGGATATTAGGGATTGTTGGTGTAATTTAGAATATTTAGGGATTGTGTTTAAGATGACAAAAGAGGTATATTTATAGAGGAAATGGTTAGGGCTAGGTTTGGACTTGAAAGGACAAGAGTATACCTCTGAAATAAGCGATTTGCGGATTCCATTCCCCTACTTCGCAGGTTTATTCCAGTCGACGGAAGCCGCAGTAAATTTTGGAAGTTGGCTGCGAGTTCAGTCCCTCTGCTTCGCAGGTTCTTTCTTTCGGCATATAGTGATGGAGATTTCACGAGTTTGGACGTCTGGTACGCGGGAAAGAAACCGTTTTTGATGAGCTTCCAAGCTTGGATAGCCATGGAGTTTTAGGAATTTCGTGGAGAGAGAAAACTTTGCATTGAAGGCTAGAAATGGTTGCATTAGGACCGCCAGGATGTGTGCTGCCAATCTGGGCGAAGAGACACAGAAAAAACCATTGGAAAATGACTAGAAATGATTGTGTCAACTGGCGGGTCAAAACCGTGTTGAATCTGGTTCATGTGGGTTGCGGGTCGACCCATCTGGAGGTTGAAGATGATCATGACATCATTGTGATGTCACGCCTATGCTAGCAGAAGGCCAAAACGCTGCCATTTCACTAATTGATGTGGTGCGCTGTGCTCCTTGGCTGGCAAATATCAATCAACTCCCCTGCTCTTTCCCTTATTCACAGAATGTTCAATACTATCCTGAATATTTCACTTTAGCCCCTGATTTTGACAGAACTACCACAATACCCCTGAATTCCTCTATTTACTTGAAACGCTTATTTAAACCATTAAATACTTGGTTATACCCGAGAAACAAGTACAAAGTAACAGGAAATAGAGGCATAAAATAGTTACTTTTATGTCACGATCAGAAGCCATGGTGAAGTCTACTATACATGTTTGTTTCTTGGAACCCCAAGAAATCACTGATCCACCAAGTGTAAAATTCCATCCACTTGTGGATGCATGATCACTTCGATCAGTGATCCAATTTGCATCACAATTGTTAATAAGTTTTTAGATTTATTTAAAACATAACGTCATACATCTCGTATGCTTGTATGCATAAATTATCTAGTATATTTAGATAATTGTTTTCAATTTATTTAAGTACTCATTTATATCCAATGAGTTTTCTTTCTCTATGTAAATCAACTAATTCCAAATTTTTCTCAAATTGGTTATAATTCCTAATTTCAATTTTCTTTTGTGATTTCCCCACAATTTAGGATATGGAATCCTTTGTGATTTTCCCATATATTTAGAATCCCAGTATCCTTTGTGGCCTTACCCCCACAATTTCTGGATAGCCTTAGAAAAATTATAGGATCTCGTCCTCCTAGTTGATTTACATTTACAAAATTGAAGACCATATGAAACTACTTTTACTTTTATCAGATGGTTTATTATACCTATACTCCCACCAATTTGATCATCCTCTAGATTTAGTTAATATATTCACATGCACATACCATCTATAAAAATATGTAATTTCTATGAAAATATTATTTTTCTAACATTCCCTCACTAGGTTGATAAAGATGTATGTCCCCCGACTCTAGCATTATAAATAATTTCATATTACATATATGTTCTATTTTTCTTTTTTGCTACCCTATTTTGTTGTGGTGTGCATGCAGTAGATGTTTTATGTACAATGCCAACACATTCACAAAAATCAAGGAATTGATATTCAACACCTTTATCACTCCTAAGAACTTTAATTTTTGTATCACATGCATTTTCTACTTCAGCTTTGTAAACCTTAAATTTATTCAATACTTCATCCTTTGAATGTAACAAATAAACACAACAATATTTTGAATAATCATCAATAAATGTTGCAAAGCACTTTTTGCCACCTCTAGTAGGATTAGTATGCATACCACAGACATCACTATGAATTAGTTGTAATAAAGATGATGTTCATTCAATTTTAGGGAAAGGAGTTTTTCTAATTTTTGTTTGAGCACACACTTTGTATTTTGCATGCATGTCATAGTTATATCTAGGAATTAAATCTAATTTAGTCATATCATGCAAACGTTTTGTATGAACATGTCATAATCGATTATGCCATAACGATAATGAGTCAATAATATAAACAGAAGAAACATTCATTTTATTGATATTAAACTTAAATATACCCTCATACAATTAACCTTTTCCCACAAAGGTTCCCTTAGACAATACAAATGTGTTTGACTCAAACAAAAGTTTAAAGCCAAACTTATTAAGAAGGCTACCAGATACAAGATTTTTTTTATGAAAAACATCTGTTCACGTAAGAACTTTTCCAGAAGTGAATTCAAGTTGTACTATGCCTTTTCCTTTTATTGCTATAGTAGATGAATTTTCCATGAACAACACACTTCCATCTTCAATAAATTTATAAGATGTGAAAAGGGTACGATCCTTGCACACATGCTTTGTAGCACCCGAATCTATCCACCATGCATAGTCATCTTCGAGAACATTAATCTTGGATATCATGGCCACAAAATTTAAAGTCGAACTTGTTAGGATTATGCTCAATAGCAAGAGTGTAATGTTGTAATTAACAATCTTTTTCATATTAATAAAGTGATTTCTGGTTTAACAAATCGTATAGCATTTATAGTTTGTATTATAATTGTCAAAGTAAATAATCATAAGGTCTAAAGACTATGGGAAAAGAAGAATTGTTCGTACATCTGGATATGTATGTGGTAGACACAATTCTTTAGTTAGTCTTGAATATTGTTCACAACTTAAGTTAAAGGTTGGGCACCTTTATCTTGTTAAAGTTGTAGAATTCTTTTGCTAGCATTTGAGTGGGATCAAATGAGATATGATGAGTCTAAAATCATCGGAGTGTCTTCGAGCAAAAGGATCTAGTGCACTGGGTGCATTGAACTGGATCACAATGAAAAGCTTTATCTAGAACCGTCAATAGATAATAGTCTTTTCATTATCAGGACAATCGGAGAGTCTATCTTAATCCTGAGATAAATGATGGACTTATGGTTGCAAGTGATATCATTTGAGTTATCAATGAGTACGATTATATCGCATAGTCTATCCTCGATAGTTTGGTGATATTCATTTGTTAATCGATAGAGGACTTCATTTATAGATATGGACATCGTGGCTCCATTTAATTAAATGAGAGTATAATATCATCATATGGATGTTTTGAGGTAATTGGATATTAAATCTCAACGTTGAGTTTTCGATAGTGTCTATTGAAAACATGGCTTCTGGACAAGTCAAAATATCCAAGTTCAAAACGTGGTCATATGAGTAAATATGGTAACTTGGAGAGTTATAGGCGGTCTATGAACTCTTGGCGATTACTGATATTAATCACGAGGATACACTATCTCCAATATGATTGTCTAGGGTATGAATGAGGAGCATCTTCCTTTTCTATCTTTATTTAAGAGTTCAGTTTTAGCTCTTTAGTGGAATGAGTTAAAATTAATGGATCGGACCTAAGTGAATCATTTGTTGATTGTGATTAGGTTATGTCTATTGAAGCTTAAATTTAGATGGCCCGCCAAGATCCCCAATCCACACGGACTTGCATGGATCACTTGATATATTCTACCGGACCAATTTAAGGGTCCATCTAGAATTGCATTTAATATATTAAGAATATAATTTGCACATTATTTAAGTAATGGGCTGCTCAATTATATTAATATATTAATGAAAGACATGTGGGCTTGTTTCTTTTAGTAAGAATGGGTCTGGTTCACATGTGGGCTTTTTTATTTAAAGTCCAATGGATTAAATGAAATAGGAAAATAATATTAGGCCCATCTTATATATAAGTGGGGCGGCTAGGTTAAGGTTTTGACCTAAAAATATTATTTTGTTTCATTTGTTTTAATTAAATAAGAATTAATTGATTTATTGATTAATTGTTTAATTAAAGAAACAAATCTTTCCTAAAAGTAAAAGACTTGTTTGATAAGTAAATAAATAAATTAGTATTATTTATTTAATCAAATAAGGAGTCTTTTTTTATTTAGTCAAATAAAAGAATAAAAATAAAAGAGTTGGATTAGGGTTTGAAGTCTATAAAGTTAAAAAGAATTAGGGTTGAATTTTAGTCACCCTATATAAGTGACATGATGAAATTTGGCCAACCCTAATTAGATACTACATAGAATTCGGCAACCCTAAAGGAAAAAGAAGAAAAATTCGGCCAACCTATATATATGTTCTTATAGGGTTCGGCCACATCAATTAATTGATGCTTGAGTTTTTATTTTCTTTCTTCTTCTTCTTAATTCTAAGAGAGTTTTTATTCTAGAGAGACAAAAAGGAGTGAAAAATTATTCTTTGATAGTATACAATTGCTTAAACATCAATAAGCTTGTGTATAAGATATCGATCTAGGTTCACGCGAGTTTCGATCATAAGATTGTGAACTCAAAAGTGACCGGAATAATTTTGACATTCTTTTGATTGTTTTGTGACTAACAAAGAAAAGAAAGTATTTGTTTGGTCCATTCACAGGTTTGCAATTCAAAGGAAAGGGAGACCACGCTCCTAGGTGATCCACGTTCGTGCTCGGATTGAAGGTCTTGCGGATTACCATCGACGTAAGTCAATCGGATCACGCGACAAGAGGTAATTTACTTTTGTTGATATATATGCATATTTATTGATTAAAAGGGTTTAAGGTTCATAAAGGAAAAATTTTAAAAGTCACTAAATCGTCTTTAGTATCGCTTCCGCTGCGTGTAACACTTTTATTTGTTTATTTTTTCCCTACAATTGGTATCAGAGCCTAGGTTGAACCCTTTTAATTAATTAACGTATATATACGTGGATCTATTTCTTTTTATTGTGATTATGCATGTTTAGAAAGAGATGGCACTCTAGGTATTCAAATATATAATTACATGTGATGTATGGATTTATATATATTTTATGTGGTTTGTTATTGCTCGACTTTGGCTCTAGATTTTCAATGTAATTTTTGTTTCGGAGTTGTAACAAGAAGGGTGGTCTATTATCGCCATAATTCCTTCTTGGTAGATTGCTAGGTTTTATTTTTTTTATATATATGTGCAGTATTTTTTTAGGGTTACTGCAGTTTTTTTTATTTATTTTTAGTATGTGCAGTTTTTGGTTTGTAAAAATACTGCAGTGAATAAAAAAAAAAAAAAATTAATACTGCAGTATTTATTATATATATACTGCCGTAATATATTTAGGTCTTGGAGATTCGAAGACACGAAGCAAAACGAAGCAACCGGAACCAAGTACGAGCACCGTGCGCACCCTAGGAGTGGATTGGGCTGCGCATGACAAGCCCAAACTTTGGTGGGCTGCGCATGGCAGCCTTGTGTGGCCTTATGGGCTGCGCAAGGCAGCCCCTTTGTGGGGTTGTGGGCTGCGCACGCCCATGGGAGAAGGCCGAAGGATGAGCGTATGGTTGATGGGCCACCTGAAGATCTTGTATTCCTGACAAATTGTAATTTACTTGTTTTTCTAGGATGGGCCAAAATTGTTGCTATTTAATTTATGCTTAAATATTACAATATTTGTTATTGTATGATAACATGACATATAGAATAGGAGTGCCACGCATATATCTCTTTTGGTATGAACATGCATTGAATGATTTAGGTATCTAAATTGGCATCTAGATAACTCGGTAAATCATTCTATGGGATTTAATCACACGCCTTAAATAATTGAGTGGGAGAAGGTGTTTTGGTAACACCTATGGCCTCCAAGGTTAGTTGAGCTTTATTATTTATTGGTAATCCCCCCAAGGGGCGTCCATGAATGGAATTTAGCAACATACTTCCTTACAAGGATAGGCTAGACAATGGACTCAAACGATATCTACTCCCCAAGGAGGGATTTTCGTGAGAGAAAATTGAGGGTCGATATCTTGGTAACACACTCAATGTAATTTTATTGATATCCTCCCAAGAGTTCTTGTCAGTAAAATTGCAAGGCTAAAATTGAAAACGCTGGTTGTTATGTTAACAATTAGGTGGGACCTAGTCTAACTAGTAAATGGTGCGAACTCCCAAAGGAGGCGTAACATTTATGGGTGTTAGATCACCGTTGAATTTTATGATTGAGTTATTTATTTAATTCAAGATAAATATTTAAAAGTGCTTTATCATGATTATTTACTTATATATGTTTTGTTTTATTCAGAAATCATGACCCCATCACTTATGAACATCCTGAAAGATAACACTTTAACTGGAGATAATTATGTCACATGGAAAAGGAAAATTGGGTTGTTACTGCAAAGTGAAAAACATAAGTTTGTTCTAACTACTCCTAAACCACCTGCTCCTAATAATGAATCTAGCATAATGTGTAGAGATGAGTATGAGCAGTGGAAGACTTCAGATGATATGGCAAAATGTTACATTATGGCCACTATCTCCGACGTGTTGCAACAGCAGCATGAAGGAATGGAGTCCGCTGCTGATATAATGATGTCTCTAGAGGAGATGTTTGCTATGAAGTCTAGGACGACTAAGAGAGAGGCAGTGACTGCTTTTATGAATCTTAGGATGAAACCTGGACAGGCTGTGAAAGATCACATGATGAAAGTCATAGCACATCTCAACATTGCTGAACTGCATGGCGCTGAGATAGATGGTGAGACAAAGATTGATATGGTTGTCAATTCATTGTCAGATTCCTTTGATCAGTTCAAATTGGACTACACTTTGAACAAAAAGGAATACACCTTACAAGGCCTGATGCAAGATGTTCAAAGTGCTGAAAAGATCCTTGTGAAAGGCAAAGGTCAAGAGATTCATATGGTTGGTAAAGTTGCTACTGTTAAGGCCCGTCAAAAGGTCAAGAAACAACAGAAGAAAAAGCAACTTGGGCCTATCAAGAAGGAGACCAAGAAAGTAACCAAGATCAAAGGGAAATGCTTCCTTTGTGGTGAAAAGGGACATTGGAAGAGAAATTGCCCAAAGTCCCAGAACAAGAAGGAAGAAGGTAATTTGAATTATCTAGAAACATGTTTTTTGGCTGATTCTACAGATTCTTGGATCATAGACTCAGGAGCCACTAATCATGTTTGTTATTCCTTGCAGGGGTTTCAAGAAAGGAGAAAGCTGAGTAAGAATGAAATCAATTTGCGCTTGGGCAACGGAACGTTAGTGTCTGCAAGTGCAGTGGGAGATATTAGAGTTTATTTGGATTCTAGAAGGCATTTAGATTTAATAGACGTTTATTATGTACCTCAATTCAAGAGGAATTTAATTTCAGTTTCTTGTTTGAATAAATTTGGATATTCGGTTACTTTTAATAAAGTTTTTATTATTAGTAAGAATGACAAAATTATTTGCCAAGGTACATTGGAAAACGGTCTATACTTTTTGCATAGAAATATCTCTCACTCGTTAGACACAGAAATAACGGAACCTAATCATAAAAGAGTAAAATTATCAACAGATGAAACCTACCTTTGGCATTTACGCTTAGGTCATATTAACCTTAATAGGATTAAAAGATTGGTAAGTGACGGACCTTTAAGTAACTTAAAGGTTGATGATCTACCAACTTGTGAATCTTGTTTGGAAGGTAAAATGACCAAAAGGACGTTCTCTGCCAAAGGTGCAAGAGCCACTGAATGTTTAGGATTGATACACACTGATGTATGTGGACCTATGAGCATTCAAGCTAGAGGTGGATATGAGTACTTCATCACCTTCACGGATGATTACTCAAGATTTGGTGATGTGTATCTCATGAAACATAAGTCGGATGCTTTTGACATGTTCAAAGCATTCAAAACTGAAGTGGAAAATCAGCTTGAGAAACACATAAAAATCTTGAGATCTGATCGTGGTGGAGAATATCTATCTGGTGAGTTTCAGCAATATCTTATTGATAATGGGATAGTTTCTCAGTTTTCTGCACCAGGTACACCTCAACAGAATGGGGTAGCAGAAAGGAGAAATAGAACTTTTTTAGATATGGTTAGGTCTATGTTGAGTTATTCAAAGCTTCCTATTTCTTTTTGGGGATATGCTTTACAAACTGCTATATACATTCTAAACGATGTACCATCTAAGTCTGTTCCTAAAACACCGCATGAGTTGTGGACTGGGCGCAAGCCTAGTTTACAACACTTAAGGATATTTGGTTGTCCTGCGCATGTGTTAAAAGGAAAGACAGAAAAGATGGAGTCCCGTTCAGAAACATGTATATTTGTAGGGTATCCAAAAGAAACTAAAGGATATTATTTCTATAGTCCTTCAGATCTTAAAGTATTTGTTTCGACAAATGCTAAATTTCTGGAAAAGGACTATATGAATGATTTTGTGCCTAGAAGTAGAATTGTCCTGAATGAGATGTCAGGAGATACAATTCCACGAGAGGTTGCACAACCTAACCCAATTGTAAGTTCCGATCCAACACAAGATCAACAACCTACCATTCCTCGTCGTAGTGGGAGGGTTAGAACACAACCCGAAAGATACATCGGTCTGGGAGAATCAGTGGAGAATCTCCCGGACGACGATGATCCCTATACGTACAAGGAAGCTATGGAGGATGTTGATAGTCGCCATTGGCAAAAGGCAATGCAATCCGAGATTGAATCTATGTTCGATAACAAAGTCTGGTCCCTTGTAGACTTGCCTAAAGGGATAAAACCCATTGGGTGCAAGTGGGTATACAAGAGGAAAAGAGGTATGGATGGAAAGGTGGAAACCTTTAAAGCTAGATTGGTAGCTAAAGGGTATACACAGAAAGAAGGTATCGATTACGAGGAAACCTTCTCTCCTGTGGCCATGCTTAAATCCATTAGGATACTCTTATCCATTGCAGCATCTTTAGATTTAGAGATTTGGCAAATGGACGTCAAGACAGCTTTCCTAAATGGAAGTCTTGACGAAAGCATCTACATGATGCAACCAGAGGGATTCATTGAAAAGGGCCAAGTGGATAAGGTATGCAAGTTGCAGAAATCCATATATGGATTAAAGCAAGCATCCAGATCCTGGAACATAAGGTTTGATCAAGCTGTCAAAGGTTTTGGATTTATTCATAATCCTGACGAACCTTGTGTATACAAAAGGATTAAAGGCGACAAGTTGGTTTTCCTGATTCTTTATGTTGATGATATACTACTCATTGGAAACGATGTAGGTGTATTGACATCAGTAAAAGAATGGTTAGCAAAACAATTTGATATGAAGGACTTAGGAGAAGCAAGTTTTATTCTAGGTATCCAAGTAATAAGGGATAGAAAGAATAGAACGATTGCATTATCCCAAGCTTCATACATAGACAAAATCTTGTCTAGGTTTTCCATGCAGGATTCCAAGAAAGGTATGTTACCTTTCAGACATGGAATCAAGCTTTCTAAGGAACAAGTTCCTAAGAATGAGCATGAAGAGCAATTCATGAGTAGAGTTCCATATGCCTCGGCAGTTGGAAGTCTCATGTATGCAATGCTCTGTACTAGACCAGATATTTGTTTTGCTGTTGGCATAGTTAGCAGGTTTCAATCGAAACCTGGACCTGATCACTGGACGGCAGTCAAGCATATTTTCAAGTATCTTAAGAGAACGAGAGATAATATGCTTGTATACTCTGGAGGGGATTTGGTTCCCGTTGGGTATACAGATTCTGATTTCCAATCAGATTCTGACTCCAGAAAATCCACATCAGGGGCTGTGTTTACTATTGGAGGAGGAGCAGTTATATGGAGGAGTATCAAGCAATCTTGTATTGCTGATTCCACCATGGAAGCTGAGTATGTTGCTGCATGCGAAGCTGCCAAAGAGGCTGTTTGGCTCCGCCAATTCTTGATTGACTTAGAAGTGGTTCCTAGTGCGAATAAGCAGATCACTATCTACTGTGACAACAGTGGAGCAGTGGCTAATTCGAAAGAACCAAGAAGTCACAAGAGAGGTAAACACATTGAAAGAAAGTATCATCTTTTAAGGGAGATTGTTCAAAGAGGTGACGTGACGATTACCAAAATCGCGTCAGCAGAAAATCTAGCGGATCCCTTCACAAAGGCTCTACCTCAGAAGAGTTTCGATGGGCATCTAGAGAATATGGGCTTGAGAGATATGACACATTTGCTATAGCGCAAGTGGGAGATTGTTAGGATTATGCTCAATAGCAAGAGTGTAATGTTGTAATTAACAATCTTTTTCATATTAATAAAGTGATTTCTGGTTTAACAAATCGTATAGCATTTATAGTTTGTATTATAATTGTTAAAGTAAATAATCATAAGGTCTAAAGACTATGGGAAAAGAAGAATTGTTCGTACATCTGGATATGTATGTGGTAGACACAATTCTTTAGTTAGTCTTGAATATTGTTCACAACTTAAGTTAAAGGTTGGGCACCTTTATCTTGTTAAAGTTGTAGAATTCTTTTGCTAGCATTTGAGTGGGATCAAATGAGATATGATGAGTCTAAAATCATCGGAGTGTCTTCGAGCAAAAGGATCTAGTGCACTGGGTGCATTGAACTGGATCACAATGAAAAGCTTTATCTAGAACCGTCAATAGATAATAGTCTTTTCATTATCAGGACAATCGGAGAGTCTATCTTAATCCTGAGATAAATGATGGACTTATGGTTGCAAGTGATATCATTTGAGTTATCAATGAGTACGATTATATCGCATAGTCTATCCTCGATAGTTTGGTGATATTCATTTGTTAATCGATAGAGGACTTCATTTATAGATATGGACATCGTGGCTCCATTTAATTAAATGAGAGTATAATATCATCATATGGATGTTTTGAGGTAATTGGATATTAAATCTCAACGTTGAGTTTTCAATAGTGTCTATTGAAAACATGGCTTCTGGACAAGTCAAAATATCCAAGTTCAAAACGTGGTCATATGAGTAAATATGGTAACTTGGAGAGTTATAGGCGGTCTATGAACTCTTGGCGATTACTGATATTAATCACGAGGATACACTATCTCCAATATGATTGTCTAGGGTATGAATGAGGAGCATCTTCCTTTTCTATCTTTATTTAAGAGTTCAGTTTTAGCTCTTTAGTGGAATGAGTTAAAATTAATGGATCGGACCTAAGTGAATCATTTGTTGATTGTGATTAGGTTATGTCTATTGAAGCTTAAATTTAGATGGCCCGCCAAGATCCCCAATCCACACGGACTTGCATGGATCACTTGATATATTCTACCGGACCAATTTAAGGGTCCATCTAGAATTGCATTTAATATATTAAGAATATAATTTGCACATTATTTAAGTAATGGGCTGCTCAATTATATTAATATATTAATGAAAGACATGTGGGCTTGTTTCTTTTAGTAAGAATGGGTCTGGTTCACATGTGGGCTTTTTTATTTAAAGTCCAATGGATTAAATGAAATAGGAAAATAATATTAGGCCCATCTTATATATAAGTGGGGCGGCTAGGTTAAGGTTTTGACCTAAAAATATTATTTTGTTTCATTTGTTTTAATTAAATAAGAATTAATTGATTTATTGATTAATTGTTTAATTAAAGAAACAAATCTTTCCTAAAAGTAAAAGACTTGTTTGATAAGTAAATAAATAAATTAGTATTATTTATTTAATCAAATAAGGAGTCTTTTTTTTTATTTAGTCAAATAAAAGAATAAAAATAAAAGAGTTGGATTAGGGTTTGAAGTCTATAAAGTTAAAAAGAATTAGGGTTGAATTTCAGTCACCCTATATAAGTGACATGATGAAATTCGGCCAACCCTAATTAGATACTACATAGAATTCGGCAACCCTAAAGGAAAAAGAAGAAAAATTCGGCCAACCTATATATATGTTCTTATAGGGTTCGGCCACATCAATTAATTGGTGCTTGAGTTTTTATTTTCTTTCTTCTTCTTCTTAATTCTAAGAGAGTTTTTATTCTAGAGAGACAAAAAGGAGTGAAAAATTATTCTTTGATAGTATACAATTGCTTAAACATCAATAAGCTTGTGTATACGATATCGATCTAGGTTCACGCGAGTTTCGATCATAAGATTGTGAACTCAAAAGTGACCGGAATAATTTTGACATTCTTTTGATTGTTTTGTGACTAACAAAGAAAAGAAAGTATTTGTTTGGTCCATTCACAGGTTTGCAATTCAAAGGAAAGGGAGACCACGCTCCTAGGTGATCCACGTTCGTGCTCGGATTGAAGGTCTTGCGGATTACCATCGACGTAAGTCAATCGGATCACGCGACAAGAGGTAATTTACTTTTGTTGATATATATGCATATTTATTGATTAAAAGGGTTTAAGGTTCATAAAGGAAAAATTTTAAAAGTCACTAAATCGTCTTTAGTATCGCTTCCGCTGCGTGTAACACTTTTATTTGTTTATTTTTTTCCCTACAGAACTCTCCTTTTGTTTTTTCAGGAGTCGATACTCTTTGTTGACATGGTCTGGCTTACCGTAATGGTAACATAAAAAAAAAAATTTTGTCTTGCCATCTAGGTTCACCTTTATAGCAAATTTTCTTTTGTTGTCTTTTGGGTGTTGGGGCTATTTAGATTCTTTATTTTTCTCCACCATATTTATTTTGGAAGACGCAATGGGCTGCTCATTATGACTGTTAAGTCTATTCTCTTCCTCAATACAAAGATGCCTACCCAATTCCTCAAGAGAGATGTCTTTCTTTTTATGTTTGAAACTATTTTTATAGTGTTTCCAGGATGGAGGAAATTTGTCAATAATAGAGGAAACAACAATTGACTCATCCATAACCAATTTATGTCGTTGAAATTAATTATAAATATATAGGATCTCATGAAATTGATCAACAACACGCCTGCCATCAACCATTTTGTGTTGAAAATATTTCGAGGTCAAAAATTTCTTACTTGTTGCATCCTCTGTCATATATTTTGCCTCCAGGAGATCCTGTATTTCTTTGGTTGTTTTTTTGTTGTGATACTAATCAAAAAGTGCATCAGACATGGCATTGCAAATGTGTCCCTTGCATATGTAGTCATCTTGTTCCCATTTTTGCCGAGTTCGAATTTCTGCCAATGTCTCATCCTCACATTCCAACGACTTCGGTGTAATGAGCACATATACAACTTTTAGAGTTGTCAACATGAATTGCAATTTCTTCTACCAGCGTCTAAAATTTCCACAATCAAAACAATCCAATTTGACAAAATCCACAACGAAGTCATGTAATGATGAAACTCGTGCCATTGATGATAAATAATAACGTCATAAGATTGTTGGATATTTTCTATCAATGATAGATCGCTTTTCTTGATCTCAACCAAAACACTGTTAACAAATAAACACTGCAAAGAAAAAAATTAGTCCAAATAAAAAACACTAATACAATTGGCTTCAAGGCATGATATGTTGTCACTCTCTTTAAGATGTTATTCGCCTCCACCAATTCTGTGATGCACTGAGTTTACGAATATGCCTCCAAAACACAATGAAGCCTTTGTTTGTTTGCGTTGTGCACTTGTGAAAACAAACCAGAACACCTTTGAAAGTTGTAAGTCTATTTATGACAATATTCTATTTTCTATAGTGAATAGAATATTATTGTTGTATGATTTTTAGAAAACAGAAAGGAGAAAGAAAGTGATTCAAGTGTTGTCTACATACTGTCTGATACCAGTATTTATAAACATTAAAATAACAGTCATATAATTTAAATTTAAAACAAAACAACGTGTCTATTTGAAACAACACATTCTTTTATTTATAACAAAAAGTTGTGTCTTTTCAAATTTAATTTCAAATGTTATTTATTTAAAAAAATTTCTCTAACAATTGTAAGCTCCCAATTCTCTTTGGTCTTCATCAAGTAGGAAAGTAGAATAAATCTAGGAATAAGATTTCATTCCTAACTTGGTTTTCCTCTTTTGATGAATGACTCCTAATTGATTTTAGGAAGTTTTCCAAACATGCCTTGGTCTTATAGAGTCATTATGAGTTGATTTGGGAAGTTTCTGGACCAATTCGGAGTGCCTTAGCTCACAAGAAATTGATTTGGTACGGTTGGGAAAGAGGTACACTAAGACATTGTGCAACCATATTGTATTGCTGGGAATAAAAATGCGGCCCAACAATGAGGTACATTACAACCTTGTCTTGAAGCATGAAACCTCTTGAATTTTTGTGCGGTTCAACTGTGTGGCTCACTAGGACATTATTTAACCTCATCATCTTCTAACTTTGCCTTTTTTTCAACTTTAAGCTCTCTATTTCTCCAAATATGCTTAAATAACCCTGATTCACTAAAAATCATTTGCACAAGCTTCAAACTCTATCTTCTACACATACACAATAAACACGTTAATAAGTCTAATTTCATAAAAAATTAAATAAATAAAAACATAGGAATTAAGGGTCTCAAATATCAATATTTGTCGACATAACAACCTCCTTCGAAGTTTTCGCATAGGGCCTCCAATATTGTGAAGGAAACTCTGCTAATGTTGCCTATAAATCAAGAATAGCTAGGAAATAAATGAGAACCTTAAATTACATTTGCAAAAAAAATAATAATAATAATAATAAATAAATAAATAAAAAATAGTTGTAAAATTAGTAAAGCTAAGTAATCAAAACATTCAGCACCTACCCTGGTTTCAAAAAAATAAATAACCTTAAGATTCCAAAAAGCCAGACTACTGGAAAACTTTTCAACGAACAATTTTTTATTTTTTATTTAAATGAAATTAAAAGAGTAGGTTAGAAATAGATAAGGAGAATTACATACCCATTTCTTGATCTCGTGCACTGCCAAAAGAGCTTGAAAAGTTTCAGATCATATTTGAAGGTGTCTGTTTCAATTTGAGAGTTGAGGGGATTTGCTTTGTGTAACGAATTTTGAGTTAGGGATTTGGTAGAGTTGGGGCTTGACTTGACTCTTTTGATAGCTTTAAGGGCAATTTGTAATTTCAAGAACTAATAAGGGCAATATTGTCCTTTTAATACCTAAAATGAGTTATGGCTTGTTGTGTAAGCGTTTTTCATTTGTTGTTTTTCAAAATAAAAATGAAAATGAAAATGAAAACGGGAAGAACGTGTCTGGTAGTTTAACCAAAAATATCAATTTTTGCATTTTGTTTATAATTTTGAGCAATCATATAATTTTTCTAAATCAGTTCTCTTAAACATCTGCGAGCCCAGATCCATCATATCTCAACAAATTACAATACAAATCATTAACACATCAAGCTTATACTAAAAGAAACACCAAACTCTTGCACTACATTTCATCTAAAGTCTCAATTTTTTTTTTTTTTATATCATATTCACAGACAAAAAAACATGATGCTATAAATTATAATAAACCCATTACTAAAATACTTAAAGACCAAAGAAATCAAAAGTGACAAAAACTCAAAACTACCTAGTTTTGTTTGTCCAACAAAAACAAAACGAGTACTGAATTTAATTTAATTTAATTTTTTTAAAAAAGTTTTGTTATAATAAAAATTAACCCAACCCCTCTCCACAGTCTGCCCAGGTAAGCATGGGATTTGAACCTAAATATTTTTGTACAACTTCAACTTATGATTAAAAGTTAACTAGTAGAAAATAGGTCAATCCGAGATATTCAAGAAGTGATTAATAATAATAATAAAAAAGTAAGAACTCAATTTTCATAATTGAGAAAAACAACATAAAAATGAAGAATGTGCTAACCAATTGGACTTGATAAGGAGAAGAAGAAGAGATCTATAGGCCGAGATGCGATTAGAGGAGCAAATTAGCGGCGAAGAAGGAGCAGATCGACGGGCCAAATCGGCGTCGCCGTAGAAGGAGTCCTGCATCGGCTACTCCTCCATTTTCTGTCATGGAGAATAAGAAAAAGAAGAGTAGAAGAGAAGAAGATTAGTTGAATGAAGAAGAAGAAAAAAAAAGTTTTATTTTTTGAAAAACAAAATGAAAAACAAAATGGAAAATATGTTATTTGTGTTTTTCAAAATTTTCACTTTTAACACTGGTTTTGTTTTTATTTTTTGAAAATAAAATAAAAAACTGTTAACGAACACGAATTCGAAATCATTTTTGAAAAACAAAAACAAAAACAGACTGAAAAACAGAAACAAAATCGGGCTGAAAAACAGTTGCAGAACAGGCCTTAGTTTTGATAGAATTTCAGATTTGGGCAATATTGACATGACCCGTATTTATAAAACACCAACGCATAGAGATCAAAAAGCATCTCAGCAATGCAAAATAGGGTAAAATGTTAAGGCCTGTCTTACAACTGCTTTTTAATCAGTTTTTATTTTTGTTTTCTAAAAACGATTTTGAATTTGGGTTTATTAATCGTTTTTCATTTTATTTTCAAAAAATAAAAACAAAACGAAAAACAAAACCGGTGTTGAAATTGAAAAACAAGGACAACATATTAAACATGTTTTCCATATTTTTCATTTTGTTTAAAAAAAAAAGGTACAATTTTTTTTTTGAATGGTGCTATTGGCACATCCCCTACTGATCTATTTATGCCCCATTTATTTAAATTTTAATTTAATTAAATAAAGTTAAATGTTTTTATTAATTTATTTTATTTATTTCCAAAACTACCATTTTACTTATTTTTCAAACTTAATAAACCTCCTCTCTAATATCTCTATCTATCTCAGATCTCTTTATCTATGGTCTTGTCTTTCTCTCACCTCCTATGAACAAATTTATTTTATTTTTCTTTCCATTTCTTTTTTAGTGGTTTTTTTTTTTTTAAATCAAGTTTTATAGAAAAAGCAAGAAAGCACAAGACAAAAAAAAAAAAAAAAAAAAAAAAAAACAAACACCCTCAAGAACAAAGCAACCCAAGATAAAACACACAAAGAGAAAAAAATGAAACAGCCCACAAACAAAATGAAATAAGAAGCAAAGAGCAAGTATTTGTTTTGGTTATCATCATTTCACTTAAAAGAGTAGTGAGATTAAATAATAATCAATATTTCACCCCAAGTGTTTGATTTATTGCATAAATAATATCAGTACAAATATTTTTAGGGTTTAAGAATTATGAAAAAAAAAAAAATCAAGAAAATAATTTTTTTTTTTTGAAAATAAATGTGGGGTTTTATTAGATTTGCTTTGTAGAATATTTTTTTTATTAAATTATATATATTTTTTAATAATTTTGATAAAAAAAAAAAAGATAATACTAAATAATTTAAAAAATATGGTATAAATAGATCTGTAAGGGGTGTACCAATAGTACCCCTCTTTTTTTTCCTCCTTGGTCTTTTTATGTTTTGTTTTTGATAGAACCTTCGACTTCTTCTTTCTCCTTCAATCACCAGACACAAACACAACAAGACAAATGCATATCTCTTCATCTCATGATTCAATATAATCTGCAATGTTTCCCTAGTTTTTTATTTTTATTTATTTTTTAATAACAATTAATATTTGTTTCTTAATTATAAGTTTAGTTGATAATTTGTGATTTTCTTTAAAAAAAAATTAAAATTAAATAAAATGTTTAACCAAATTCCTTTTATGTTATCATGTGAAATAAAAAATAAAAAATTCTAGGGTTTTAGATTATTCCTCTTATCTTTCTTTTTTTTAAAAAATTGATTTTTATGCGGCAAAATGAGACAGTGAAGAGTATTGGGTTTTGAAGAGTGTGTACAACACTACAACTGTTTGTGTTGTTGAGAGAGAGAAGACAAAAAGCTATATATATTTATGGTAGTGCAATGTAGATAAATATTATTTCAAAAAAAAAAAAAAAAAAAAAAAAAAGACCAGAAGATTCTGGAATGTTTTGTAAGTGTAAAAATAAATATTGTCAAATTTTGATTTTTTTTTGTTAACCTACCAGACGTGTTTTTAGTGTATTTAATTTTAGAATACCACTATCAATATAGTTTATGCTACCAGATGCGTTTTCAGATTTCGAAATTGAAACCAAAAACACTTTTCATTTTTATTTTTTTTCTTTCGACAAAATAACAAATGAAAAACGTTTACAAAATAAGTCCTTAATTTTCCGAAGTCATGCCATGTCAGTCTAAATTAACCTACCAGACACGTTTTTAGTGTTTTTAATTTTAGAATACAACTGTCAATATAATTTATGCTACCGGACGAGTTTTTGGATTTTGAAATTGAAACCAAAAACACTATTTTTATTTTCATTTTTTTTCTTTCGAAAAACAACAAATGAAAAACGTTTACAAGATAAGTCCTTAATTTTCCGAAGTCATGCCATGTCAGTCTAGATTACAACTAAGGGGTATTTTTGACTTTTCTCATGGTAACGTTAGTCAAACACTATTTCTAAGGGTGGTCAACATTTATCAGGGGTAGTGTGAGTAATTAAAGGAATATAATAATGCTAAGCATCCCACCTACAATCCTATCATTTCCATCCCGACACATGTGACTGAAGTGTCACTTGGTGAGTGGATACACATTAATTGATACTTATCTCTCTTACCTATGTATTTACTCACCAATGAATGTTTGTTCACTCACTAAATGACACTTCAGCTGCCATATATGTTGTGATGGAAATGGTAAGATGTGTAGCATCACTGAAATGAATATGAGGGCAATTTTGGTTAAACTTGGGCTATGTTTGAGCATTTTAATACAAAAAATAAAAAAATAAAAAATAAAATAAAAAAGGTTTAACAAAGTAGGGGCAAATGTGTAATTTTAACCTATGATATAAAATTTTAGGTTTAAGGGGCAAATGTGTAACTTTAACCGACGTTATAAATAGAAAATCAAACACTAACAGTAACACCATCCATCAGAATCAGATATCAACCACCAAACCCTTCCTCTCCGCTGCTACTCAACATTCCAACTCCTCCCATCACGGTGGTCAAGGTGAGAGTGTCTCTCTCCTTTCATCTCGATTTGTTTGCTTCGTTTTATATTCAATGTACAAGGGTTGTTCCAGTTCCAGATTAACTACTAGGCTTTAGCGAATGATGTTTTTTTGTTTTTTGATTTTTGGTGGTGAAATTTTGTTTGGTCTTCTTGTGGTGTTTCGGTTAGGAGGAGAATGAATTGATGTTGAGAATTTTCCAAGGCTTTGCAGTTTCATTATCGTTTTTCAGTTGTCTTTCTGTTATAAATACTGTTAGAGGATTTATCTGAGTTAGACATAAATTACTTCTTTTCTGTTTTGCTCCAATTTGTTATATACTTTGATTTTGAAACACCATATCCTATTTAAATGATTCAAGCTGGTGACTGCATTTTTAAGATCAGTATTTCTGCATTTCCTGGAGAATATATCATTTTTCGAGCCCAATGTCTGGTCAAAATAACTTTAAAAAACTACAATTAGCAATGGAATGATGCTAAGAAACACCTGATTTGAGAGTTCAAATCTTTTTGAATTGTTACAAGTTTTTTGAATTTTTTTTCGAATTTTTATTTATTAGAAGCTTGTACGGTTTCCATATCAATGTTAATTAATTAGAAGCCTAAGTTGGCTGTTGCTTGTGTCTGCATTAGCTACATTTCTTTGAGAGTTTTATGGACTTATTATTTAGTAAATTTTTGTTTAAAAAAAAAAAAAAAAAAAAATGTTCTATTTGTTTAAAGTTAATATCTAATATTTTGTTCTTTCTTTTTTTCTCTTGCAAATTTATGGACTAATGACTAATCTAAGATATCAGTGCACTCCTAGAATTTCGTGAATTGTGAATTTTGTTCATGAATTGTGAATTTCATGTATTTTTTAGATACTCAGATTTTTGGATTTACAGATTTGCGGACTTTTGCACTTGTTTGCATGAACTTATTCGGAGTTTTGCCTTTTAATTTGGCTAAATATTTGGATGTTTATTTAATTTTAGTTTGTATGTTTCATAATTAAGAATTTTGATTTTAAATATACAAATATGTTTATTTTTTGTGGTAAATGTATTCAACATGTTAAATAGTTCATTTAAAAATGTCAGTTAAACGGTGTCAGTTAAATGTATTGTTTAAATGAGTCATTTGACCCGACACGATTTGATCTGTATAAAAAACAAGTTAGCCGTGTCGTGTTCATGTTGACTTTTATTTAATCATGTTGTGTTCACGTTTAGGGCGTCTGATCTGTTTATAATGGTGTTGTCTAAAAAATAATCGTGTTGTGTTAGGGTTGGCCTTGACATGACCTGCCAACCTGTTTTGCAACTCTAGCAGTGTCACAGTGTGGTCACTCAATAACTTCCTTTACACAATTTTCCGAACAGAATCTAACATGGTTGTAGACATGGCTGATGAGGAAGAAAATGAGACGATTAGACTGAGCAGGAAGGAGAAGAAGAAGTTGGCGAAGAAGAAGAAGAGGAAGGAGAAGAGGAAGGAGACGGCAGAGAAGGAGAGAGAGAAGGCGGAGGATCCTGAGGAGCAGAGGAAGCTGGAGGCGATGCTGAGAGAAGCAGAGGAGGAGAGAAAGAGAGTGTTGAAGGAGTTTGAGGATCGAGAGAGGCTATGGATTCAAGCGATGGAGTTGAAGAAGGAGGAGGAAGAAGAAGAAGAAGATGAAGAGAGAAGGAAGGCTATGAAAGAAGAGGAGGAGGCCAAGAGACAACTACAGGTGTGTTTTTTGGTTTTGGTTGGTTCTCTGGTGTGGATGGTCTTGATGCGGATTTATATTTTCCGTCCGGACAAAAAGACAGGAAACAAAAAGAAAATTTAAGTTTATGAAAAGGCGAAAATCCGCATCACGACAGTACGAGGGTTTTTGTTTTCTTTTAATGATATGATTTTAGTTGTTTTGTTGTGTAAGGATTTTGGTAGTGATTTTGTTGTTTGGGTGCTGAGAAAGTAGTGTATAGGACAGGTTTAGTTGCTAATTCTGTTTGTGTTTGGTTGCTGGGAAAGTGTGGGAAAATAGAAAATATACAGGAGCTTTTGAACTCTAAAGTTTAATTTATTTTATTTTACTTGTTTGGCTTTCTGTGAGGATTTGGAGTAATTTATTGTTTGTGTACTGAGAAAATAATGTATAGGATAGGTTTGGTTTGTGATTCTAGGAAATTGTGGGCAAACGGAAAAGATACTGGAACTTTTGAGCTCTGTTGTTGAGGAAGTGTAAATGTTCGTGCACACAATAAGAACTGTTAGGTATTAGATCTGGAATATTTGTTGGAAATGAAAAGAAATTGAAATTTGGGGATTAACCATTTTTTAGGCACTGTTTTTGGATACTGTGAAATTGTGGGAAAGTGAACGAGAATGTAATTTTTTTTTTTTTAATGTAATTGCATTATTTTTTACTGCTTTGGTTTAGCATGTTCAGGAAGTATTTTGTTAATGAGAGAAGGTGGAGGAAAGGAAAGATTACGATATTGTTAGTCCCTATAATGCTTATTAAACTACTTGGTTTTGTTAAATTATTTCTCTCTCTCTCTCTCTCTCTCTCTCTCTCTCTCTCTTGCCCCCAATAAAGCCAAACTGTTTGTCGAATTTATTGGTATTACTGTATTAGAATTGTTGTTGTAGTTTGTTTTGTTTGGTTCTTAGAAGATACCGAAATAGATCGGCTTGGACATTATTAATGGTTGTATTACATCTGGCAGGTTGAAAAGGAGACCGAGTGTGATGGGGATGATGATTGGGAATATGTTGAAGAAGGGCCTGCAGAAATTATATGGCAAGGAAATGAGATAATTATCAAGAAGAAAAAAGTCAGAGTTCCGAAGAAGGATGCAAGCCAGCTGACTGGAAATGAGGTACCTTACATTTATCATCAACTCAGTTCAGATGTTTTCCCCGATTACTCTATGGTCTGCTTTCTTTTTTGTGGTAGCAAAAGTTGAAGTGTAAATGTTACTGTCTGCTTTACAGGACATTGATACGCTTACGTCAAATCCTCTTCCTCCCCAGTCTGAAGTTTTTTCTGATTACAAGAGTGCGCAACAGGCATTAGAGTCTGTTGCTCGACAGGTACCCAACTTTGGAACTGAGCAGGTATGCATTTCTGTCTGTCTATCTATCTATTTGTTAATTCTTTTGATCAGAAACATTTGTTTCTAGTTTCAAAAAAGAAAAGAAAAGAAACGTTTGTTTGTTTTGATAGTTTTTATAACTCATGTCTTGTATGTTGGCCTTTTGTTATCAATACTCATTAATTTTTTTATATATGGTTATGTGGCAGGATAAAGCTCATTGTCCTTTCCATTTGAAAACTGGAGCATGTAGGTTTGGTCAGAGTTGCAGCAGAGTTCATTTTTATCCTGATAAATCATGCACTCTGCTTATCAAGAATATGTACAATGGTCCCGGCCTTGCTTGGGAGCAAGATGAGGGGCTCGAGGTCTGTTATTGCTGATTCTTGTATCCTGATATCGACTCTGGCACACTTCTGTAGTTTGGTATTAACTATTGGATTTATTTAATTTATGCAATATCCTTTCTTTATGAAAGAAAGTATTCTAGGACTGTGCAGTTCATATCCTATTATGTCTATATAATAGTTCAGGACTATGTCTTGATGAATTCCTTAAGTTCGCATTTCTATTGCCCTTCTTTGACTTAATTAAATCAGAGACTTATGGTTTCACATCGGTGGAGGTTCATGGTTGGCCTTGATTGGGGTCCAAGTGAAGGCTATGAGCTATTCTGTATCCTACTTGCTGCAAACAAGATTGGTTATTGTTGGAATTTCTCATTTTTCTGTTTGACGTAGTCTTTTGACCTTTAATTATGTACGTAATCATCTCTTTTATTACTTTTTTCCTTCTCTACTTATCTTCCCCTTTCTCATTTCTTAGAAAGTGTGATCATGATGATTCTATTTGTGAACTTAAAAGATTATTACCATGTTTTGTACTACTTATACCTAAAAACATTTTGGTTTAAATTTTATCTTTTTAAGTGGTTTTTGGTACATAAGTCCATGAGTTTGTTTTAGTCGAAAGTTTGTTCCCCAACTAGTAATTTCTTGGGCAATATGTATACATGGGATGGGTCTTTTAGCCTGTTCAGTAACGGTTGTAGTTCTAGAAGTTTGAGATTCTGCCCAGCAACACCTATTTATATGTGGATGCAACTGGCAGCCACTTTACTTTTATTTTATTTTATTTTATAATGTGTTTGAGGAGATTAAAAAGAGGAAAAAACCTTCGATTTGATGGATGCAAATAGCTTTGATAGTTGAACGCCGAATAAGTGTCATTCAGTGTATGACAAGGGTGGGAAAATATCATTGGTTGAATACTTGAATGAAAATTAAATCATAGGCTATATATCTCCTAGTATGGTGGTAGAGTTTTAATATTTTGGATCTTTTGTTTATGAAGGCCTTGGTTCAAAATCCTTCTCCATGCTATCCCACTAACATTTGTAATTATAGGAATAGGAAACTGCAAATAGATAAACAAATTAAATTGATAGCCATAATGATTTTGTTTCAGTTAGGTGGGTCTTCTCTACACATGCTTGTTTTGCTAATGAATTTATAGATTTTGTTGGATATTGGACATTGTTTTAGACTTTTAGTTACTGTACCGAAGATATTGTCTACATCAATAAATTCATAGGTTCAAGATCATTTTGGCAATGTTGTCCAGTTTAGGTTCTAGTCAACTGGTAGCCAAAATTAAAACCACAACGATGCAGGACTTGTATAATATCTTGACAAACTGGGGGATAAATATGTTTCCATTTGGTATTAATTTTATGTTGCAGATCTCTATATGTGTAATAATTTTATTTGGTTGATCTGTCTATCTCGTTCCAGTATACAGACGACGAAGAAGTTGAACGCTCTTATGAAGAATTTTACGAGGATGTGCATACAGAGTTCCTGAAGTTTGGAGAAATTGTCAATTTCAAGGTTGTTGACTATCATCTGTGCCTAGTGGTCGATGTTTAGGAACCTAGCAAATTTCTTTATTTTGTAGGGGACTTCTTCTTAACCTAGCAAGTTTCTTTCTAATTTTGCAATTTAGATATGAAAAATATTAAATATGGTAAATTTAAGAAGCTAACTTTTATTCTTTTTTTCCTATAAAGTCAATGAACTCTTGTTTGGTCTCTCAGATTGATTAAAATAGTATGGAAATTATATTTTGCGTGTTTATTGTATACATGTGACATTGTTAAAGATTGTTATGTAAGTTTGAGGCTTGGAGCTTCCTTCAAGTTCCCCTTTGGAATAAATAAATGTACTCTGTCTGTGCAGGTGTGTAAAAATGGTTCATTCCACTTAAGAGGAAATGTCTATGTTCACTACAAGTCATTGGAATCAGCTGTCCTTGCTTATCAGTCTGCCAATGGTCGCTACTTTGCTGGCAAACAGGTGCTTTATGAAGAATAAATTGGAGCTTAAGTTTTACCGTCAGTATTTACGTGCTCATATAAAGAGTGCATTTTTTTAGAAAATGCTTGGTTTGTATGGAGTGGCCTACCTAATTTTATGTTTCATCTGCTTTTTCAAAAACTAATTCTATATTGCTAATGTTATTCAATTTTCATCACTTTGTATTGCTGTCTGTATTCCCACTGCAATGTCTACATTGAAATGAGGTGAGCATCAGTTGTTCATCTCCAATCAGGAACTACTATTTGTGTTCCAACTTGGGATTTAATCTCACGAACTTGAGTTGTAAGGCTTGAAACATGGTCTCATGGAAGCAATGTTTTCAATTCATTTGACACTGGAACATGTTCATAAATTGAAACTCCTATCAGCAAGCTATGAAGGTATGCTTGGTGGGGAGAACCGGTGAGCGAAGATATTTGGAAGTTCATGACTGCTGGGGAGAACTGTTGAGCAAGGATATCTGGAAGTCTGAGAGAATGTTAACATGCATAATATAGTTGATTCATAGGTGATCCTATGCACATACTGGATTGGGTTTGATATTGCAAACAATGAAAGGAGATGTAATTTTTCATTTGTGACTAGATGGGAAGGAGTTGTTATAAAGTGGAGGTTCTTAGTGTTCAAAAGGCCTATGGAAATTGTTGCACTCACTTTTTTTATTCTTTGGGTTTGATGAAATTAGCTTTTGCATATATCTGGTAGTTATTGTTGGTTGAGTTAGAAAGAGGAATGATTGTTGGATGTACAATCATATTATCATGCAATTTATTGACCGTTCATTGTTGTGACTTGGGATTGGATTATAGATAGAGTAGTGAGGCAGACTGCTTAGCTGAAAGAGTAGCCTGAGTGAACACTAAATATAGTAGTCTATTTTTTTTGTTCACATACCTGAATTCTCATTTGTCCATTAACCTGACTTTATTCAGATATTTACTTAATTTTCCAGCATTTATTTGCTAGATGATGATGGTATATTGACATGGGCATGGTTCTTGGCAGATCAACTGTGAATTTGTCAGTTTGACTAGATGGAAGGTTGCCATATGTGGGGAGTACATGAAGTCAAGGTTTAAGGTGAAAACAGTTTCCTTTTCATTGTTTGTCATAGGTGTGGGTTATGTTCTTATGATACAAGTTCTTTATTTTACTTTTAATGTTGTAATGGAAGAATATCTGTTCTCCACTAGTTGATTAAAGCCTTTTCACTTGATGCCTTCTTGTCACATTATAACAGACGTGTTCTCACGGAACAGCTTGCAATTTTATCCACTGTTTCCGCAACCCTGGTGGAGACTATGAATGGGCTGATTGGGATAAAACACCTCCAAAATTTTGGGTGAAAAAGATGACTGCTTTATTTGGTTATTCTGATGAATATGGGTATGAGAAACAGGTGGACCAAGATAATGTGGGGCCAAGAAGAAACTCCAACAAATTTTCCGCATATTCAGACAGGTGTCTTTTTACTTGTAGGCTTGTAGTCACAGATCTAAATTCAGTGTTTAGTATACACAAAATACGGTTTATTGGTTTATTAATTCGCATGCATTGTGATTTAAATTTCTTTCATTAAGGTTTCCTCACCTAAAGGGGTAGATTAGGTGGATTTCTTTGTAGTTGGCTTCCTTTTTGCATTTGTTATGACCCTGCGTTTTATTATTTTATCCAAAACCAGAAACATGCTTTTTCCAGTTTTTCGACTATGATATGCTATTTTGTTAATTGATTAGTTTTACTTTGTCAATTTTTTATTCTTTTTTTGTGATTATAAAGTTTGCCATGAGTTGCTTAATTGTTTTTTTTTTTTAATAATTCATGCATGTGAATATTGGGATTTGATTAGTCTGATGCTTGTTTATGTTCTTGGCTTATATGATAATGTATCTTTATGTGGATATCATATTATTTACGTTTTAATTTGGTGTACTTCCTGTTGGGAGGGAAAAGCATTCATGGTTTCCTAATTTCCTATTACAGGCATCGGTGTAGAAGATCTAGATCCTGGGAGATGGATCATGTGAATGGTGGTTCTGGTAGAAGCCATGATGATGAAAATGATCTTCGGGAGAGCACACGCAATCAGAGGCGCAATGATGACACTAGAAAGAGAATCAGACTTCTTGATGAGAAATTTCACAAAGAGAGTACAAAGTTTAATGATTACCATCAAAGCAAGAGCCGAAATGATGAGACTGATTTGGATGGAAGTTGGTCGGATAGGGACAGAGACAAAGATAGAGGTAGACAACATGGTCACAGTAGGAAAAGCACACAGCACAGGAGCAGATCCTCAGAAAAATCAGCTGCTTATAAAAACAGCAAGAGAAGAATCCATGAAGATGATTCTAAAGGAAATCGTTTGGACGAAGACAGTGATGCACAAGTAAACCATGCTCGGACCAAGAAAAGTTTGAGATACAGGGATACAAGGGAACTACAGGATGATAATGAAGATCACGAGAACAGAACTCATGATTCTGACATTGACCGGCAAGACATCGATGAAGATGGAGAAAGAGAACCTAGTCACCTGGGGAAAAGGTCAAGAGATTGGAGCAAGGTTGGATATCTAGATAACTGTGAGGAAGGCGTGAAAAAAAAGGAGGATGAATCTTGTAGAGACCTATCTGATACGGATGCAGACAGAGATAGAGACAGATACCCGAGTCACAAAAGGAAAAGCTCGAGACACTGGAGCCAAGTTTTGGAACTCCGAGATGGACATAGTTTTGGCAAGTATAGGGGTCGTGATACTGATTCAGGTGATGATAGTGACAAAGAAAGGCGAGAAAGGCATCACAGTCATAGAAGGAAACACTCACAATATCGAACAGAAGAGTCAGAATTGTCTCACAAGTTGATAGAGAAATTTAATAATGGGGAATCTGAAAGTGAGAGATCCAACCTTAAAAGAAGTAGAACACAGAAGCATTCAAGCAAAAGATCTCGTTCAGGTAGAGAGAATAACAAAGCATGTTACAGGCGTTCAAAATCAAAAGGAGATCATGAGTTTCGTAGTCCTGGCCAATGTGATGAAAGATGTACAAGCATTAACAAGAACGATCGCTGGGAACCTGCAAGTCCGGAGAATTTGAGGAGAAAGACTATTATTGTTCAGAATTATGAATCTAGCAGTCCAGGTCGGTACAATGGAAGACGTAAATCACAAGATCTTGCTTCAGGAAGTATTTACCCAAGAGCTATAGATGAGGAAGACAAATAGGCTTGCTGGGTGAATTGCTCCAGAAGAATGTACTGATGGGATCGCATTTACAATTGTTGACAAAAGTTTTGCATGGGTCTTAATTGGTCCATTTCCCCTCTGTATATTATTTCTGAATTGATCGTGCTGTGTTGACATACTTAATAAGATTGAATGGTTCAATGAATAGAACAAAATATCAAAGCTGCTTTCATTTGGTTGATCCAGTCTTGTATTGTATGATTGTTCTTCTACATCTCTCATTTTCATTACCAATAGGGAAAATTTCAAACAACAATAATGCTACAGATAACCGCCCTTGCATCCTCTTTGCGGAATTGGGGTCAATGTGGTAAAAATAAAAGAAAACAAATGCATCTAGGTGGAAAAAAAGGAAACGATGCCGTTTCAATAATAAAGATTTGGGTTTTTCTTTTCCACTGTTGGCTTTGGATCTTTATTTGCCGTTCAATCTCATCTTCTCCATCGTTCTCATCTTCATCGTTCTCCATCGTAGTGGTGAACTCTATCCCAAGCTCGTCTTCTACATACAACCGCCTATGCGTCTCCGCTACGGCATCGGTTCCTACATGGCAAAATGGGGCCCCACGTGTTTCCCTATTTCAATATAATATGAGTAAATATAATATACGTGGAAGGGGGCCTTGCAAATATAGCTGTTCCTAACAATCATTTTTAAGACAAGTAGAGAGTAAAAAAAAAATTTACTTTGTTTTCTCTTTAAAATATTGTTCTCCTCGTCGAAACGATTCCAACGGTATATTACGGGTGAAAATCGGATATCATTTGCCCCCTCAAAAGTCGTATTCAGGTTCACATCTTTAAGCTGAAATCTTTACACACTAAAATGTCAATATCTTTACACGATGAAAATCTTTACACACTGAAATGTCAGCATCTTTACACAATGAAAATCTTTACATGCTGAAATATCAACATCTTTACATGCTGAATGCATCGTTACACAATTTCAGCGTGTAATAATTCTGGAAACCTCCATTTTTTCAATTTTTCAATCTCTCTTCAAATTTTCAATTTTCTAAAATAAAAATAAAACATTTTTTTTCAGACCTCCATTTTTTTAAATAACAATTAAAATTATTCATATTTGTTCATTATATATAATTATTTAAATTTAAAATTTATTATAAAATTATAATTTTTGTATAAAGTATATATTAAAAGCAATTAAATATTAAAATTTATTAAATTTTACTCTCTTTTCTCCTTAAAATATTGTTCTCCTCGTCAAAACGATTTCAACTGTATATTACGGGTGAAAATCGAATATCGTTTGCCCCCTCAAAAGTCGTATTCAGGTTCACGTCTTCAAGCTGAAATCTTTACACGCTGAAATGTCAACATCTTTACATGATGAAATGAAAATTTTTACACGCTGAAATGTCAATATCTTTACACGGTGGAAATCTTTACACGTTGAAATATCAACATTTTAAAATTGTTCCAAGGCCTAAAACAATTGTTCCTAGGCCTGTAAAATCTTTCCTAAGCCTGTAAAATCTTTCTTAGGCTCAGGATACATTCCATCGCCAATACATTCCATACACACCAAACTAGTTAAGTTCATCCCATAAACACCATCCAACCCGATTTGAGCCATTCCATCGCCAATACATTCCATACACACCAAAACTAGTTAAGTTCATCCCATACACACCGTCCAACCCGATTCCAATACACAATACTAAAGTTTCAGATTCAGATAAGCCAACAAAACCTCCGTTGCTACTCCCTGTTGAGGCCAAACCAACAATGCAGAGTCCACTCCTACGACAAGACTTCAATGATGAAAAGTTAAATGTTTTAGAAGAAGAATTGAATAGCTTTGAACCACTCGAAATCCCTAATTTAAGAAAAATTAAAATAAATGACCAAATATAAAAAAAGAATTAAAAGCAACACTAACCTGAAATAGGTGTTTTAAACTTGAATAATTCTTCAACTGACAGGTGAAGGACCAGAGAAGAAGGAGAATGGGTCTTCGTGAGAGAACAGAAGACGTCGTGACGATGGGGCTTCGTCGGGATGGAGATGATGAAGACCAAATTGAACTTCGCAAACAGGGGATGGAGAAGACGAGCTTGGGATGGAGTTCACCACTGCGATAGAGAACAATGAAGATGAGAACGATGGAGAAGACGAGATTAAGCAGCAAATAGAGATCCAAAGCCAGCAGTGGAAAAGAGAAACCCAAATCTTTATTATTGAAACGACATCGTTTCCTTTTTTTCCACCTAGATGCATTTGTTTTCTTTTATTTTTACCACGTCGACCTTGGTTTCGCAAAGAGGACACAAAGGCGGTTGTTTGTAGCATTATTGTTCATACAACTCATAATTTTCCATATGATTTGTCCCCATTTTAAATGTTCTAACCATATTCATCACTACAGACCCTTCTTTATTCAAAACACATCACTTTAATCCAGTTGATCAAATATTTAATAGTCAACTTTAATAAAATGGGTTAATTTTTATTTAATTTGGCTAAAATTACAATTTTAGCTTCATATTAAAATTTTTAAAAAAGTAAACTTATTTAATAAAATCTTAAATGAACAAAAATAAAATAAACAACAGACCCATAAACAATTTTTTTTTTTTTTTTAAAAACAAATCCAAAAAAAAAAAAAAAAAGAACTGTTTTTTTTTTAAAATTTTTTTTAAATAAATATTTCATAAATATCTCATTATTATTATTATTATTTTATTTTTACACAATATTATTATTATTATTTTATTAATATAATTATTTTAAGATTTTGTAAAAGAAAAATTATTTTAAGGTATTTTTCCATTGAACATGTTTACATTTTTTTTTTTTTTTTGTCATTTAAATTTTTTTTGCTTTACAAGAGTTAGCATATTTGTGGATCTAATGCATGAAGACTAAAATGCTCATCGATCTATCAATTTAGACTGATAGAAGGACTAAGGGATCGTTTGTTTTTTCCACTTAAAACTTAATGGGTCTGAATCGTAATTATTAAGTTGTTTTGTTTTTTTTTTAAGTGGTCAAACAACTTAAAAATACCAAAAAACAACTTAAAATAAAATGTAAAAAATTATGACTTTTCACTTAATTGTAAATCACTGAATTGCATTAAATGCAATCCAATCTTTTCTTCCAATACTATCTTCTATATATAACATATCTCCAATTTCATCATAATTATATATTGTATAGAAATATTTATTTTAATATATTGCTTATTTTAAATAGTTTTAAAAATAAAAAAGAACCATAATCATTTCTCATATTGGTATTTAATATCAATACTTTATTATGATATTATAGTGATGTATTTATATATATATATTTAGAATGTTTTGTATGAGTTTTCCTGATGTCCCTTTTATTTTTTGAAAAAAAAAAACTTTTCTTTTCTTAGTAAAAATAAAGTTTGTTTGTAATCGAATAAGAAGATCATGATCATATGTGTTCATATATAATTATTATTTTTGGATTGTTTTTATTCTATATTATATATATAATTGTTTAACATGGGTATAGATGTAAAATTATTTCTTTTCAGACAATTTTATTTTTAAAAAACAAACATGTTGTTTGTACATTCAGATGAGAGAAAAAAAAAAAAGTCATTTAGATTCAGGTTTCAGTAACTATTCAGTCTTCAGTAAAATTCAGGACTATTCAGTCTTCAGACGAAAAAACAAACGACCCATAAGTGATGGATTTTAGAAAAAGAAAGGACTAAATTGAAGAATATAGTAAAGCCATTTATAAGGCTGATAAATTGTGAAAAAGTTAGGACTTTGGTGAAATTTTGCCTTACCAATATAACACGTTTTCCATCTTACCCAACTTCATTTTCCACTTGTATATATGTAGATGAAACCCTTCAACACCATCTCCAAATAAACATCTTCATTTCTCATTTTAGTCGGCTAATGAGAAGAAAAGACATGAATACCCAAAACCTCGCAAAACTTTTGCAATTGTCAACGATAAAATATTTAGTTCTTAAAATTTCTAGTACTTTTGGGTGCTGATTTTGTGGGCCTAGTATCAAGTTAATAATTTAAGGTTTAATAGTATAAAATGTGTTTCTTACAAAAAAACAAACAAAAAATACCCTTTAAACACAAATATAAAAATAAGTCACGCCTTTTTTTATGACATTTGTCGAGACTTGACGCCCGAGACTTATTTTCCTTTGATAGAGACTTATTTCTTTGTCTAACACTTATTTCCTTGATTGAGATTTATTTCCTTTGTCCGAGACTTATTTTTGGAAAAAATTTTAGATATGTTTTCTTTGTTTTTTCATTTGATTTATGTTATTTCACAATTTTTTCCCTCTTCTAGTTGATTCCTCTTCTTCGTCTCAAACACTTCCAAAGAGAGATAAAATCACAATTCCTCTACAATTATCTTCAGAAAATCTTCGTTTTTTTTTTTTTTTTTTTTTTTTTTTAGAAAAGAGAAGGAAAAAGTTGTTTTTCTTGAGAGAAAGAAAAAGTAAAGTCATAGGTATTTTTATCGATTACTTACTTTTGTGCTCTTCCATCCTAATGGTCTCAAATTGCGTTTGGAGGACTTAGAGTTTGGAGTCTTAACCACCTCAGTTCCTTCATGAGCCATCTCTAGAATCTCCCAAGCCTCATTTGCAATTATAGTGGTTTGGATCAGCTTGTATTGATTGTCATCCATGGCACAAAGAATGGCATGCATTGCCTTGTTGTTCCACTTGCATTTTGATATTGATTGACATTGCGTTGATGTGTCAGAAGAAGGATAGCTATACTGATTCAGTAGATTATAAAAGTACCCTCGGTACTATATTGACGATCTCACAAAGATTGCAATTCAGTGAATTTCCATTTACTGATCTTATCTTTTACGGAATCGATCCCCCTTTGACTATACAAGAATATGTGGAGCTCAACATGTCTGGAAGCACAGGAGAACGTTCTTTGCTGATATTATTACCAGTATTCGATACTGGGTCATTCATAGCATTACTATACCTTCCCTATTCATTGCGGGTTGGTTATTTGTGAAAACGGGTTTAGCTTACGATGTGTTTGGAAGCCCTCGTCCAAACGAGTATTTTACAGAGAGCCGACAAGGAATTCCATTAATAACCGGCCGTTTTGATTCTTTGGAACAACTCGATGAATTTAGTAGATCTTTTTAGGAGGACCCAATGACCATAGATCGAATCTATCCAATTTTTATTGTGCGATGGTTGGCTGTTCACGGACTAGCTGTACCTACCGTTTTTTTTTTTAGGATCAATATCAGCAATGCAGTTCATCCAACGATAAACCTAATCCGAATTAGAGAGCTATGACACAATCAAACCCGAACAAACAAAATGTTGAATTGAATCGTACCAGCCTCTACTGGGGGTTATTACTCATTTTTGTACTTGATGTTTTATTTTCCAATTATTTCTTTGGAGGCTTCGAACTCTTGAGTGCTCCATTGTAACTTAGGCTTGGCGACATCCTCTCCACCCTCTGATCTCATAATTGGTGAAGTGTAGCCATCTTTTATTGCTATCCATGCTCGGTTATGTATTTGGCAAATATAAGACTCCATCTTGTTTTTCGTTGAAGCATAATTCACCCTAGTGAGTAAAGGGGGTCTTATGCTTGAAGCTCCCTCGTTTCCACCACCGTTCTCAGTCATAGTGTTTAGGTGTATGAATGAGATGAATGCAAATATATGTAGCAATCGAAAACGCACAAATGCAATACACACCAAAAGCAAGGATCTCCTAAATATGTCTAGGAACTCGCTCTAATACCAATTGAAATTATTAATGTGTGTTTAAATATACCTATAGGGGGTGAATAGGTTTTAATTAAGTTAATTAGCAATTTTTCTTGATTAGTCAAAATTCAATAACCACCCAAATAGCAAATACAATCAACTAAATTTAAGTACGGAAAACAATAAATTGCGCGTTGATTGATTTACATGAGAAGCCCTCAAACTGGGTTAAACTCACAGGCTATTGTGCTAGCCACACAAGGTCCTCAAATCCACTACTTGAATGAAAGTTTACAACCTAGGTTAACCTCAAGTTAAACCATTCTGGGTCACTAGCCCTTCCACTCTACCCAACGGGCCTTTAATAGTGATCCTAGACCTACTTGCTTGTGCACTAAGCTACTTAGTCACAAGGCCTAATTCACAATGAAGAGAACACAACCTAGGTGAATATCATGTGGCTATCACAATACAACAACTCATTGATGAACATGTCAAACAATCCTAGATTTCATGTGGCTACATGTCATATATGAAACTTAACTATAAAAAATAAATGCAATCTTAGATGCAATAGCTATCACAATACAACAACTTAATCAACCAACACAAAAATCTCAACTTGTAAATAAAGCTTAATCTAGATGCAAACAAGATATATATGAGATTTCTTGCTAAGCAAGAACACTAAAATGGATGAAGATGGTGTTCTACTTACCAAGTCATCTATGTTGAAGAAGACTCATTCAAGAACACATTCTAAATGAAGCTAAATGATACTAGATGATGTTTGATGCACATGGAAATGAGTTTGGAGAATTAAAGAAGCAAGCTTGATGCTTTTTCTCTCAAGTATCTCTCTTTCTCTGTTTAGGGTTCTTGGTGTTAAAAAGACAATCAAAGAAGATGAGATAATGGGGTATAACAGAGCAAAAAACAAGCTGAGTAAAAAAGACAAGATTGCTTTAGAAATGTGCCATTTGGCGGTAGAGGCTACCGATCTCAAATCGTAAATTTGAAACTGAGAGCATATGTTTCAAACAGCGGTTTAATTCAGCGATCGGGGCCGCCAATCATAACTGCATATTTGAAACTGAGAGCACAGGTATCAAATGGTGGTGTCAGCTGTCGGGGCCGTCGGTCATAACCACAGATTTGAACTAGAGGATATTGATTTCAAACGGCGATTTCATTCGGTGGTCAGGGCCGCCGATCATAACTGGTGATTTGAACCAGAGAACACTGGTTTCAAACGGCAGTTTAATTAGGCAGTCCTGGCCACTGATCATAACCATATAATCATACCTGGAAGAGGAAACTTCCAGAGCAGTCAAACTACGTGCCGAACAAAAAAAAAAAAGCAAACACCAAGAAACACTCTCAAGACTAACAAGTAAATACAAGAGCACTGAACACACATGCATGCAAGATAAGAGTGTGTGTGTGCAACTAGTCTCTTCAAAAGTGTTAAACACAAGTGATATACCTGCAATTATCACTGGAGCTTAAGGGCTTGAAATCCAATTAGCTTGATCACGAACAATGACGCCTTAAACTACCCTTACATAATTAAACCCCAATTGTGGTTTGTCAACAAAATTAGCCAATAAAAAATGAAGAACTTACAAGCAAGACACTCAGGATTTAAATCACCCATATATAGCCATCATTTGTCGATATATATGAATCTTTTCAACTTATGGATCTTAGTGATAGATTCATATAGATCATGACCTAGTCCTATATGATCATATCTTATAAGGTGCATCCATTCTCATATCACCATATGAGTAGTCTATGATAAGACCACAGTACATTACAGAATGGACCATGTTATGGGTTTGATAGCGGTAAGGATAGTGGTCAAGACTAGTGATTTACGTCGTCAAGAACATTGTGGGTTGGACAATGGTATAGACAACAGTCTACTAAAACGCGGTGCATTCTAGGTGATTTGTAACGGTGTAGAGAGTGGGTGGCCAACAATGATCTGAGCCTAGTCAATCATAAGTATGCGTGAAACGGGAAATCTTTAGCGGAAAAGGAAAGTAATTCTTTTGGAAGTTCTTGTACTCGAAGGAAAATGAATTCTCTTTACAAGAAGAATTGTCATAAAAGGAAATAATATTTATATGGAACAAGTAACTCGTGTACGTACATGAGATGGATTTTCTTATTAGTCTTAGCTCCCTGTAACTAGTATAAATAGAACCTTGTAATTAGGTTATTTGTGTGAAGCAAAAAGAAAACCTGTAACATCAGAGAGAGTGTGTGGTGAGATCAAAAGGAGACCCTAGGGAATATCCAGGGAATATCAGTGGATCAAGTTAGAGATCTGTGAGTGATATTCAGGGGAAACCTATGGGATATTTAGGAAGGGGGAGGAGGGTTCTTGGTGAGGATTTTGTGAGCGTTGTGAGTTGAGAGTCATGATATAAAGCTTGGTTGTGAGCTTGGGGACTAGGTATGGCTCTGTGGTTTGGGTTTGAGGTGTGAGAGAGAATCTTAAAGTAAATGGTTATAACAACGTATCATATAGTTGAACTTTCTTTGTCGTCCTGACGGTCTGTGGTTTTTTCCTTGATTTAGGGTTTTTCACGTATATCTTGTGTTGTGTGATTGTTTATTTTTCTCTTATCTTATTTTTTCTGCTATAAACGTTAATTGCTATGAGTTATAAACGAATATTAGGTATATCGTTTCTGCATTCATCGATTCACCCCAACATTTATCACGATAAAACCCTAGTGTTCAATCTCACTACCTCTAACTCTTTAATGTGTGCATATTGTTGTTTAAATCATTCAGTTTTATGATTGTGATTGGACTCTGTCTTAGTGATTATTATATTGGAGACAAACTTGTGTCTAAAATTTCAATTGGTGCTTGTGTTTTTTTTTTTTTTTTGGTGAGTTGATCATGAATTTTATCTTCATTTCAAAAGAGTTCGATCAAAATTGGTAGTCCATAGGTTAGAAAATTTTCAGTGGTGGCCTCCTTCATAAAATTTATTTCTTATTTTATTTTAAGTTAAAAATTTATTTCTTATTTATTTTAGTCAAATAAGTAATGAAATAAAATGTAAGAAATATATTAAATTATATTTTATATATTTACTAAAATTATTCAAAGAATAAATAAAGTTATAAAGATGTAAGAATTAAGAAAATAAGTAAGAGCTGAATTTTACTTACTTATTCACATTTCAGTTTACATGATTCGTGATTGTCTCATTAAAAACCTTACCAAGGATAATCCAATGGGATAAGAACTTGGTAAGGGAAAAAGAGTGCAATCAAAATACAAAATTATAAATACATGTATAATTAAAAAATTTTAAATTAAGTCTTTAGTCCTGCTGGTTACTACGGGAACCGGAACCCTCATCGAAGTATAGGTTGGAAAAACTTTGAATTTGTTCTTCATTCACCGGTTGAAGCTGCATCCTCTTCTCTGTATGCTCCCAATCATTAAGTCATCTTAATACCTCCACCATCTCATGGGTCAAACAAGCTCTTCTAGGTTCGATTTTACGTCAACTAGCGTTGAATGTCTGTTATGAAAAAAGGGTGGACACAGGGATGACAAGAACGTCCTATGCTAGTTGGTACAATACTAGATAACCCTTGCTATGGTTCTTCCACCATAACAGCAGATCAAAATCTTAGAAGTCCCCTTAATGGGCTGTTTTGAACTGAGTTTGAAAGAAAGTGTTCAATTCGTCATGTTGATTTTGAGCATGTCTTGAAGTTTGAGATGATAAAGATGAAGACTTTTGGTTTTCGGTTAGGTAGATTTTCCAACTTCTCCTTATCGGGCGAGTATCCAGTTGTTCCGACTGTTACATGTTTATGCCGCCGAACTTGTGCTCATAAAGGCGATAAACTTCGAACAATTTGGTTTGCAGGTTAGTAAAATGTTGAGTAATAAGATCTAAATCCAAGTGATGACCAATAAAGTCAAGAAAAGTTTTTAAACCATTTAATTTAATCCTAAGATCTACTACACAACCTAAGGCATAGAGTAAAGGAATTTCAGACCAGTATTTTTAAAAAAATTTCGTCATCGCTGCAACTGTGGTGCTTAAGATGGGATCCTCTCTCTATAAGAGTGCAAAATTTCTGACATTTCTAAAATTTGATGATGTGGGGAAATAGACCCCAGAAAGAATTACAGTTGAAACGTAAGAAACCTTTAAAATTTTAATTAAAACATCTGCCATATACCAATCGTCCTCGCTTAGGGTGGACCGCCCACTAAGGCCATTTCCGTATTATAATAACCTGTAATTTCAGTGGAATAATTAATAGCACTTTGCAACATTAAATAAGTGGAGTTCAACCTTACCGGCATATCTGTTTGGAACCTCCTAGACTGTTTGTCGTTAGTTCTACAGTATCGGGAAATTTTTTTCACTCTTTGATTAGAGCTGTAGATATAAGAAATGGAATCTTTGATGCAATTTATATGACCGTTTACAACCTTCAAACCTGATTTCACAACTAATTTATGACGTGACATGCAGACCATTGGTGGAAGAGATGACCCCCAACTTGAGGGAAATTGTTAGCTAAAAACAAGTAAATGGATGTCGTGTTTGATGATGCATTATCTAATATGAGGGAAATGATGTGTCCAATTACTTAGTCTAAAATCATTTAAAATTTCAGAAATAATGTCATAAATATTTTGAGCGGTATGTTGGAAATCCATGGGATGAAAACCAAGAATTCTTTTTTGGACCTTTCAATCAGAATCTAAATAGTGTCACATGACACGTAAATAGTCTTGTTTGGAACGTGCGTTCTAAATATCAGAAGTTAATACAATATAAACACTTAAACGCTATAATTGAGCGATCAATTTGACTCGGTCGGAGTAACAACATTTTTGTAAATCGCTTCTGGTGGTGTTTCTAGACACGGCTGTAAATTGGGGATTGTATGCTTTTTTGATAAAATTTTCAAAAATGGGACTATCACAAGTACTAATCGATTGATTGGTTTGTGCAATATAACATGCCATGCATTCTCTAGCATAGGCATCGTCATATCTCCATGTCGTAACGAACCCATCTGGGTTCCGTTGTAGTTGTCTGTCTAGTAGTATCTACCACACTGTGTTTAAGCATGCATGCATCCTTATGCCTTTTCAAATGTCTCATTCCTTTCTTAGAACCGGTCAATAAATTCTTACAAAATTTACAATAAGCCATAGATATTACCTGACCGTCCAAGTCGGTTACGTCATCCCGATCAAAACAATCCCTTTCCTGAGATGTCACCTTTCTAGGTATGGGTCTTGATGTGGTTTACCTCGATGTGGAGGCATAAGGACCAGGTAGTCCTTGACTATCTTGCACGACTTCGACTTTCGGTGGCGGTGACAAAATTTGATAGTCATCATTGTCCAAGTTCAATCTGTCATCAAAATGAATAGGTATTCTTCCAACAAAGCATAAATATTAAATATACTAAACATATTAAAATTAAAAACTAAGCCATAAATATTAAATATACTAAACATAAAATCATAAATATTAAAATTAAAACTAAGTCATAAATATTAAATATACTAAACATAAAATCATCAATATTAAAATTAAAAACTAAGCCATTAATATTAAATGTACTAAGCATAAATATTAAAATTTAAAACTAAGCCATAAATATTGCATACACAAAACATAAAATCATAAATATTAAACATAACCTAAGAATAAAAATACTAAGCATAAAAAGTAATATTAAATTTACTAACTACTAAGTGTAAATTATAAATATAAAAATAAAAATAAATAAGAAATTACCTTTGTTTGTAGTTTGTAATTTGTAGAGAAATGGTGAATTGGTAGAGAGTAGAGACTAGAGAATGAGAGATTAGAGATTATAGAGAATTTGATATTAATATTATAGAATGTGTAAAGAGTAGAGAGAGAGAGTTAGAGTAGAGAGAATAGAGAGAGAGAGAGAGAGAGAGAGAGAGAGAGAGAAATTAAATATTAGTGAGAGTAGAGTGAGAAAGGTGAAAAAAATTTGATTTTGAGGGGGCATTTATAGAAAAAATGAAATGGGGATAAAATGGTAATTTTAAAGAATTTTTTAATTTTTTTTTTCAAAATTTTTTTCCCCCGAAAAAAAATTATTTTTGAAAAAAAATTAAAAATTGCTGTTGGCCAACGAGGGGCACACAGACTAGGCCCCAAGCCTCATACTTGGGACCTAGCACGGCTTATGCCCCTAGACAGGCCTTGGCCTGGCACACTATTAGGTCAGACCTTGCCAACTGAAGCATGATACAATTTGACACCACTAGGTCTAGACATGATCGCGGTTCGGTTCCAACATTCCTCCAAAAGGTTTCGGTTCTGGTTTCCTTGAAACCAAAACCGGTGTTTTGCAATTGGAAACCAGAACCAAACCGAACCGGGGTCATGACTAAGTGTGTATTTTGTATGGCTTTTGAAAGGATCAAAATCGCTTTTTTAATGCTAGAAGCTATTTAAAAGTTTTTTTAGTTGTTTGGAAAAACTCAAAATAGCTTTTTTAATATATGAATTATCTCAATTACCCTTTGTAAAAGTCATTTTATGTCTACTTGGAGAAGCCCAAAATTTGGGCTTTTCCGAAAAGCTTTTTTAAAATATATGAATTATCTCAACTATTCTTTATAAATTTAGATATTCCACCATAATCTTTCATTATAAATACATTGTCAACACCTTTTTTTTGTAATTTACACAACCGAAAGCTTTTTTTGTTAGAAGCTCCACTCATTAGAAACTCAACTACAAAAAAGATCTACTATAGAATCTCTACTTGAAAAGCTATACCAAACACACCCTAACTAAGTCAACTTGATCTTCAGGGCCGATCTTGAGTTTTTGGAGGCTTGGGGCAAAAAATTTAAAATGGGCCTCTTCGTTCAGTGCGAATATATATAATATGTTTTTTCGTTGTATATAGTTTATAAGGTACCAATATCGAAAATTGTTTTATGTTTTAAATTGGGTTTTATACTATCAAAATACAAAATTCATAATATTCATCAAACCAGTATATTCCAAATGGTTGACCATGTTTTTTCTCATTGCATTCATCCTCCATAAAGTCTACTTTGCAACTTCAGTTAAATTCAAGAATCTCCATATTAGTGCTTTATGAAATTAAATTTGACTATGTATATATGTTTGGATTTTGTTTTTTATTTTTATTTTTTATAAAATTTTGGACTTTTTAAAGTTCAATGAACTCTTATTATTTTCATTGAATTTGATCACATGTATATGTTTGAATTTTTTATTTATTTTTTTTTTGACAAATGTTTGGATTTTTTTTTTAAAGTTACAAATTTTATTGATTCAATAAACTCTTATATAGTTAATAATTTTGTCAATTAATTGAAACTTATTGACTTACTCTCATAAATTTAATATCCCTGAAGAAAAAAAATCAATGTATCAATAGAAATTGGGAGCAGTCGATTCCAAACCACTTAAATCAATTAGAAAAAAGATGAAAGTATGAAACCCTATGGGTCAGTTTGATATTACTTTTGAAAAGTTAAAATCAGATTATTTTATAATTTTAACATAAAATGATGTATGGTAAAACTTTCAAAAGTGAAGAATTGATAATCTGACAAGTTTTGACAGTGATTTTGAGAAGTAAGTGGGAGGCTACTTCTTGAAAATAATTACAGAATAATCTATTTCAGCATTAATGAATCATTTAAAATATCATTATTATCCGTATAAAATAAAGTTAAAATCAATTATATACCTTATTTCATCTCAAAATTAAATATTCTATTTAAATATTGATTTGATTTATAAAATATTTTAAAATTATTATATTTTTCCTATGGATTTTTTTTTTCTAATTTAAATATTCTACTTCAATATTCATTTAATGTTTATATAATTAATGAAAAAAAAAAATGAAATAGCATCCTAAAATCATATATATATTAGTCATTGTAATTAATATCAGCACATTTGTAATAAAATTATCAAACATATGTATACTGCTTTTGAGTTATACAGTAGTTTTAAAAATACAATTAACCAAACATTTGATGATTAACTTCATAGCTGATTATTCTTTCAGCGCAGCTAACAATGATTATTATAAAAGTTACAATAATACCAAATTGACCCTAAATTGTTAATGTTTGGACTTTGCTTTGGAATTTTGTTTACCTGAACTCTGAAGCACATTTGGGCTTGAGGACTTTTAATATACCTGTTTTCTATGTTTTTTTTGGCTTTCTTTTTTTTCAACAAATGATTGGACTAGTCTGAAATGAAAAAAAATGGGTCCATCATTTAATACTAAAAACAAGTAACTCTGTGATTGGACCATTTTTTTTTTAAAAAAAATATATGATTGGACATTTTATTATATAAAATAAAAAAAATAAAAATAAAAATAAAAATAAAAACATTTGAAAAGCCATGGGCCTTTTAATGTTGAGATGGGGCGGGTACACCGGCCCAGGGACGGCACTGCCGATCTTGTCTAGCACAATTCCATTTATTCAAATGAAATTTAAATAGTTTAAAGCCATGTTTAATTTTTTCACTTAACACTGAATGGTACTTAATGTGTTTCATTCAGTTATTTTATTTGATTTTTTAAGTATTAAAATCACTTAATGAACCCTTAAAACCACTTGTTTTAAAAAGTGAAAAATTTTCAATTTTCATTTTTCACTTAACACAAATCCAGTAGAATTTAATACAAAATTTTACTTCCAAAACTATCCTCACTAATTTAATCTATTTCCAAAACTAACCACTTGTTCTATAATGTGTTTTTTTTTTTTTTTTTTTACATGAAATCTATAAATTATATAATTATCCAAGTTTATTCAAAATCAATTAAAGAATAAATTATGGGCCTTTGCCCCCACTTTAACCAAAAAAAATTAAAGAATAAATTATGCACATGAAGTAGATTGCTAATAAGAACATATTAATGAACTTCATTTTGTTCGTAATATACACAAGCAGCCCATTAGTTTTATAATGTCACTAGCTAAGAGATTTTATAATTATTAGATTATATACAATAATATAAATTTGAAATATTATTAATAACTAAATAAATTTATTTTTGAATTAATTTATATGTTAGAGTTGTTCGTAATATATTAAAATGTAAATATATAATAAATAATAGTTAGAAGAGCATAGATTTAAAAGTATTTATTTTTAGATATTTATAACTTAAAAAAGGGTACGACTATTGATACCCATAAAAATGATAAACGCACCCATAATTATAAGTACACCCATGTCTAAAATTTAAAATTAAAACATTACCAGAAACACCAATCTTAATGCAAATAGTACATTTAATTAAATGAATGTTTTCATTTTAATACAATTTATTTATAAACCCTCATAAGTTATTAACACACCCAATTTTACAAATTATAAATTGTTAAGTTCTCTATACTCGAAAACACAGTCTCCAAAATTATTAAATTCATAAATTTCAAGAATGTTTACTTCAAGCCAATTTTAGGCCGTGTATTTACCTAAGGCATGCTTATTATATTTATTATATGAACAAGAGTTCTTGAGTATGCAGTTATGAAAAGCAAAGTCCTGCTATTTGTTCTTTACCAAAAGAAATATTAAGAGTAATAATAAAAGAAATATCAAGACTTTCAGCTATCAAGCTTTCCTCCAAAGTAAAACCCAGCTATTTGTTCTTTACCAACAACAGAGGAAAACAATATTATACTATTACACTAGTAAAAGTGCCATCATTAGAAAACTTTTAAACAAAAAATATTCTTCATAGATTATTAATGTAAATTAATACAATTCTCAAATGTAAATAAACAAGTATTGAAATGTCCTAAAAAACAAAAAAGTGTTGACAAGAGTTCCAGTTTAAAATAGGTCAATCAGTAGCAAGATCTATTGTTTTCTCACTATCACCATCATTATTAGTTGCAATTTCTTGAAAATATTGTATACGAGAAGTATATGTCGTTTCCTATCATTTTGCAATGGGTTGATGTGTTAGGATTATGCTCAATAGCAAGAGTGTAATGTTGTAATTAACAATCTTTTTCATATTAATAAAGTGATTTCTGGTTTAACAAATTGTATAGCATTTATAGTTTGTATTATAATTGTCAAAGTAAATAATCATAAGGTCTAAAGACTATGGGAAAAGAAGAATTGTTCGTACATCTGGATATGTATGTGGTAGACACAATTCTTTAGTTAGTCTTGAATATTGTTCACAACTTAAGTTAAAGGTTGGGCACCTTTATCTTGTTAAAGTTGTAGAATTCTTTTGCTAGCATTTGAGTGGGATCAAATGAGATATGATGAGTCTAAAATCATCGGAGTGTCTTCGAGCAAAAGGATCTAGTGCACTGGGTGCATTGAACTGGATCACAATGAAAAGCTTTATCTAGAACCGTCAATAGATAATAGTCTTTTCATTATCAGGACAATCGGAGAGTCTATCTTAATCCTGAGATAAATGATGGACTTATGGTTGCAAGTGATATCATTTGAGTTATCAATGAGTACGATTATATCACATAGTCTATCCTCGATAGTTTGGTGATATTCATTTGTTAATCGATAGAGGACTTCATTTATAGATATGGACATCGTGGCTCCATTTAATTAAATGAGAGTATAATATCATCATATGGATGTTTTGAGGTAATTGGATATTAAATCTCAACGTTGAGTTTTCAATAGTGTCTATTGAAAACATGGCTTCTGGACAAGTCAAAATATCCAAGTTCAAAACGTGGTCATATGAGTAAATATGGTAACTTGGAGAGTTATAGGCGGTCTATGAACTCTTGGCGATTACTGATATTAATCACGAGGATACACTATCTCCAATATGATTGTCTAGGGTATGAATGAGGAGCATCTTCCTTTTCTATCTTTATTTAAGAGTTCAGTTTTAGCTCTTTAGTGGAATGAGTTAAAATTAATGGATCGGACCTAAGTGAATCATTTGTTGATTGTGATTAGGTTATGTCTATTGAAGCTTAAATTTAGATGGCCCGCCAAGATCCCCAATCCACACGGACTTGCATGAATCACTTGATATATTCTACCGGACCAATTTAAGGGTCCATCTAGAATTGCATTTAATATATTAAGAATATAATTTGCACATTATTTAAGTAATGGGCTGCTCAATTATATTAATATATTAATGAAAGACATGTGGGCTTGTTTCTTTTAGTAAGAATGGGTCTGGTTCACATGTGGGCTTTTTTATTTAAAGTCCAATGGATTAAATGAAATAGGAAAATAATATTAGGCCCATCTTATATATAAGTGGGGCGGCTAGGTTAAGGTTTTGACCTAAAAATATTATTTTGTTTCATTTGTTTTAATTAAATAAGAATTAATTGATTTATTGATTAATTGTTTAATTAAAGAAACAAATCTTTCCTAAAAGTAAAAGACTTGTTTGATAAGTAAATAAATAAATTAGTATTATTTATTTAATCAAATAAGGAGTTTTTTTTTTATTTAGTCAAATAAAAGAATAAAAAATAAAAGAGTTGGATTAGGGTTTGAAGTCTATAAAGTTAAAAAGAATTAGGGTTGAATTTCAGTCACCCTATATAAGTGACATGATGAAATTCGGCCAACCCTAATTAGATACTACATAGAATTCGGCAACCCTAAAGGAAAAAGAAGAAAAATTCGGCCAACCTATATATATGTTCTTATAGGGTTCGGCCACATCAATGAATTGGTGCTTGAGTTTTTATTTTCTTTCTTCTTCTTCTTAATTCTAAGAGAGTTTTTATTCTAGAGAGACAAAAAGGAGTGAAAAATTATTCTTTGATAGTATACAATTGCTTAAACATCAATAAGCTTGTGTATACGATATCGATCTAGGTTCACGCGAGTTTCGATCATAAGATTGTGAACTCAAAAGTGACCGGAATAATTTTGACATTCTTTTGATTGTTTTGTGACTAACAAAGAAAAGAAAGTATTTGTTTGGTCCATTCACAGGTTTGCAATTCAAAGGAAAGGGAGACCACGCTCCTAGGTGATCCACGTTCGTGCTCGGATTGAAGGTCTTGCGGATTACCATCGACGTAAGTCAATCGGATCACGTGACAAGAGGTAATTTACTTTTGTTGATATATATGCATGTTTATTGATTAAAAGGGTTTAAGGTTCATAAAGGAAAAATTTTAAAAGTCACTAAATCGTCTTTAGTATCGCTTCCGCTGCGTGTAACACTTTTATTTGTTTATTTTTTCCCTACAATTGGTATCAGAGCCTAGGTTGAACCCTTTTAATTAATTAACGTATATATACGTGCATCTATTTTTTTTTATTGTGATTATGCATGTTTGGAAAGAGATAGCACTCTAGGTATTCAAATATATAATTACATGTGATGTATGAATTTATATATATTTTATGTGGTTTGTTATTGCTCGATTTTGGCCCTAGATTTTCAATGTAATTTTTGTTTCGGAGTTGTAACAAGAAGGGTGGTCTATTATCGCCATAATTCCTTCTTGGTAGATTGCTAGGTTTTATTTTTTTTATATATATGTGCAGTATTTTTTTAGGGTTACTGCAGTTTTTTTTTATTTATTTTTAGTATGTGCAGTTTTTGGTTTGTAAAAATACTGCAGTGAATAAAAAAAAAAAAAAAATTAATACTGCAGTATTTATTATATATATACTGCCGTAATATATTTAGGTCTTGGAGATTCGAAGACACGAAGCAAAACCAAGCAACCGGAACCAAGTACGAGCACCGTGCGCACCCTAGGAGTGGATTGGGCTGCGCATGACAAGCCCAAACTTTGGTGGGCTGCGCATGGCAGCCTTGTGTGGCCTTATGGGCTGCGCAAGGCAGCCCCTTTGTGGGGTTGTGGGCTGCGCACGCCCATGGGAGAAGGCCGAAGGATGAGCGTATGGTTGATGGGCCACCTGAAGATCTTGTATTCCTGACAAATTGTAATTTACTTGTTTTTCTAGGATGGGCCAAAATTGTTGCTATTTAATTTATGCTTGAATATTACAATATTTGTTATTGTATGATAACATGACATATAGAATAGGAGTGCCACGCATATATCTCTTTTGGTATGAACATGCATTGAATGATTTAGGTATCTAAATTGGCATCTAGATAACTCGGTAAATCATTCTATGGGATTTAATCACACGCCTTAAATAATTGAGTGGGAGAAGGTGTTTAGGTAACACCTATGGCCTCCAAGGTTAGTTGAGCTTTATTATTTATTGGTAATCCCCCTAAGGGGCGTCCATGAATGGAATTTAGCAACATACTTCCTTACAAGGATAGACTAGACAATGGACTCAAACGAGATCTACTCCCCAAGGAGGGATTTTCATGAGAGAAAATTGAGGGTCGATATCTTGGTAACACACTCAATGTAATTTTATTGATATCCTCCCAAGAGTTCTTGTCAGTAAAATTGCAAGGCTAAAATTGAAAACGCTGGTTGTTATGTTAACAATTAGGTGGGACCTAGTCTAACTAGTAAATGGTGCGAACTCCCAAAGGAGGCGTAACATTTATGGGTGTTAAATCACCGTTGAATTTTATGATTGAGTTATTTATTTAATTCAAGATAAATATTTAAAAGTGCTTTATCATGATTATTTACTTATATTTGTTTTGTTTTATTCAGAAATCATGACCCCATCACTTATGAACATCCTGAAAGATAACACTTTAACTGGAGATAATTATGTCACATGGAAAAGGAAAATTGGGTTGTTACTGCAAAGTGAAAAACATAAGTTTGTTCTAACTACTCCTAAACCACCTGCTCCTAATAATGAATCTAGCATAATGTGTAGAGATGAGTATGAGCAGTGGAAGACTTCAGATGATATGGCAAAATGTTACATTATGGCCACTATCTCCGACGTGTTGCAACAGCAGCATGAAGGAATGGAGTCCGCTGCTGATATAATGATGTCTCTAGAGGAGATGTTTGCTATGAAGTCTAGGACGACTAAGAGAGAGGCAGTGACTGCTTTTATGAATCTTAGGATGAAACCTGGACAGGCTGTGAAAGATCACATGATGAAAGTCATAGCACATCTCAACATTGCTGAACTGCATGGCGCTGAGATAGATGGTGAGACAAAGATTGATATGGTTGTCAATTCATTGTCAGATTCCTTTGATCAGTTCAAATTGGACTACACTTTGAACAAAAAGGAATACACCTTACAAGGCCTGATGCAAGATGTTCAAAGTGCTGAAAAGATCCTTGTGAAAGGCAAAGGTCAAGAGATTCATATGGTTGGTAAAGTTGCTACTGTTAAGGCCCGTCAAAAGGTCAAGAAACAACAGAAGAAAAAGCAACTTGGGCCTATCAAGAAGGAGACCAAGAAAGTAACCAAGATCAAAGGGAAATGCTTCCTTTGTGGTGAAAAGGGACATTGGAAGAGAAATTGCCCAAAGTCCCAGAACAAGAAGGAAGAAGGTAATTTGAATTATCTAGAAACATGTTTTTTGGCTGATTCTACAGATTCTTGGATCATAGACTCAGGAGCCACTAATCATGTTTGTTATTCCTTGCAGGGGTTTCAAGAAAGGAGAAAGCTGAGTAAGAATGAAATCAATTTGCGCTTGGGCAACGGAACGTTAGTGTCTGCAAGTGCAGTGGGAGATATTAGAGTTTATTTGGATTCTAGAAGGCATTTAGATTTAATAGACGTTTATTATGTACCTCAATTCAAGAGGAATTTAATTTCAGTTTCTTGTTTGAATAAATTTGGATATTCGGTCACTTTTAATAAAGTTTTTATTATTAGTAAGAATGACAAAATTATTTGCCAAGGTACATTGGAAAACGGTCTATACTTTTTGCATAGAAATATCTCTCACTCGTTAGACACAGAAATAACGGAACCTAATCATAAAAGAGTAAAATTATCAACAGATGAAACCTACCTTTGGCATTTACGCTTAGGTCATATTAACCTTAATAGGATTAAAAGATTGGTAAGTGACGGACCTTTAAGTGACTTAAAGGTTGATGATCTACCAACTTGTGAATCTTGTTTGGAAGGTAAAATGACCAAAAGGACGTTCTCTGCCAAAGGTGCAAGAGCCACTGAATGTTTAGGATTGATACACACTGATGTATGTGGACCTATGAGCATTCAAGCTAGAGGTGGATATGAGTACTTCATCACCTTCACGGATGATTACTCAAGATTTGGTTATGTGTATCTCATGAGACATAAGTCGGATGCTTTTGACATGTTCAAAGCATTCAAAGCTGAAGTGGAAAATCAGCTTGAGAAACACATAAAAATCTTGAGATCTGATCGTGGTGGAGAATATCTATCTGGTGAGTTTCAGCAATATCTTATTGATAATGGGATAGTTTCTCAGTTTTCTGCACCAGGTACACCTCAACAGAATGGGGTAGCAGAAAGGAGAAATAGAACTCTTTTGGATATGGTTAGGTCTATGTTGAGTTATTCAACGCTTCCTATTTCTTTTTGGGGATATGCTTTACAAACTGCTATATACATTCTAAACGATGTACCATCTAAGTCTGTTCCTAAAACACCGCATGAGTTGTGGACTGGGCGCAAGCCTAGTTTACAACACTTAAGGATATTTGGTTGTCCTGCGCATGTGTTAAAAGGAAAGACAGAAAAGATGGAGTCCCGTTCAGAAACATGTATATTTGTAGGGTATCCAAAAGAAACTAAAGGATATTATTTCTATAGTCCTTCAGATCTTAAAGTATTTGTTTCGACAAATGCTAAATTTCTGGAAAAGGACTATATGAATGATTTTGTGCCTAGAAGTAGAATTGTCCTGAATGAGATGTCAGGAGATACAATTCCACGAGAGGTTGCACAACCTAACCCAATTGTAAGTTCCGATCCAACACAAGATCAACAACCTATCATTCCTCGTCGTAGTGGGAGGGTTAGAACACAACCCGAAAGATACATCGGTCTGGGAGAATCAGTGGAGAATCTCCCGGACGACGATGATCCCTATACGTACAAGGAAGCTATGGAGGATGTTGATAGTCGCCATTGGCAAAAGGCAATGCAATCCGAGATTGAATCTATGTTCGATAACAAAGTCTGGTCCCTTGTAGACTTGCCTAAAGGGATAAAACCCATTGAGTGCAAGTGGGTATACAAGAGGAAAAGAGGTATGGATGGAAAGGTGGAAACCTTTAAAGCTAGATTGGTAGCTAAAGGGTATACACAGAAAGAAGGTATCGATTACGAGGAAACCTTCTCTCCTGTGGCCATGCTTAAATCCATTAGGATACTCTTATCCATTGCAGCATCTTTAGATTTAGAGATTTGGCAAATGGACGTCAAGACAGCTTTCCTAAATGGAAGTCTTGACGAAAGCATCTACATGATGCAACCAGAGGGATTCATTGAAAAGGGCCAAGTGGATAAGGTATGCAAGTTGCAGAAATCCATATATGGATTAAAGCAAGCATCCAGATCCTGGAACATAAGGTTTGATCAAGCTGTCAAAGGTTTTGGATTTATTCAGAATCCTGACGAACCTTGTGTATACAAAAGGATTAAAGGCGACAAGTTGGTTTTCCTGATTCTTTATGTTGATGATATACTACTCATTGGAAACGATGTAGGTGTATTGACATCAGTAAAAGAATGGTTAGCAAAACAATTTGATATGAAGGACTTAGGAGAAGCAAGTTTTATTCTAGGTATCCAAGTAATAAGGGATAGAAAGAATAGAACGATTGCATTATCCCAAGCTTCATACATAGACAAAATCTTGTCTAGGTTTTCCATGCAGGATTCCAAGAAAGGTATGTTACCTTTCAGACATGGAATCAAGCTTTCTAAGGAACAAGTTCCTAAGAATGAGCATGAAGAGCAATTCATGAGTAGAGTTCCATATGCCTCGGCAGTTGGAAGTCTCATGTATGCAATGCTCTGTACTAGACCAGATATTTGTTTTGCTGTTGGCATAGTTAGCAGGTTTCAATCGAAACCTGGACCTGATCACTGGACGGCAGTCAAGCATATTTTCAAGTATCTTAAGAGAACGAGAGATAATATGCTTGTATACTCTGGAGGGGATTTGGTTCCCGTTGGGTATACAGATTCTGATTTCCAATCAGATTCTGACTCCAGAAAATCCACATCAGGGGCTGTGTTTACTATTGGAGGAGGAGCAGTTATATGGAGGAGTATCAAGCAATCTTGTATTGCTGATTCCACCATGGAAGCTGAGTATGTTGCTGCATGCGAAGCTGCCAAAGAGGCTGTTTGGCTCCGCCAATTCTTGATTGACTTAGAAGTGGTTCCTAGTGCGAATAAGCAGATCACTATCTACTGTGACAACAGTGGAGCAGTGGCTAATTCGAAAGAACCAAGAAGTCACAAGAGAGGTAAACACATTGAAAGAAAGTATCATCTTTTAAGGGAGATTGTTCAAAGAGGTGACGTGACGATTACCAAAATCGCGTCAGCAGAAAATCTAGCGGATCCCTTCACAAAGGCTCTACCTCAGAAGAGTTTCGATGGGCATCTAGAGAATATGGGCTTGAGAGATATGACACATTTGCTATAGCGCAAGTGGGAGATTGTTAGGATTATGCTCAATAGCAAGAGTGTAATGTTGTAATTAACAATCTTTTTCATATTAATAAAGTGATTTCTGGTTTAACAAATCGTATAGCATTTATAGTTTGTATTATAATTGTCAAAGTAAATAATCATAAGGTCTAAAGACTATGGGAAAAGAAGAATTGTTCGTACATCTGGATATGTATGTGGTAGACACAATTCTTTAGTTAGTCTTGAATAATGTTCACAACTTAAGTTAAAGGTTGGGCACCTTTATCTTGTTAAAGTTGTAGAATTCTTTTGCTAGCATTTGAGTGGGATCAAATGAGATATGATGAGTCTAAAATCATCGGAGTGTCTTCGAGCAAAAGGATCTAGTGCACTGGGTGCATTGAACTGGATCACAATGAAAAGCTTTATCTAGAACCGTCAATAGATAATAGTCTTTTCATTATCAGGACAATCGGAGAGTCTATCTTAATCCTGAGATAAATGATGGACTTATGGTTGCAAGTGATATCATTTGAGTTATCAATGAGTACGATTATATCGCATAGTCTATCCTCGATAGTTTGGTGATATTCATTTGTTAATCGATAGAGGACTTCATTTATAGATATGGACATCGTGGCTCCATTTAATTAAATGAGAGTATAATATCATCATATGGATGTTTTGAGGTAATTGGATATTAAATCTCAACGTTGAGTTTTCAATAGTGTCTATTGAAAACATGGCTTCTGGACAAGTCAAAATATCCAAGTTCAAAACGTGGTCATATGAGTAAATATGGTAACTTGGAGAGTTATAGGCGGTCTATGAACTCTTGGCGATTACTGATATTAATCACGAGGATACACTATCTCCAATATGATTGTCTAGGGTATGAATGAGGAGCATCTTCCTTTTCTATCTTTATTTAAGAGTTCAGTTTTAGCTCTTTAGTGGAATGAGTTAAAATTAATGGATCGGACCTAAGTGAATCATTTGTTGATTGTGATTAGGTTATGTCTATTGAAGCTTAAATTTAGATGGCCCGCCAAGATCCCCAATCCACACGGACTTGCATGGATCACTTGATATATTCTACCGGACCAATTTAAGGGTCCATCTAGAATTGCATTTAATATATTAAGAATATAATTTGCACATTATTTAAGTAATGGGCTGCTCAATTATATTAATATATTAATGAAAGACATGTGGGCTTGTTTCTTTTAGTAAGAATGGGTCTGGTTCACATGTGGGCTTTTTTATTTAAAGTCCAATGGATTAAATGAAATAGGAAAAAATAATTTAGGCCCATCTTATATATAAGTGGGGCGGCTAGGTTAAGGTTTTGACCTAAAAATATTATTTTGTTTCATTTGTTTTAATTAAATAAGAATTAATTGATTTATTGATTAATTGTTTAATTAAAGAAACAAATCTTTCCTAAAAGTAAAAGACTTGTTTGATAAGTAAATAAATAAATTAGTATTATTTATTTAATCAAATAAGGAGTCTTTTTTTTTTATTTAGTCAAATAAAAGAATAAAAATAAAAGAGTTGGATTAGGGTTTGAAGTCTATAAAGTTAAAAAGAATTAGGGTTGAATTTCAGTCACCCTATATAAGTGACATGATGAAATTCGGCCAACCCTAATTAGATACTACATAGAATTCGGCAACCCTAAAGGAAAAAGAAGAAAAATTCGGCCAACCTATATATATGTTCTTATAGGGTGCGGCCACATCAATAAATTGGTGCTTGAGTTTTTATTTTCTTTCTTCTTCTTCTTAATTCTAAGAGAGTTTTTATTCTAGAGAGACAAAAAGGAGTGAAAAATTATTCTTTGATAGTATACAATTGCTTAAACATCAATAAGCTTGTGTATACGATATCGATCTAGGTTCACGCGAGTTTCGATCATAAGATTGTGAACTCAAAAGTGACCGGAATAATTTTGACATTCTTTTGATTGTTTTGTGACTAACAAAGAAAAGAAAGTATTTGTTTGGTCCATTCACAGGTTTGCAATTCAAAGGAAAGGGAGACCACGCTCCTAGGTGATCCACGTTCGTGCTCGGATTGAAGGTCTTGCGGATTACCATCGACGTAAGTCAATCGGATCACGCGACAAGAGGTAATTTACTTTTGTTGATATATATGCATGTTTATTGATTAAAAGGGTTTAAGGTTCATAAAGGAAAAATTTTAAAAGTCACTAAATCGTCTTTAGTATCGCTTCCGCTGCGTGTAACACTTTTATTTGTTTAATTTTTCCCTACATGATGATATCTATGCCAATTAGCTGCTATAGGTGGAACATGATGATTCGGTAAAAAGAACACTTAAAATAAAATCATAAATATATTGTTAATGACTATAGGTGATAAATATGTATTAAAAAATAAAGACAATAGGTGACAAATAATAACAATGAGTACCATAATTCCAAAAAAAAAAAAAAAAAAAAAGGTAAAAACTATTAATAAAACAAATTATAATACCTCTACGAAGTGATTGCTGTCTACAAATCCAATAGTAATTTCTTTGTGAGATACCGAATCGATTGGCAATGATCTAAGAGGAAGAAAAGTAAGGCATTGCTGCATTGACAAGTGAAATAGAACAACATTATAGCATGATGCAATAAGATACCCCATGTCAGGTATACTCATCCATCGATCATTTCTTGGAAATTCCTCAAAGTATGATAGCCGTTGAGTCAATTGTTCTATCCTCTCTGGTGCTTTATATAAATTTTTGTAATTACCTAAATGAGAATGCAATTCGTTTAACAAATCCTTACTTACTTGTAACCATCCATCTTGACCAAATCCTTGCAAGTAAGCAATAGCTCTAAATCCACAATTGCCATCACCTATAACATTCTGGACTCGATGAATGAATGGTAGGAATACTTTTGAAAATGCATCAATATACGCATTTAAAGTTGGTGATTGATGTTGTCGTGCCTGTAATTTTTAATTGAAAAAAAAAAAAGTACTTCCTTTTTTATTAAATATTAAATGAGTTATAAATTAACACAATACCTTCTCCTTTGGTCTCCTTGTTTGTTTAACATGAACTCCAATTTTTGATGATGTAGTTGTACCACATGTGAAATAAGGTGAACTTTTTTCTTGGCCGGATAGTACTAGTTCAAAAGCAGATGGATTTCTACAGGTGGATGAATAAACTTTGAATGTGGTCAACCTCTTGTGTTAGTCTTAACCTCTAGTTCAACAAGATAAGTACACTCAGGATTAGCAATCTCCTCAATTTCTTCAGAATTTCTAACTTTGTTTCAACACTATTCCCATTGAAACGCTTTGTAATTCTTTCAAATTCTGATTGACAACTCAAATCTACAGTTGGTACACGCGCCAAATCAAGTTTTTTTCCAGTACGAGTCAACATTTTCAAGAGGTATAGGATGACTTTCTCTCTTATATTTTGCAATCTCATGAGCTCAATATAACCCATGTGTCTATCGAATAACACACCCTAATAGAATTAGCTCGATTTGATTCAGAGAGGATAATTTCCATTGCACTAGTAGAAATAAAACCAAAGTTCTCTAAATTCGGTTGGATTGAATTGATGTTGTACAATGGTCATAATTTTCTCAAATGACTCCACTATTTGTGTATGTTGCAGTTTAAGTAAAGTTTGTCCAACAAATCTCAAAATTTCCTTGACTTGATCCAAATTGTTTCTTAAGCCTTGAATGTTCACTTCAACCATACCAAAAAAATAAAAAAATAAAAAATTACAAATTTAAAATTGATTAGATGATTTTGTTTTTTAATAAAAATGAAACAATCAATATAAGATAATTACATATTGATGTCACATTACCTGTTTGTTATCACATTACCGAAATGCATAATTTTGTTTGTCCATGCTACAACGAATCTTTCCTAATACTTAGTCAACCAATTTTTGTGACATATTCAACGGCTTTCGGATAGGCACTAAAATCCCTTTGTAGTATGCTCAAGTGATGAACAAATTTGTTTTCAGAGGAAGACCATACCAAAACATTCCAACTGGTTATGAATTTTTCCCATTGTTTAGTTATTGCAAACATAGTTTTGCACTTCGCCAAAATATTTCTACTAATATGCCATCTATATAAAAAAATCGCATACTAGAAAATACTTTATTAATGGCATTCGTGAGATTTAATTCTCTATCAATAACAATGACTTTAGGTTGTGTATTCTCATCCATCAAACTCTTCAATTTATCTAATGCCCAAACATAATTATCTTCACGCTTAGAATAAAGATAAGTAGAAGCAACAGAAAAAGTCATGTTAGTGGATGTCACTCCTACAATCTCTAATAACGGTAGGCAATATATATTTGTCTTGTATGTACAATCCATTAGCAACACATGTGGAAATGCATGCAATAAGTCTATACTGAGAGGACTTGTCCAAAACAAGTCTTTAATAGACTCAGTGTTATTACAACTTCTATGAAACTCAATATAATTGTGCTCAGACAACTTACTTAAGAGTTGTTACATTTGTGACCTGCCAGCCATTTTTGTCGCCTTATATTTCTAACGTGCATTGTAGATTGTTCTGAGTGTAGAAACATTCGAGCTATCTCTATTCTTCAAAGTTACCAAAATGTCTTTGGGTTTTACCATATTTTTGAACATGTCTACTAATACTAAATTCTCTTGATTTGATAATCTCGCTGCATAAGAATGTCTGTCAAAATGCTTTACAACTGGATGATTATGAACCCCACAAATCACTTTCAACATCCAGTCATCATCAGTGTCTAACTTCTCACCCTTTAAAGTGAAAAGGCAACCACACTTCTTTGTTCCAGTAATTTTAGGTTTTTCCCTTTTATCATTTTCGTTTTCTTTTTTCTTATTGTCTCTATATTGTCCACTTCTCTCACAACCAAAGGTGATTCTTGATCGGGTACCACCATCACCTGTGTCGGATCTCTTCATTACAAACACAAATCCTTTGTTTTTTCCTACTTCACGGGTCCATTGAATTACAGATACTCTACTTTTAAATACCTGCATATAGTACATACATATATAGGTGTTATATGTAAAATTCACCTAAGAAGACATGTCATCAAGAAGCACAGGTCTATGCAGCCACGTAAACAGAGTCAACGATCGATCCAAAAAAGACGTGATCACTCCACATAGACAGGCTACCTGGCACCAACACCAGCAACATCCATGCCAAATGTAGCCGAGTAAGCCAAGTAGAAAGAATGCCCGACCAGACCTGTTCGGCACGTATAATAATATTTACACAAGGGTTATTCCACCTTCAGCATGCAGTATAAGTGTAGAGATTGATCACAAGTCAACTACCACGACCACTTGTCTATCAGAGTCCAAAACAGATTCGGATTCGACTGCACTAAACACGTGACAAAATATCAAATAGGAAAAGAATCCTAAATAAAATCTGTAATCCTCAACTTGTACACCACTCCTCGAAACCCTAGCGATACACCAAAACCTTAGCATCGTCAGGTATAAATACACCTGCAAAAGCACAAGACAAGAACAAGTTTTTCTTAAAAGGAGAGAGAGAGAGTACATGGGTAAAAGGATAAATGGCAATAGAAGAACACATTGAGCCGTCAAAAACCCAAGAACGTCGCCATTAGAGGATTTGGATGAATCGAAAGTACATGGGTACCATTAAGACACATCATTAATGACATTCAAAATTATTAATGGGCCATAATTGCTGCATTTTTTGGGAATATGACAAAAAGAAATGTGGGTAAAAAACCAAGGTGTCAAAGCCGAGTACAACATCATCAAAATGAAGCCAAACGAGTTTTAAATACCCATCTCCGAATAGAAATGCCAAAAACAAACAGGTCCACTCGGCTCGGATATTTAAGGGGGTATTGTTATATGTAAAATTCACCTAAGAAGACATGTCATCAGGAAGCACATTTCAATGCAGCCACGTAAGCAGAGTCAACGATCAGTCCAAAAAAGACGTGACCACTCCACGTAGATAGGCTACCCGGCACCAATACCAACAATAGCCATGCCAAATGTAGCCGAGCAAGCCGAGTAGAAGGAATGCCCGACCAGACTTGTTCGGTGCGCATAATAATATTTGCACAAAGGTTATTCCACCTTCAACAAGCAGAATAAATGTAGAGATTGATCACAAGTCAACTACCACGACAAGAGGGGTTCAACAAGGAAACAAACATATTTCCTTACCTGTATATTATAGTCCAAAATAGATTCGGATTCGACTTCACTAAACACGTGACAAAATATCAAATAGGAAAATAATCATAAACCAAATATGTAATCCTCAACTTGTACGCCACTCCTCTAAACCCTAGCGGTACAATAAAACCTTAGCCTCGTCAGGTATAAATACACCTGTAAAAGCATAGGACAAGAACAAGTTTTTCTTAAAAGGAGAGAGAGAGAGAGAGAGAGAGAGAGAGAGTGTGTGTGTGTGTGTGTGTTTATTATTCCTATAAAAATAGTGAATTTGGCTTAGTTGCTAAAGCAACGACCCATGGATGTTTCTTTAATCATCGGAGTTTTACCACGTATTCTCTTCTTTTTACTTTCCGATTTTTTGCTTTTTTTATCATATTCATATTCATAGGTTTTCACCGACCTACCATGTTAATCGGTTGACTATCTAAAAATCACCGTCAATAATAGGTAATACAATTCACAAATAAATACAAAATTAACTTCTGATATAATGCATGAGAACTCAGTAAGCAAACAAAAAACAAAAAACAAAAGAAAAGAAAAGAAAAGAAAAACATAATAAAAAAAAAATAGCAATGAAGAAACGGAGTTCTCCTCCAATAATAATAAATAAATAAATAAATAGAGTAACAAGCAAATACTACGTGATCAAACTTATATCCAATACAAACTTTCATCTGTGACAATAACCTTCTTTTTTTTTTCTTTTTTTTTTTTAAAAAAAAAAAAAAACACCAAGATTTTTTTTTGAAAAGCAAAGGTAGACTATATTAAGAGGTTAAAGGGAGACTAGCATGCAAACAAGCAAAGCAACAAGAGAAGCTAAAAAAAAAAAAAAAGAAACCAAACAAATAGCCCAACAACACAACTCCACCAAACTAGGAAAAAAAAAAAAAAAAAAAAAAACGAAAAAATCAAAAGACAACACCATCCCAAGATTATAGAGAAAATTACAAAGATTTTATTAACAATCAAAACAGGGAATAAAAGAATAACAAACCAACAAGCCACAATAAACCTAAACAACAAACACCCACTAAAACAACAATTTGAAACCTTACTTTGATTCTTTTGAATCCAGAGAGAACACCTAAATTCAGTTTTCAAATAAAAAATAATTTAAGTTTGTTTTCTCTTTTACAAAAACTAAAATTTTGATATAATGTATAAGCATAACTATACCTCGTAATTTGTAAATTCACTACTATAGTCCATAGTACATTCGACTCCAACATTGTTCATGCTCTGTTAAAAACTCACAAAAATTCGATAATTGTTCCAACAATGAAATATGTACTGTTATCTTAGAAAAAAAAAAAAAAAATTACTTCTCACTTTTTTTTTAATTGGCAGAGTTCATAACAAAAATAAATAAATAAATAAATACATATCTCTATATGATCAGAGTCCTTTAAAAATTCTTGTTCCATTACTTTGTTATATGATAATGGAAGATTTTGGTTCCGTTAGGCTTTTGTTCATCTTACTCTTTTTTTTTTTTTTTTTTTTTTTAAATAGAATTAAAATTGAATTAGGGTTTGTTTGTTTGTTTTTTTTTTTTTAAATAAAATGATATGGCTGAAGATATGAGAGTAATTAATGGGTGTAAATAGTAATTTGTTTATTTTTAATTAAACTAATTTATCCTTATTGTTAAATTCATATTGAGATATTTTTGTAATTAAAATTTTTATTAAAATATGGGTGTGTTTATCATATTTATTGGTATCAATATCGGCTCCCCTTAAAAAAAACAAGCAACTTATCACTTATATTCGGTTTTCAGCGAAAAAAAACTATTTAATTTTCAATTTTCAATTACTATTAAATCTACAGTAACATATAACGCCGTTTAGTCTTTAGATAAAAATTCAAACAGCGCCTAACTCTGTTGATGTTGACATGGCACCGCTCCCTATATCACTGCTGTGACCTGTCGCCAACTCACTCTCTACTTTTCTTGTAACGAACGAAATCAATCTCAAACACTTAAATTTTATTATTATAGTTTTATTTAATTTAATTCGATTTTCTTTTGAAGTAAACTTGAAGTCCAAATTTTCTTTGACAATCAAATCGACTTCTTGGTATCATGTAAGTAAATCCCCTATCATCTCTATTTTCTCTGTTCCACTTTTTTTCCCCTTCATTTTCTTGCTTTTTGTCAGTCCCGAAACACCACCTGAAGAGAAGATTTTTCTGATTTGATTAGTTATTTTTCTTGGGTTTTGGACGAAGAGCAAAACCCACCAAGGAATTGAAGACTGGCAGGTCTGAACGGAGGCATTTAGCTTCAATTTTCTATCTTACTTTCTTTCATTTTCTGGGGTACCAAACACTTCTTTTTGTATAAGATTTCTAGATCTGATTGAATCTGGAACTTGGTTGTTCAACTTTGAGCAAAATCCATCTGGGAACCCATCCATGTAAGCGAGCTCTGAGCCTAGTCTGTTCAGTTCAATTTTCTTTTCACTTTCTCTTGCATTTTCACTTTCACCAAACACCCACCTTTGTTTATAAATTTTGAAGATCTGATTAGTTTAAAGAGTTGGGTTTTCGAGATTGAGCAAAACCCATGAAGGAATCAAATGCAAGCACAGAGCCGATAGGGCAAAATTTGATAAAGCTGATAAGTAACCTATGTTTCTCAGTTTTTGTGTTCTCAGTCCTTGTATTTACAGTCGTTGCCATCACATATCAGCCTCCAGATCCATGGCTTGAATCTGCTCCAGCTTTGACAAGACTCTTCACCCAAACCGAAAATGCAACTTTTAAAGATGACAAATCGATGTTCAACACCGGTGAAGATTTGCAGTCTTCGCCGTTCGCGCCTTCTGTGCCACCTGTTAGTTCAATCACTGAAGAAGTGATTGAGAAAGCTGAGGAGAAAATTGAGAAATCTGAGGAGAAGATTGAGAATTCGACTGTCACAGAACGTTCTGATTGTGATGAATTGAGGGTGGTGAATTGTTCTGACCCAAGGGTTTTGATTGCGGTTGAAAGGTTCAATTTGAAGTTGTTTAAGTCAATTGTGTTTTTGGAGTACCAAACTCCTGTTAATGGATCGAAACCGAATGAGTGTGATGTGGCTTGGAGGTTTAGGAACAAGAAAGAGAAGTCTTGGAGGAAGTACAGGGATTTTAGGAGGTTTAGGTTTGGTTACGCGGAGAATTGTACTTACAAAATTGTGCGCGGGAGTGGTTGGCATTCAGGTGTTAATGCCAAAAGATTGTTTAGGAGTAGAGTTAATGCTACAAGGACTGTTGCGAATGCTAAAGTTGCACCTGGAATTCGTGATGATGAGATCAATGACACACTCCCGAGTTTGGGATCTGAGATGAATTTCAGGAAAGGGAAATACTTGTACTACTCGCGAGGCGGGGATTATTGTAAGGGAATGAATCAATACATGTGGAGCTTCTTGTGTGGTTTAGGGGAGGCTATGTATTTGAATAGGACATTTGTTATGGACTTAAGTGTATGCTTGGCATCAACTTATAACCCAAGCAATAAAGATGAGGAGGGGAAGGATTTCCGGTATTATTTTGATTTTGAACATCTTAAGGAAGTGGCATCTATTGTGGACGAAGGTGAATTTTTGAGGGATTGGAAGAAATGGGATCGTGCTCATAAGAGGAAAGTGCCAATTAAGAAAGTTGTGACTCATAAGATGACACCAATGCAACTTAGAAAAGACAAGAGCACGATTATATTGAGACAGTTTGATGCTCCAGAGCCAGAGAATTATTGGTATAGGGTGTGTGAAGGGCAAGCTGCAAAGTACGTCCAACGACCATGGCATGCACTGTGGAAGTCAAAGAGATTGATGAATATTGTGTCGGAGATCAGTGGGCAAATGGATTGGGATTTTGATTCTGTTCATGTGGTTCGAGGAGAGAAAGCTCAAAACAAGGAGCTCTGGCCCCATCTGGATTCTGATACGTCACCTGATGAGCTTGTTACAAAGCTTCAGGGAATGATTCAGCCTTGGAGAAATGTGTATGTTGCAACTAATGAACCATTTTATAATTACTTTGATAAACTGAGGTCTCAATACAAGGTTCATTTGCTTGATGATTACAAACAACTCTGGAGTAACACAAGTGAGTGGTACAATGAAACGACACTTTTGAACAATGGTAAGCCAGTTGAGTTTGATGGTTACATGAGAGTTGCTGTGGATACTGAGGTCTTTTACAGAGCAAAGACACGTGTGGAAACGTTCTATAATTTGACAAAAGACTGCAAGGATGGAATTAATACCTGCTGACCAGGTTGGGGATGAGTTTGTGTTCTGCTTCTTATTTTGTTTGCCTTGTTATTTCATTTTATTGGTGATTGGCAATTTCTTGTACCCTGTAGATTCAACATATATTGGTTTTTCATTTTGTTATGATTAATTTTTTATTTTATTTTTTTCTTTTTATCTATTTACATTTGTGAAGTGATGATAGTTTTCCACTATAGGGGTCAAAGTAGGTAAATATTTCCTCGAATAGGGCCTGGGAGTCTGGGACCCTTGAGAAGTTTGGCAAACTTTGATAACAAACTAGGAAACTGAATTATCAGAAAGTAAGCATGAATAATGTGAACTTGTATTTGAATAGAACAAGAAAGTCAAAAGTGATGATGGATTGTTCTATATTCTTTTCATTTGTTTGCATATTAGTATATTACTATGTTCTCTTTGATCACTTAAATTATAGTCATATGGAAAATGCAGGACTTTGCATTTATCATTGATAATTATCATCTTTCATATTTGGTTACATGACAAAAGAATTTATTTCTTTTTGGGAAATCATAGAAAGCAAACAACTGCAGTTGATCTGCATCTCTGTTCTCTCGTTTATAAATTCCAGCTCTGACTTGAAGCCACTTGATCATGCATATGTGTATATTCCTGAAGAAAGACAAATCCCTTAGATTTATCAAGTTGATCCTGAATAGAGAATTGTGATGTGGAAAATTAAGGAAATTTAGTACCTCCATTCTGTGTAAAAGCTGTTGAGCATTATTTGCAGAAATTATAATGTTCCTGGAAGAAGGTTTGATAAATCCCTCTTGTACACCTTTGTCAAACAAACTCAGCAAAGAATCATAATACCCATCAACATTCAAGATTCCTACCTGAGAGAGGTATATATATATATATATCAGCCCAGCAACCTTGCCCAGATATTCAAAAATGTTTTCACTACTTACAGGTTTGTTATGGATGCCAAGGTGAGACCAAGTTATGACTTCAAGTAACTCTTCCATTGTTCCATACCCTCCTTCAAAAAATATGATAACATTAATAATAGTTAATGATATTCATTTTTGTTATTTTAAACTCAACAATGTACCTGGAAGTGCAATAAAAGCATCAGCTCTTCTAGCCATTTCTGCCTTCCTTTCATGCATATCCGATACTATCAACAATTCCCCCACCGTATGTTTCGAGGTCTCCTCTTTTATCTGAAAAACAATATCGGTTTCGTTTCATTGGAGAATCCTCATCGTTAGACAAATACACTAAGATAGACATTTTCTTTACCTCAACCGGAATAAGAGGTCCTGGAATAATTCTATCCAAAAAACACACACAAAAAAATGAATTAAAAGTTTCATGTTCAATAATTAAATAAAACTAGTAAACTATTAACATATATTATATTTATACTTACCCAAGAACATGACACCCACCATCATAAACTGTCTGAGAAACCAAACCCATCAACCCAATATTTCCTCCTCCATAAACCAAATCCACTTTCTTCTCGACCTGCAAGTTTGGTTTCTCTAGATTAAATAAAACCCTTAAAAAAAAAAAAAAAAAAAAAAAAAAAAAATAATCAACCATTAAAGAGTAAGAGAGAGAAGAGAAACCAGTCGTGCTCCAAGATCAAGAGCTGCATCTTTGTATACTTGTCTAGTCCCTGAGTTACTTCCACAATATACACACACCCTGTTCAACTTTCCCATTAATCAAAAACTATTTAAAAGATCGACATGTGTGATACGTGAAAAAGATAAAACTGAGACGACTCACTTGGAGATAGAGGCTCTGATTGACAACTTGATGGGAGGTGATCTAAGGTTGCTGGGCATTTGCGGCTCACCAAAACAAGACAATTTCTGCTGGGTGATGCTCAAAGTCAAAGGGCTCAGCTTCATCAGAGCCATTTCTACCTGCTCTTTCTTCTCAACAAATTTAGACAGTCTCTCTATAGTCTATAATGCATACATTGTTTTTTATTTATTTAAACTTAGGGAAAATATCATTTTCGTCCCTATGATTTACTATATTATCCATTTTGGTCCCTATCGTTTCAGTATTCACCCGTTTAATCCTTCTGTTACGTTTTCCGTTGATAAAGTGGTTTCTGACAGGGACAAAGGGTCAAATGACCCTACTGCCCCTGATTATTTCTGATACCAGTTAAAAGAACCTAATGCCCTTGATTATTTCTGATACAATTAAAATATTGATTTAATAAAATAAAATAAAAAAACTAATATTAAAAAAAATCAATTGATTTAATACACCAGAGTCATCCATCTCATCAATCTTCTTCATCCAAACCCAGAAACCAAACCCCAAATCCACCCCCATCACCAACCATAAATCCATACCCAATCATGAACACACATCGCCATCATCACTCTTCCACCATCCAGAAAACCGAAATAGAATCTAAACTCCAAAATCAAACCCAGTTCCACCAAACCTTCACCATCCACAAAACCCTCACGATCCCCAAAAACATCCCTTAGCACCACCGCCAATCACAGAACCCATAAACAACCTCCAAACACAGAACCGGACCACCACCATCAAATCCATAACCCAAATCAGAAAATCCCCAAACGCTGTCATCATTACTACCTCTAAACGCAGAAAATCGAAACCCCAAATTAGAAACCCCACACACCCCAAATCAGAAAACCCAAACCCACATGCACAACACCCACACACATCTAAATCAGAAACCCCAAACCCCAAATTAAAACCAAAGTAATGTCCACTGAGATCGGCACCACAAGCATTGATGAGAGGAGATCAACATCACCAAATCAAAACCAAGGTTTAGAGAGAGAGAGAGAGAGAGAGAGAGAGAGAGAGAGAGGGTGGGATTCGCGAAAAAGAGTGTGTGGATTTGAAAAGCAATCTACCAAACATAGTGGGAGTGCTGTGATTGATGAGATCGAGAAGCATTTGCAGCTTTCTCCTTTATACTAGAGGCTTCTAGGAGTATTTTACATCGATTCGGTAACACTTCATCGATTTTGATTTGGTATAAGTTAGCTTATAGTGAGGCAAAAGGAAGGGTGAGAAAGGGACACTGTGTGTTGGCAAATTGCTTTTGGAAGTGGTGTCAAGTGTAATAGTATGGTGTGGATTCGCGAAGACAGAGAAAGAATTCATTTTTAGGGTTTCTGGGTATTGTATGTGGTGGTGGTGTCTAAGTGTGAGTGGTTGGTGATAGTGATGAACCAGTGTTGGTGAACTGAAAATTTACAATTATTTTCAATTGCTTTTTTTTTTTTTTTTGTTGGATAACTGATGATATTTCTCTTAAAATATTAATTTAATTATATTTTTTTTTATTAATTACTAATTATAAATTTAATTAGTTTTATTTTAAAATTTAATTAATTATAAATTTAATTAGTTTTATTTTTTTTTCAGTTTTTATTTAATTAATTTTAAAACTACCATTATGCCCTTTTATCAAACAAGCTTTTAGAAACTTTGATGTTAAATTACCGTCTTACCCTCATTGACTTGGCAAAATTCTGAGAAACTCTGACGGAATTGGACGGTAAGGACTAAAATAGAGATTAATTGAAAATGTTTGGACCTGTATAGCCAATACTGGAACAATAGGGACTAAAATGGATAATATAGTAAACTATAAGGATGAAAACGATATTTTCCCTTAAACTTATGATTATTTTTCCAACAAAAGCGATATTACTAGTAAGTAGTACCGTGACTCTAAACATTGAAATTCACGACTCTAAAGTGATTTTAAATAAAGAAAATTTTTAAATAATTGAGTTCTGATATAATTTCATCGGTACTTGTAAATCATTAGGTTTATATACTTTGACTTAATATATCTGTATTTATCAAAACTTCTCTATAATCTATTATATATATACATAGAACGCACTTATAGAGTTATATTATTACTGATCGAAGAGTGAACTATTTAAATCAATATTTTTGTTTATAATATTTTAATATATAGTGTGTGGCATGCGCTGTACTCCTGTACATTAATTTAACAGATTAAAAAAACCGTTTGCTGCAGACACCTAGACCAGGGAGCCGAGCATTAAAAACAATTATTTTCTTTATTTTATTTTATATTTTATCGACCATATTACGTATTGTTTTTCTTAAAAAGTAATCATTTATTTTTCAAATTTTAAAAGCGGTTTATTTTATAATCCGTTAGGATCAGTTCGATATATAGAATATGATCAAGATTATTTTCAAAGGATAAGATATGGTTGGATTGGATTTAATAGGATAGGATTAGATTAAATATAATATTTCTCTTATTTGGTACGGTATGGGATTGGACTAAAAATAGTATTATGTTATGTTCGATATATTCTGGGATCGGAGAAAAATAATGTAATAATAAATTTTAAAAATAAAAGTTGTTTTGAATTAATAAAAAAAAAAAAAAAAACAATCGATAATCAATGATTCAATGTATCATATTGTTCCCATTCTCTCTCCTCATCTCTTCCATTTCATCACTTTATTGAAAAGAAAAACGATCTCTCATCTCATCTCATCTTATCCTCTCACAAAAATAATCATCTGATTCTTTCACACCAAAAAATCTGTTGAATCAAGCTCATCCACCCATCTTTCATCCAAATTCAACGACAATCACCAAACCAATCAAAAAAACCCAAACAAAACAAAATCAAAACCAAATACCCACTTTTGATCTCCGTAATGCTCTGGATTAATTTTTGTTAATTCTCTAATGGATTTGGTCTTATGCAGGTGTAAATGAATTTCTGGAAACTAGCAGTGAAGTATAGAAAGAGCAGATAAGGAATAGATCTAGATTGTCAGGAAGAGAGAATATAGATAAGAATGTTTGTAATATTTTTTCTTACCATGTAAAAATGGTTGTAACAACCTTACATAGCCTCGGCCAACAGAATACAAAACAATAATGAAAAAGACAACAATAATGGAAAGACTCAATACAACTGTCAGGGGATTGTTACCCTGTATTCAACTCACAGCAATTAAACGTCGCCGTTTAGGGAATTAATTAAATCCTAAGATAGTGGCTCAAAACGGAATCGTTTTGAGTTAGCCTAACCCCTCTAAAAGGTTCGTTGAACCCGACCAATCCCTAAATGCAGCCTTCTTGTCCAAAACACCATTTCACTCCTCATTTCAACTCTGATTTCTCTTGAACTTCAATACGACTCACATGCCATCCTTCTAAGATTTTCACCCCAAAGTCGAGTTTCTTCATATTGGGGCTCGATCTCGCCGCTGGATGTTTTACCAGTGAGAGAGAGAGATTAATTCCAGATCTGTTTTGTGGTCTTTGTTCATCTGGGTTTGTTAATCTCATATTTCTTTTTTTCTTTATTTATTGTTATAATTTTTTGTTATGGTGAGAAACAATTGTTAATATGATCAATAAAAATTGAAGATCAATGAATGTGTGCCGGATCTTGATTGTTTTTTTTATGGGTTTTTTAATTGATTAAAGAAGTATTTTTCTGGGTTTTTTTTTAATTGATTGAAAAATTGAATGGGATTCATTTTAATCTCACCATTTTGGTTGGGACTAATGGGATAAAAATCGTAACTGGGATTAATTTATCATATCCCAACAGTTAGCCAAAAATGAGAATCAGACTAAAAATAAGCAGATCCCATCCTATCCCATGTGCCAAACGGTACCTTATATTGTTATTCCAATAATTACCTTTTGAGAATTCGATAGGGATTGCTATTTCAATATTTCAATAATTACCTCATCGTTTATATTAAAACACAACAATGTATTTAAATATATCAAAATTATTTTATTTTAGAAAACCGTCAAAATTATTATTATTATTATTTTCAATCTGCCAAAATTATTTTTAAACTAAAAAGAAATAAATAAAATATTTTAATAAAAAATATCTGTGGCCACAATTGTCACCAGTGATAGTGGCCACCATCATCACCAGCGAAAATGGCAGGAGGATTGTCGACCTTCTCCGATAATGTCGAAGTCGGAGGAGGAAGCCGGCTATCACCCGACTTCCTCCGGTAGTGGCGGAACGCAATTGAAATCGTGAGATTCCATCGCGATCTCAATCGCGAGAATGGATGAGGAGGAGCCTCCTCCATCACCGGAATAGAATCGGTCTCTACGGTGTTGGAGAAGCCGGTTAGGCTCTGCATATGGAAGAGGAAGAAGCCCTCTCCATTGCCGCGATCGAAATTGTGACGAATCTCGCGACTTCGATGGAGAGAACCGAAGGAGGCTTTTCATCGCCTCCTCCACTAACAGAGGAGATTCAGCCTCCTCCCCTGACGTCACCAGTGGATCTCTTCAAGAGTTGCATTTTGCCTGTGAGTTTCCATTAATGGACTTGAGTGAGTGATTGAGTTGACTTGGCAGGGTTTGTATTGGAGAAGATGGAGTTGACTCATCATAGTTTGTATCGGTGAAAACCGAGTTGACTTAGTAGATTTTTTTTAATAATTAATTTTTTAAAAGCTAGAAAAATTACAAAAAAGAAAATTACAAAAAATAAAATGTTCGAATAATATATCACATTTTAAGAATAATGTATATTTTTGTCATTTTCTATAACCGATTAAAGTCTAACAAACGAATATGTCTCACTTTTTTTTTTTTTTTTTAATAGAACTTCTTTTGATTATCCAATTTTTTCTTTTTATATTTTTTTTCTCTAAAAAAACAATTAAATATAAAAAAATTCTAAAGATTCTTCTTTTTGTTCTAAGATTATCTTTTTTATCTTTTGATACTCATATTCTAAAAACACTCTATTTAAAAAAATAATTTTCTAAAGACACTACATTTTATTTTAATAAAAGTTAGGTTGAACCATTATAACATTTGAATTCATTCGATGAGTAATATTTTTTGAATTAAATTATTAAAAAAAAAATTATCTCTTCTAAATTATTAGATTAAGTATTACATTTTAAACAATCTCTCCTAAATTTTTAATTATCATATTAAACTCTTTCTCCTCCAATACATATATCTAATTTTCTATCTTTATTCTTTCTCAAATAAGACTATGAGGGTGTATTGGATTGAGATTTTAATAGACAATTTTGGGAAGTAAAAGTTTGATGGTATTGGATCGAGACTTTTTAATAAGTTAGATAAGTCTAGTGGTATTCGATTAGAACTTTTAAGATTTTTTAAAAAGTTCATAATATCTTGTAGTATTGGATCCAGATTTTCAAGAGGCAGCAAATTGTGTGATAGTATTGGATTGATATCAAAATTTGTAGGATTTTATGACAAAATGGATTGTCTCGGACTTTTATGATAACTATAAATACCAAGACCTTAAAATTGTCTTACCCTCTCCTATCAGACTTTCAAGAATTAATTTTTTAGCCGAAGAAGACGAACAGACAAGTTCATGATTTACTAGCATTCTAACAGACATCTAACTCTAATGAGTAAATAATCAGTTATATATATCTAAATTAATATAAAAATTGGTAACACGATTACAACACAATAAGCTATAATTCATCAGGCCATTAACCACTTAAGTCCCCAACTCATATCCTCACAATGTCTCACATGCGGAACAAGTGCACATGTATCGATTCCCTTCTTTGCCTTGCAGTCGTAAAAGGGACGAGCATGAAAACAAGACTCCATTAACATTGCCCTTCGACAAGGCGGATTAAGGGTTGTTGCATTTTCAGTCTTCATAGGGATCCATGGCTTCAGGCCTCCATTGACATGGTCCTTTGTTTATGCGCATTTTCATTGTGTGTTGATGCCTGTTCTAAAAAAATATATCTCATTTGAGTTTTTTTGTCCAGCTAGTTTGAATTTCTCAACTCAGTGTGTGTTAACTAGCAAATTTATAGGGCACATATTTAAAAAAAGTCCAAAAAGTCTTTAAATAAAGTATAGATAATCATAATAGTCTATAAATAAAGTCCAAAGACTCTTTTTAAAAATTCTAGAATCTTGAAAGTCTAATCCATATTAATCATAATTGAAAAAATATATAAATATTTCTAAACTAACATAGGGGGTGGGGTAAATAGGTTTTAATCAAGTTAATTACTAACTTTTCTTGATTAGTATTGACAATTTAAAGGCGGAAAACAATAAATGACACTTCAATTGATTTTTGTGAGAAACCCTTCAACTGGGCAAAACTTGCGGACTATTATGCTAACCACACATGATTCTCAAATCCACTATTTGAATAAAAGTTTATAACATAGGTTGACTTCAAATTAAACTATTTATGGTCACTAACCCTTCCACTCTGCCCAACAGGCCTTTATCCTAGACCAATTTGCTTGTGCATTAATCCACTTAGTCACAAGACTTAACACTCAATAAAGAGATAACAACCTATGTGAATATCAAATGCATAAATACTAGGTTAACACATTTAATATTTATCTAACCATGAATGAACAAGTCAAACAATCCTAGATATCATGTTGCTATATGTGATACATATAACTTAGCTATATAAAATAAATGCAAACCTAGATGCAATAAGTATCACAATACAAAACCCAATAAACAACACAAAAAATCTCAACTTGTAGATAAAAACTTAGTCTAGATGCAAACAAGTCATAAAAGAGATTTCTTGTTAAATAAGAACACTAAGGTAAATGAAAATGGTGTTCTACATACCAAGCCATATGTGTTGATGAAAACCCATGAGAGAATACAACATAGATGATGTTGGAATCATGAATGGAGGATAGGTATTTGGGTTTTAGTCAATAAAGATTTAATCTTGAAGGATTTTCTTGCAAGACACTCTCAAACTCTCAAGAAACTTAAATTTCAAGCTCTTAGACCTAAACGAAATGGGGAAGATAAGAATGTATATATAGCAGGTCAAAAAGAAACGACATCATTTCGTCAAAACATGGCTCGACCGTTGTGAAAGCCACATCGGTTGTCATAGTAGTAGACCACATATGAAACGATTAAGCCAAACAACTGTGCTGACTGCTGTGAAAACCCACATCGGTAGCTAGGCACAAATCAAGCAACAAGGAAAAAAACTTGCATTCTAAGACCAAATATGGCATGACAATGATCAAATGAGATACAATAGAATGAGCATGCATGAAGAGAGATATAACATAAAATTGCACCAACATGAAACACACTAAGATATACAAGATATGAAAATGTATGAGATATTCAAATTGAGAAGTAAGCATTTGTACTCTAGACCTTTGAACGGCCAACGTACCCTCATTGGTAGTTTGTAAGATATCCCATGCTTCATTTGTCGATTCAAGGTTATGGATGTAGATAAATTGAGTACTCTCTATACCTCCAAAAATAGCATTCACCGCCCGATGATGCCACTTAGCATTATTAAATTCAATAGCCGTCCATTCGGCTCTAGGCTTCGCAATCATAGTGCCATCTTCAATCCTTTTGGTAGGTAACTCATAACTTTCCCCAACACTCATCCATGTTTTTTCATTAATGGATCTAATGTAGGCTCTCATCCTAATTTTCCAAAAGGAGTAGTTACCACTATTCAATAGTGGAGGTCTAGCACAAGAAGCACCTTTTGACATCAAATCACTCATAGCTTAAAAATACAAAAAAAAAAAATGGATTTTTCACAAAACACAATACAAAGACAATAAAAGGATCTATCTAATTACTTCCAGACACCCGTTCTGATACTAAATAAAATTACCTTAAGCAATATAGTGTAATATATATCTAGAGGCCGGTAGGGGTTGGGGGGAGGGGGGTTGAATAGGTATAGGCTCCAAATTCCAAACTTCTTTTTGTGGAACAATGATGTGCACACTTGGTGAGTCTAACAAATAGATTGCTTTAGTCAACACAATTCAAAATACAATTCACAAATGATGCAATCAATGAAAGATATGGAAGTAATGAAAAGTAAAACAAAACTTGACACAAGTATTTTTACGCGAAAAAACCTCCTAAGAGGAAACATCCATGGGTTGAATCCATAACCACCGGTAAGCAAATCCACTATGACGAAAAAGGGATACACACTCAAGGCAATCAACCAATGATATACTCTCCAAGCTATCAACTCCTAATCTACCATCGGGCCTAGTGAAAACGCCTTGCCACAAGCTTTCTAACCAAGACAAATCGTTTTTCTCTAGAAAGCCACTCCCTAACCGAGACTATCCTCAAGTCTCTAAGAAGATTTCCTTGCTCGGTCTTACTTGAAGCCTAGCTCCTTGCCAAGTCTTCCCTTGCTTGTGTAATCGAAGCCTCACACTCCTGTGGCAAGACTTTGCTCGGAATTACTTAGAGGCATTGCACCTCTTAGCCAATACTTCCCTTGCTTGGACTTACTTAGAGCCTCACACCCTTAGCCAAGACTTCCTTGCTCTATGTTGAAGAATCACTCAATAACAAGAGACTTCACACCTTTTACAAGGCAAATGATCTAGGTGATGCAAATGATGCAAACACAATCAAATAGAGAAAGTTGATCACACAAACTCTATGAACATGCAAGAGATAACTAGACTTTACTTTCAACACTCAATCACAAAGTTATCTAGAAATCCAAGCATGTGAATCAATAAGAACTAGATTAGAATATTCAATATTGCAATCACAAATCCTAGTTCTTAGATCTTGAAATCAAAACCTAGAAATCAACAATCAAGCTCATCACAAAATATTTCTAGAATCAATATCATTTTAATCAAGTTAAGCTTTGAAATATGTTCAATCAGAATCACAAAAAAGCTATAACTCGAAAATCATTCAAACAAGTCTAAAATAGGAATCAATATCATTCTAAACATTTTTCATCAATCAAGAAATAAGATCTATCAAGTTGATTACAAGAGAAATGGAGAGTAGATGATTCACATACAAAAGATGAACCACGAACTGAAGATCAGATTACTGCGAATAATCTAGACATCTTTTGACTCTGAAAATAATTGGGACTTGTTTCTCTCTTCAAGACCAACAATTTTGCTTTTGGATCACTCAATTCGGAGTTAAGATGAGAGAGATATTATGAAAACAAAAATGCAAAAGTTGTGTTGAGTTCTACACGGGATTTTGAATTATATAGGGAGGGAAAACATTTGAGGAAGGAAGAGGGGCAAAGTGGGAATTCGGCCTCACCACCCTTGATCCCCGTGGAGGGGCATGGTCACCACGAGGAGGCCGAGAGGTCTTCTTCCCATGGTGGCCACGCGCCTCCACGATAAGGAAGGGTGGTGGCCTTTTGCCACATCTCCTCTCATTCGCTCCCTATTGCACACCTTACGTGTTCTTCGATTGTTTTCCAACCTCCAAACTCGGAATTCAAATCTATCTTTGGATTACAAACTTTAACTTAATGACACATGAGGAAGACTATGAAGCTTTGACAATTGGATATGAAATCACCTCGATACACGATGACGAAGAAAGTGCGTAAGAGAACGTAAAATGACGTAACTTCCTCGTTTGAACTCAAAATAAAATGAGTGAGTAACCGAAATGACCAGAACTCAACAAGGAATCATATAAGATCATATTCAAGTTCAAGACAACAAAAAACCAAAAAAATAAACACAAGATCACACAAGTATGCAATTTCTTAGACATAGTCCTAATACATGCATTTCTACAAAATATGTCAATATGAGATCAATGCATGTGCAAATTTTATAAAGTGTGTGAATTTGTTATACCAAATGTAGCATAACAATGCAGGGACACATATAAATGCAATGTATATGTGTGCGGTTTGCTCAACGATGCAGGGACACACATGTATGAATTGTGTGTGTGTGCTTACGCCTTGCAAGAGGAAGAAATAACTTGATACCTTAGCATCCAAGAAAATGTTTTTCCTCTTGATGACAATATTTGCAAGAGAAGTTGCTTTTCTCCTTTGAGGCCTTTTTCAACCACGAAACACCTAAGCAACTAACCATTACAAATAAAGAGAGTTTTGTAATGGAATCAAGCGAATACAAATATAAATCCTTACAGTGCTTCCTCTAGATTGAAGGAAGCTGGGTTGTTCTAGATTGGAGGAAGCCGGCACTTCCTCTGCCAATCTGGAGGATGATGGACTGCCGGCTTCCTTCAGCAATAGGAGGAGAACTCAGTGAATGGAGACTTGGAGTTCCCAATTTTTTTATAATAAATTTTATATTAAACAATAAGGTAATGTTTGTTGCCATGTATTGTAATGTATTAGACAATTAAAAGTGTTTGGTGCAAACACTGTATTATATTAGTTTAGTACATTTTAATTGCCTAATTGGTGCAAACATTGTAAATATAGCAAATATATAATATTTATTGGTATTAAATTGTATCGTGTTAGAAAAAATAAACACTTATTTTCTCTTTCTTCTCGACAAATATGGAATATTGATGAAAACATGTGTTATGCTATTATTTTAATAAAATTGGACTGACCTAAAGGGAAAAAGCATCACAAGTGATTACATGCTGAAAAACTCATAGGCAATATACATATATATGAAAGATAAAAGAAAAGTAAAGAGTGACAAAAAGCAACAAAGCACAAAGAACCATGGGGAAAATAACTCAAACAAAAAGAGGCACGCATGCCACACAAAAAAGAAAAAAAAAAAAGCATCAAGAAAAACAAAAAGACTCCTGGCTTATGAAGTCATTGCCAACTAAAGAATATCAGAACGGCTAGGCAGACAACCACCAAGAATCAGCCTGAAGCTCCAAAGCATGTTTAGAAAGCGCATCTACAACCTTAATCTCCTCCATGAAATTATGGGAAACCTGAAAATATATCTATGAGATCTGAAAGATGCAGCGCTGCCACGCATGACAAACTCGCCAAGGAACCATCTTAGAATGAAAAGAAAGAAGCTAAACCATATAAGAATAATCACCCTCAAGCCATATCTGATGCCACTTATACTTCCAAGCAAAATTAATGGCCAACGAGGCTGCCAGAAGCTCCGCCTCAAACGCGAAAACCTCACCAAGAGAAATAGCAAAGCAACCCTTCTCAAATGCTCTATAGTTTTGAAAGATACCACTATAACCACCAACCCCCGAAGAGCTTATAGCAGCACTATATGTATTCACTTTGATCCAACTAGGAGCCGGAGGCGACCAAACCACACTCTTGATCACCGAGGCTTTAAAAAGGTGACCCTAAAGACCAAATCGATAAAGAATCAAAAGTTCTTCTATACAATTACGCATACAACCAATCTCCAAGTGATTAACCTCTAAAACCAAATGCCAAACTAGAGAGAGGACGGATCTAAAGTTCACCGACTTCCTTCAAAGTTCCACTAATTACCGGCAGTCCACACCCCTCAAATCACTGCATGGATAGCCGCCTTCCATAAAATCCTAACTTGCTCACTAAAGAAAACTGACAAAGCCTTCAAGTAGAAGGATTGCCAAGTTTCGGCAAAGACACGTCGTCGGAAAGCTGAGAAAACAGCCTCCTAAAGAGAAACTGCCAGGGGACAATGAAGAAAAGATAATCTACCGATTCACTATTAACCCCACAAATACTGCAACGAGAAGCCAACTGGAACCCAGATCTATAAGTGATCCTTAGCATGAAGTCTGTTCAACATATGATGCTAAGTCAAAGCTGAACGAGATGGGGGAATAAAACGAGACTAGACATCTCTTCACCAAACAACCTGAGGAATATCACTGAAAAACTAGGAATATGTTAGGTTTTAAATTTTTATTGGTTTGGTTCCAGTACAAAGGCTCTTTGTTTGTATTACTTAGTTGCTTAGGTGGTTCATGATTGGATTGAGCTTTAAAAGTGGAAAGCAACTTCGCATGCAAGTTTCGTCTTTAAGAGGACAATGCTTAGGTATTGAGTTTCTTTCTCCTCTTACAAGGCGTATGTGCGCACAAACACATTGCATAACATTTTTGTCCCTACATCGTTGTGCTCTATTGGTATAACACATACACACACATATTGCTGTACGCACATGCATTGGATTTATTTTGACAACTTTTGTAAAAATGCATGTTCTAGGACTATCTCTAAGAAATGAAATACTTGTGTGTTTTTGTGTTTGTTTTAGTATGGTTGGTAAAATCTCATTGTATTTTTAAAGAATTAATTTTTTGAGATTTTTCATTTTTTTCGAGTCCAACTGTGTGTGTATTTGTCTCTAAATGAGTTCCAAGCAATTCAGAGACTTGTGTAAGTGTTTTTGGATTTTTCTGAGGCTTTCCAGGTACACTTGTGGGATTCAAGGGTATTTTGGGAATTTTGGATGTATTTTGGATGATTTCCGAGATATTTGGGACATTCCATATTTTTGTTGGAAATCGAAAATAAATTTTGAGTTTCGAATGAAAAGTTATATAATTTTCCGTGTCAGTAATTGAGTCCGGGTTCATATTCCGAAGAAGAAATCAAATTTTGAATTCCAAGATCAAAACTAAACCAAAAAACGTGCGAGACGGAAGATGGCTTGGTATGGCATGAAAGCCGCACCAAAAAGAGAGGATGGTATGGAGGCACGTGGCCAACACGCCAAAAACACACTCTCTGTACACGTTAAGCCCACACCAACCTATCTTTTGAAATAAGGTTTTTATTGAATGCTTTTTATTCGCGTGAAGCCTAGTGTGTTGTGCTTATTTTGCTACACGCGTGGATTTAATGTGGTCCGTTATTGTACTGCTTGGATGCTTCTTGCGTGAGCTCACTACATGAAATAGTTTTTGAATTAATAAGCTTTTTATTGAGTGTGTTGCATGCATATGAATCCTTTAGTGTTGTGATTCCTTTGCTGCACGCATGGTCTGTTATTGAACTGTTTGAGTGTCACTGACGTCAGCTCACCGCATGGAATAATTTGCTATGAAAATTTAAGAACACATATGGTGATGTGTTGTCGGCGTGTGGCTTATCACGTGCAGGTCCCTTGAAAATTTTCATATATTCATTTTTGACCTACACATTTTGTGTAACGTTGAACAATTTTCATTTTGTGAATTCTCTCGATTTTTATCTGATTCGAGTGATTCAAAAAACAAGAGTTTCGTATTTTCAAGGAGAAGAGTTCTAAGAATATTTAGAGTTGATTGAGTCCAGATTTTACGGTTTACATATGCTTCTTCTTGGTGTGTTCATCATTGTTGGTAAATCATCTTTCTCTACATATTTGTTGTGTTTAATTGTTCTCATCTCTTGATTTTTTATTGAAATATTTTGAGGATGATTTGGATTCTATTTCAAGGATTGTTCACTTGAGTTTTAAAGCTAGATTGCATTTATATAGTAGATCTAACATGCTAGCTTTGTTTGACATGTATTGAAATCAAGATATATTTGTGTATGTGAGTAATTGCAATTACTAGGTTTTAATTTCATGTTCTTAAGAGTTAGAATCATTTGCTTATGATCTTAATTGTCTAAGTCTAATTCTTCATAGAGTGAATTTGATCTAATCATTCTATTTAATTGTATTGCATCATGTGTACATATTTGCACTACACTTAGATCTTTGACTTGTAAAAAGAGGAAGTCTCTTATTGGAGTGTGAAACTTTAACTTGAGCAAGAAGCCTTAACTAGGATCGGTGTGATCTGAATAGTTGAGCAAGGAAGTCTTGACTAGGATCGAGGTCATCTAGATAGTTAAGCAAGTAATCTTTCTGGAGGCATGAGTGAAGTGTCTTGGATAAAAAGTAGGCAAGTCTTTCATTTGACCCGAGGGTAAAGTAAAAGGGATATCTTAGAGAGTGGATCATGTGGATTGGTTACTTTTGAGAGTGTACTTTTATTCGACATAGTGGAAGAAAGTTTATCAACCCGTGGATATTTTCTCATTTGTGAAGTTTTACCACGTTAAAAAAATTCTTGTGTTGATTTTATTTTATTGAATTCATTTATTTTACATTGTAGTAGATACTCTTAATTGCCATATTTGTTATACTTGTTACTACTAACCATTGTGTGAATCTTTTTGTTGTTAGTTTTTAAGAGTACTGGACGCGCCCGAACCGGTTATAATAAAACTACACTAATGGGGATGATTAAGGTCAAGCGGATCCTAGATCAAGGACACTAAACAACTAAACTACAACGGGAATTAAAAGGGTGCGCTGGTGGTTCACCTATCGCAAGTGTACAAGTCGTACGAGTGGTAAAGGGTACACTAGTAAGGGTGGTCGTTCCCATGGGGAGGTAACTTAGCTAACAAGTAATTCTAAGTTATCATTGATTATCGGTTTCTAATTCCTAACAAGTTCACTAATTAATATTATCTAAATCAATTATACTAAGCTTGTAATGAACTAAATTACCAAATCTACTACAACAATATAGGATTAAGCTAGATTAAAAAATGTTAGGGGATTGAGTCATTCAAGTAACAACCATTTCATTAACCAATCATTCATTAAGCCCAATCACAACCATTCTAAGACATGCATTTCATCATCAATAATATAAAGCACCAAATTCATCATCTTACACATAATCTAAAATCATAGATAAGTGATTAAGAGACAATTTCGGAATAGTGATGTAGAGATTCTCTAACTAACCAAAGTTATGAATTACTTAGAGAAATCTCTATAAAATGGATAGTGAAAGGTTCATACACATACTGGACACTTTATGCATGAATATCAACTACCAAGTGTGTACAAATATATGTATATGCAAGACATATCATCCACATATCATTATAGTTCATAATACACACATCCAAAACCTTAGAGAGTGAAATAACAAATGGATTGATTAATCAATGGTTTAATTACAAGAGTTACATCAATCCCCCAACAAAAGGGTTTAGTTACACATAGAAGTACATAAACTAGAAACTACAAAGGAAGAGCAAAACAAACCCATTTGGATTGTTTTCTTGGCCAAGATGACTCCTCCTTGCAATCCAAGTACAATATCCTTCTAGAGCAACTCACAAAGATCAAGTCTAAGTAACTAAAAGTGGTGTTTGGCTACCTAGAAATAGAAACTAAAACCAAGTGAGAGAGTTCTTCTCTCTCTAAGATTCTACAAACTTAAACTAAGTTGTGGTGTAGTAACTAATTTGTCTAGGGTAAGTTATCTAAATATATATATATATATATAGTAAGGTGTGTTCAACAAGATAAGGTGATAGGAGAGGCAAGTGGGATGAGTTGGCATCAGCTGGAAGTGTTCCCACGGGTTCGCAACCTCTAGCTCGCGGTTTTATTCCCGTTGGAGTGAACTCATGGTGAAAACTGAAGAATTCCTATTTGGCTTGCTGGACAAGTCTCTCGGCATGAACTCACGGGTATGTCGCAGGTTTGGACTACTTTAAGCGGGAACAATCCAGAAGCTTGAACTCGGCCATAGAGGTTTGCTGGATTTTGAGGAGAGAGAACCCTTGTATGGGAAGCTGAAACTGGTGGAAAACTGACCGGAGTGACGTTAGTGGTCGATCTGGGTGGAGAATCGTCAGAAATGTTGTCGAAAAACGGCTGAAATCACCGGTTAAACATCGGGTCAAGAACCGGGTCAACGGTCTGGTTTGCGGGTCTGTTCTGCCCCATCTATAGGTTGAAGACACGTGACGTCATGTTGACGTCACGTTTGTATCAGCATCAGCAGCAAAACGCTGCGTTCCACTTATGACATGGCAGGTGACACTTGCCTTTGCTGGTGAATTACATGCAACTTAATAGAATCTGCAATACTTTCTCCAGATTTGCACTTTTACGCCAGAATCTCCATAATTACGTAATTGTCCTCTTTTTCACACGATTTTGCTACTTTCCTCTAGTTTGCGTCTAAAATACCCCTAATGAGCTGAAATACCTAAAAAACACTTATTTACATCATTAAACATCAAAAAGGCTCAGAAAACGGATACAAAAGCTAAGTTAAGGAGCGCTAAATGTGAACATTTATAACACGATCAGTACTTTGATAGTTTGTTTGTGTAAAAATCAAAGTCCGAAAAAGGTGTTGAAAATTGGTTCCAACCTATTCACCCCCCTAGGTTGCTAGATATCCATCTTAGGAAATTTTAGAATAAGCAGCCTTGAAAGAAACACGACCATCCTAAGAATTAGCCCAAACCAGAGAATCCACTACAAGAGAAATCGCAATCGCAATTCGATTAATCCGAAAACACAGATCCGGGAAGCGCGCTAAAAAACAATAGTCAAGCACGCCCATCTACCCTCCTAAATAAAATCTAAGACTCTCGTTTGAAGCGAATTAGCTAAAAAAATCTGGAATCCATAAAAGCTCCAAAATGGGAACCCCAAGCCAATTATCACACCAAAAGTCCTACTGAGAGTTCTCGTTAACCAACCAGATACCTTCCTTATGAATGGAAGTATAATTGGTCCGAAGAGAAGACCAAATCGTGCAAGTGACATACCCTGCATGAGGCTTCTACAGCTACCTGAGATACCTCTTCTAAAGAAACGAGAAAGCATCATAAACTTCTAAGTGAATGTTCGCAACAACGAGTTGTTCAGTAACCCAAGATTTTTCAAACCAAAACCACCCTAAAAGTAAGGCCTACAACAACGATCTCAAGCGATCCGAACCAACTTAGTCTTCTCACAAGAACCAGTCCACAAAAAGTTCCTCAACTTGTAGTTAATCAACGATATATAGAAGAAGGCTACTTGTAAATCATGAAAATGCACAAGTGAACAAGTGATGACCGACCTGACCAAAGTAGCACGACCGGCCAAAGAGAGGGACTTGCCCTCCATTTAACAAATTTAGATAATATCTTATCCTCAATAAGCTGTAACACTGCCTTTCGAGCCTTACCTTAAAAAAAAAGGGACACCGAAATAAGAGAACAGAAGCTGCCCGATCTACATACCAATTAGAGCCTACAAACTACCAATCCGAGAAGGGGAGATAGAAGATCCGAAATAAATGGAGGACTTACCCTAGTTAACCAACTGGCCTGAAATATCACCATAATCCCCGAAAGCTCCTATGATATTCTTCAGATTCTTTTAAGTGCCTCTGCAAAAGATCAGAACATCATTTGCATAAAGCAAATGAGTTAGAGAAAAAAAAAACACATTGGGGAAGAAATAGGCAAAATCTAAGAAAAACCCACCGTCCTCGTCAATAATCTACAAAGGAAATCCTCAGCAATACTAAACAAAAGCAGAGAGAAAAGATCTCCTTGACGATCCCCTCTACAGTAGCAGAAGTAACCCTCTAGGACCCTATTCAATAGAACCAAAAACCTAGATGAACGAAGAATGCCGTCTATCCAATCCATAAAAACAGAAGAAAACCCAAAAGTCTGAAGCAGTCTACAAAGGAAAGACCAATCCAAGGTGTTAAAAGCCTTGCAGATATCAATCTTCATGGCCAAGTTACCTCATAGCACTTCTTCTGCACAACATTCGCACAGTCTAAAGCTAAAGCAATACAATCATCAATATGCTAGTCTTGAATAAATCTGAACTGTTGAGGAGAAATAATCATGGCCAGAACCCAAGCTAAACTATCATCCAAAATCTTCGAAGAAATTTTGAACAAAAAATTACTCAGCACAATTGGCTGAAATTGATCAATTGAAATTGATCAATTGAAATTGAGTCCCTCAGCTTCGGAAAAAGAATAATGAAGCTGGAATTGATGTCCGTGAAAATAATTGCAGTGATGAAAAAATCTTGAACGGCGAGGATTACGTCACTACTTACAACATCCCAACATCTTTGATAAAATCAACCAGAAACCCTTCTGGTCCAATGGCAGAAGCATCATTCATAGAAAATGCTGTATCATGACTATCATTGTAGATGGAACACTAATCAAGAAAGCGTTCTCTACCGCAGTCACCAAGGAAAGAATCACATCATTTACAATAGATAAATCTCTCCCAACTCAAGAAACATCCGAGGAAAAGAGGTCAGAATAATAATTGATGATGTGATCCCTGATGGTAATCCAATCTTTCGAGAGAACCCCATTAATCGAGAGGGATGAAATAGCATTACGATACTGCCTACGTCTGATAGAGGCATGAAAAAAAGATGTGTTCTGATCCCCATCACGAAGCCACCTAACTTTGGATCGATCTCGAAAAAAGCACTCACGTCTACGTAAGAACACATCCAGCTCAGAATGAACACTCGGCCACGACCATAAAAAGATCATCTAAAAAACCCCAGTTAGACAGATCCAGCTGAATGGAATGAAGCTCCGCAGACTTCACAGCAATGGCAAAATTAAGATACCTAAAAACCTCCCAATTCGAAGTCTGGAAAGCCTTCTTAAAGCTACTCAACTTACTAATAACAACCTGAGGATGCCTACCCAGAACAGCAAAGCTCCAAATCCTACGAACAATAGCTATAAAATTAGGATGCTCTAGTCACATGCTCAAAATGAAGAGCCATAAAATGAAGAAACCGAAATGGCCTAGGACTAGAAACCCTCAAAATCTGATAACCAAACCAACAACAGACAGTGATCAAAACAAATACGGGGAAGAGCCACACATGAAATTTCCTGCCAACAAGAAATGCAACCATCCAAAATCAAAACTTTATCTTATCGTATCTCAACTCTAGTGCGGGTAATGTGACCTTTAACCCAAGTGAAACAGGTGCCCTGAGAACGAATACCAACCAAATTACAATCCTTAATCATCGACCTGAAATCCTCACAAGAACTACGGGCAAGAGAACGAGAACCCAAAGCCTCATGAATACCTAGAATAGCATTAAAATCCCCAACAACCAACCAGGAAAATGAAACCAAACTAACTATATCTCGAGGAGACTTCCAAAGCAACCTACGAACCATCGCAGTAGTGCTTGCATAAACAAAAGTGTACAAGTGCATCCGAGAACCGATCGAGAGCGAAATAGTAAGATATTGTTCTTGACAGTGAACTATCTGAGCATCAGGAAATGAAGCACAAACGAAAACCCAAATAGTCGGAATCAACTCACTTCTATCATTCAAGCCCACTAGATGAAGACTGAGCGAAGACCATTAACTAGAAGAAATAGAGGAAAAATCCACCATAGGCTCAGCAATACAAACCAAAGCATGTATATATAAATGGCACAACTACCTAAAAACCCGTATTGTGGGCTTACCCTAGATCCCAAGACAGCTCCAAAAGAGAACATTAATCATCGAAAACTATCGGAGGAGCCTGGTATCCAGACTTTAAAGAAGCTAGCCTATGCTAAACCCTTAAAACTCTCTGCGCAACATCAGCATCGACTAACTTACCCTCCTCCACTTAGGAAGCCTGGGAAGAATCTGCAATGAGGTGAAGCTCGACCTTAGATTCTAACAACGGATCCAAGTGTTGAATCTGCACCCAAGGATCCACAAACAAAGAACAAGAAATATTATATCTATCTCATAAGCTACTCTGATCCATATTGACATTCAGAGCCAAAGACACAACTGCCTCCTCAAATGACTGATTGCCTGAAACCTTCTGAACCTAACTTCTTGATGAATCGTAAAACCTAGTGAAGAAGATTACCTATATAAAATGCTAGAGACCATAAGGCGAACCTGATTGACCATTGAAAAGCCTTGAACAACAGTCCTCGAATCATGCACCCCTCCCACCCTTGAACTGATATAACTAACAGAAGAACTAGCAACCAGAATTAAATAAGTGGACCCCGTTATGAAATCCTAAACCTTTGCTAATCCGCAATGCCAAGGAAATCATCGGAGGAACCAAACTCGAATCCACTATCAAAATAACTGAGATAGCCAACGAAGATGGATCCGAAGAAAGAATCGAACCAGTGGACGAAATGGAACCTGAGATCAAATTAGACCCTACTCAAGTACAGACAACGACTGAATCATGACCGCCTAGATCCTGGTGAATAACTGAATAAATATTGGATAACAGGAACTCTTTCTGAGGTGCAATAACAAGGCGATAAACCGATTTAGAAAAAGGGGTCCAAACAAGCTAAAAATCATCATCCCTAGAAACTCTAGAATCCCCCACTTTTTCTTGGGTCGATTTTGAAGAACTAGTCGGAGGAACCTTAAAAGACTAGTTCCAATGATAAGAACCGGACAAATGACCTATAGAAGAGCAAGTGGAGCAAAAAGCAGGGAGATTCTCATACTCAACAACTATAAAAGAATTATGAAATTCATCCCTTTCCAGCAACACTGAAGTAGGCAGCACTGATAACACATCCACATCAACTAGAACTCTAGCATAATGACCAAAATCCCCGTCACTAATGTAAGTTCCTCATATTGTGATTGGCTTATTTTATTGACAAACCACATTTGGGGTTTAAATGTGTAAGGGTATACTATGTCTTCATTATGCATGATCGAGCTTCAAAGGCACTCTCAAAACATCAAGCTCTTCAAGGTATATCACTTGTGCTTAACTCTTGAAGAGATTAGTTGCACACACATACACACACACACACACACATACACACACTCTTCATGCATGTTTTATTCATCTTGCATTTGTGTTTCAAATTCTTATATATATGCTTTCTTCACTTCCCACATGTGCACTTTGTTGTTAGATCTAAGTATGGTTTTGAGTAATGAAATTCTGTTCTTGATGTTTGATCAGAATCGTCAACATTGCACAATGGTATGCTTACTTTTAGCTCGATGTGTGTCCTCCGGAGATGGTCCAAGTGGGCGGGTCCATACCCACGCACGACCTGCGTAGTGCACTCAGGTTGTTTTTCTAGCTCCCGATGCACGAGTAATGCATAAGTCTATACTCGCGCAGTCACTGGAGAAGTGACTTGTGGGGTTTTTCAAGGTCCTGGTGCGCAGTTGGTGCACTTCTCTATACTCGTGTAGTTCTCTCAGGTTTCTTTTCATGCACCCAGTACGAGGGTCCATACCCATGCACTGGACCCGCGTAGTGTCCAGGTTCAGCCTTATTTTTCCAAAACATTGTAGTTTCTCTTAGGGCTCATATATATATATATATGTTGTCTTCTCTCTAGTTTGCTTTAAGAGTTCAAAATCCTATCTTTAAGAGATAAAGTGTTTTTCAAGGGAGAGAGAGACTTCCAAGAACTCACATTTACTCAACCAAACACATTCCTATGAGTATCTAGCATCATCCAAGCATGGCTTTTCTTTGTTTCTTTAACTAGGTAATTTGAACATGCCATAGAACTTCTTGTTTTATCTTTTGTTCATGTTTGCCTAAGATTAACATTTTTTTTGTGATTAAATGCATGACTCTTTGCTTAATGTTGTTTCTAACATGTTTAAGTCTTTGTTTGTTGATTGAGATGTGTTGTTTGCTGATAGCTTGCATCTAGGACAATATTTTCCTTTAGCTAAATCTTTTTGCCTTGCATTTAGATGTTGATATCTAGGATTGTTTTACTTGCCATTATTGAATCTCTAGATAAGCATTTAATGTAGCCTAGCATTAATTGCATTTTGGTTATTGTCATATATTCACATAGGTTGTTTATCTCTTCATTGAGTGTTAATCCTTGTGACTAAGTGAATTAGTGCACAAGCAATTAGTCTAGAATCACTATAAAAGGCTTGAAGGTTGTAGTGATGGGTTAGTGACCTAGAATGGTGTGACTTAAGGTCAACCTAGGTTGTAAACATCATCATATATAGTGGATTTGAGGACCGTGTGTGGCCAGATGGATAGCCCGTGAGTTTTGCCCAGTTGAAGGGTTTCTCACGTAAATCAATTTTTATGTTTTTATTGTTCTATGCATATTTATTATTGGTTTATTGGTTGCTAATATGAGCCCAAGTTGTTGAAATTGATTAAGTCGAAAAGTTGGTAATTATTCTATTAAAACCTATTCAACCTCGTGCCCCCCCCTAATCGCCCCCTCCTTCCCTCCCTCCATTTAGGTTAGTTTAGAAACTCTTATGTATTTTCAACTAGTATTCTTGTCCAACCACAGTGGCACCCCAGTCCCTCTAGTCAAGTCAAATGATTTTCAGATGCCAGTATCCCCATGATAGATCAAAGAACCTAACCCAAACCTGAGCATTGATGGACTTTTGTAGCGATGGGTTAAAATTCGAGACACAAGGCTGAAAGTGAAAAATACTCGGTTTCAGATGAACTAAACCTAACCCCTCAAAAAAGATTCTTCTCAGCAAGAGACTTTAAGAGAATCTGATAATAGCCTCTCCCCTAGAGATATAAGGCGTCAATCAAAATTCAGCATCCAATGCTTGCTAAGTCTCGCCTAAAGATCCACAAGCTTTTTGAGTCGTTCACTACTAAAAAGCACCACACGACCAATAAGAGCATTCCTACACAACTTAAGACGGGCCTGATAAGCAACCAAATCCACCCGAACTAAAACATACCCCTCTTTCTTAGAAGACACTGATGGCACCGGTAAAGTCTCAAGAGGAGAAGATTTGAGAACGGATCTAAATAGGCTAAAAACCATCATCCCCATAAACTCTAGAATCCCTCGCTTTTTCCTGGGTTGATTTTGAAGAACTAGTCGTAGAAACCTTAGAAGACTTGTTCCAATGTCAAGAACTGGGAAAATGACCTATAGAAGAGCAAGTGGGGCAAAAAGTCGAGAGATTCTCATACTCAACACCTAAAAAAAAAAAATTAAAAAATTAAAATAAAAATAATAAAAATAATAAAATAAAAAACTATGAAATTCATCCCTCTCTAGCAACATTGAAGTAGGTAGCACTGATGACACATCCATATCAAATAGAACTCTAGCATAACAAACAAAATCCCCATCACTAGTTCCCTTGTCCAACTGTAGTGGCACCTCGATCATTCTAGCCAAGTCAAAAAAAATTTGGATGCCAATATTCTCATGATAGATCAAAGAACCTAACTCAAACCTGAGCATTACTGGACTACTGTACCGATGGGTTAAAATCCGGGACCCAAGGCTAAAGGCGAAGAATACCTGGCTTCAGATGAACTAAACCTAACCCCAAACAAGATTCTTCTCAATAGGAGACTTCAAAAAAATATGATAATAGCCTTTCCCTATAGATATAAGTCGCCAATAATAATTCAGTATCAATGCTTACTAAGTCTCGCCTTAAAATCCACAAGCTTCCAGGGCCGCTCTGTTAGGATTATGCTCAATAGCAAGAGTGTAATGTTGTAATTAACAATCTTTTTCATATTAATAAAGTGATTTCTGGTTTAGCAAATCGTATAGCATTTATAGTTTGTATTATAATTGTCAAAGTAAATAATCATAAGGTCTAAAGACTATGGGAAAAGAAGAATTGTTCGTACATCTGGATATGTATGTGGTAGACACAATTCTTTAGTTAGTCTTGAATATTGTTCACAACTTAAGTTAAAGGTTGGGCACCTTTATCTTGTTAAAGTTGTAGAATTCTTTTGCTAGCATTTGAGTGGGATCAAATGAGATATGATGAGTCTAAAATCATCGGAGTGTCTTCGAGCAAAAGGATCTAGTGCACTGGGTGCATTGAACTGGATCACAATGAAAAGCTTTATCTAGAACCGTCAATAGATAATAGTCTTTTCATTATCAGGACAATCGGAGAGTCTATCTTAATCCTGAGATAAATGATGGACTTATGGTTGCAAGTGATATCATTTGAGTTATCAATGAGTACGATTATATCGCATAGTCTATCCTCGATAGTTTGGTGATATTCATTTGTTAATCGATAGAGGACTTCATTTATAGATATGGACATCGTGGCTCCATTTAATTAAATGAGAGTATAATATCATCATATGGATGTTTTGAGGTAATTGGATATTAAATCTCAACGTTGAGTTTTCAATAGTGTCTATTGAAAACATGGCTTCTGGACAAGTCAAAATATCCAAGTTCAAAACGTGGTCATATGAGTAAATATGGTAACTTGGAGAGTTATAGGCGGTCTATGAACTCTTGGCGATTACTGATATTAATCACGAGGATACACTATCTTCAATATGATTGTCTAGGGTATGAATGAGGAGCATCTTCCTTTTCTATCTTTATTTAAGAGTTCAGTTTTAGCTCTTTAGTGGAATGAGTTAAAATTAATGGATCGGACCTAAGTGAATCATTTGTTGATTGTGATTAGGTTATGTCTATTGAAGCTTAAATTTAGATGGCCCGCCAAGATCCCCAATCCACACGGACTTGCATGGATCACTTGATATATTCTACCGGACCAATTTAAGGGTCCATCTAGAATTGCATTTAATATATTAAGAATATAATTTGCACATTATTTAAGTAATGGGCTGCTCAATTATATTAATATATTAATGAAAGACATGTGGGCTTGTTTCTTTTAGTAAGAATGGGTCTGGTTCACATGTGGGCTTTTTTATTTAAAGTCCAATGGATTAAATGAAATAGGAAAATAATATTAGGCCCATCTTATATATAAGTGGGGCGGCTAGGTTAAAGTTTTGACCTAAAAATATTATTTTGTTTCATTTGTTTTAATTAAATAAGAATTAATTGATTTATTGATTAATTGTTTAATTAAAGAAACAAATCTTTCCTAAAAGTAAAAGACTTGTTTGATAAGTAAATAAATAAATTAGTATTATTTATTTAATCAAATAAGGAGTCTTTTTTTTTTTTTAGTCAAATAAAAGAATAAAAAATAAAAGAGTTGGATTAGGGTTTGAAGTCTATAAAGTTAAAAAGAATTAGGGTTGAATTTCAGTCACCCTATATAAGTGACATGATGAAATTCGGCCAACCCTAACTAGATACTACATAGAATTCGGCAACCCTAAAGGAAAAAGAAGAAATATTCGGCCAACCTATATATATGTTCTTATAGGGTGCGGCCACATCAATAAATTGGTGCTTGAGTTTTTATTTTCTTTCTTCTTCTTCTTAATTCTAAGAGAGTTTTTATTCTAGAGAGACAAAAAGGAGTGAAAAATTATTCTTTGATAGTATACAATTGCTTAAACATCAATAAGCTTGTGTATACGATATCGATCTAGGTTCACGCGAGTTTCGATCATAAGATTGTGAACTCAAAAGTGACCGGAATAATTTTGACATTCTTTTGATTGTTTTGTGACTAACAAAAAAAAAAAAAAGTATTTGTTTGGTCCATTCACAGGTTTGCAATTCAAAGGAAAGGGAGACCACGCTCCTAGGTGATCCACGTTCGTGCTCGGATTGAAGGTCTTGCGGATTACCATCGACGTAAGTCAATCGGATCACGCGACAAGAGGTAATTTACTTTTGTTGATATATATGCATGTTTATTGATTAAAAGGGTTTAAGGTTCATAAAGGAAAAATTTTAAAAGTCACTAAATCGTCTTTAGTATCGCTTCCGCTGCGTGTAACACTTTTATTTGTTTATTTTTCCCTACAATTGGTATCAGAGCCTAGGTTGAACCCTTTTAATTAATTAACGTATATATACGTGGATCTATTTCTTTTTATTGTGATTATGCATGTTTAGAAAGAGATGACACTCTAGGTATTCAAATATATAATTACATGTGATGTATGGATTTATATATATTTTATGTGGTTTGTTATTGCTCGATTTTGACCCTAGATTTTCAATGTAATTTTTGTTTCGGAGTTGTAACAAGAAGGGTGGTCTATTATCGCCATAATTCCTTCTTGGTAGATTGCTAGGTTTTATTTTTTTATATATATGTGCAGTATTTTTTTAGGGTTACTGCAGTTTTTTTTATTTATTTTTAGTATGTGCAGTTTTTGGTTTGTAAAAATACTGCAGTGAATAAAAAAAAAAAAAAATTAATACTGCAGTATTTATTATATATATACTGCCGTAATATATTTAGGTCTTAGAGATTCGAAGACACGAAGCAAAACGAAGCAACCGGAACCAAGTACGAGCACCGTGCGCACCCTAGGAGTGGATTGGGCTGCACATGACAAGCCCAAACTTTGGTGGGCTGCGCATGGCAGCCTTGTGTGGCCTTATGGGCTGCGCAAGGCAGCCCCTTTGTGGGGTTGTGGGCTGCGCACGCCCATGGGAAAGGCCGAAGGATGAGCGTATGGTTGATGGGCCACCTGAAGATCTTGTATTCCTGACAAATTGTAATTTACTTGTTTTTCTAGGATGGGCCAAAATTGTTGCTATTTAATTTATGCTTAAATATTACAATATTTGTTATTGTATGATAACATGACATATAGAATAGGAGTGCCACGCATATATCTCTTTTGGTATGAACATGCATTGAATGATTTAGGTATCTAAATTGGCATCTAGATAACTCGGTAAATCATTCTATGGGATTTAATCACACGCCTTAAATAATTGAGTGGGAGAAGGTGTTTTGGTAACACCTATGGCCTCCAAGGTTAGTTGAGCTTTATTATTTATTGGTAATCCCCCCAAGGGGCGTCCATGAATGGAATTTAGCAACATACTTCCTTACAAGGATAGACTAGACAATGGACTCAAACGAGATCTACTCCCCAAGGAGGGATTTTCGTGAGAGAAAATTGAGGGTCGATATCTTGGTAACACACTCAATGTAATTTTATTGATATCCTCCCAAGAGTTCTTGTCAGTAAAATTGCAAGGCTAAAATTGAAAACGCTGGTTGTTATGTTAACAATTAGGTGGGACCTAGTCTAACTAGTAAATGGTGCGAACTCCCAAAGGAGGCGTAACATTTATGGGTGTTAGATCACCGTTGAATTTTATGATTGAGTTATTTATTTAATTCAAGATAAATATTTAAAAGTGCTTTATCATGATTATTTACTTATATATGTTTTGTTTTATTCAGAAATCATGACCCCATCACTTATGAACATCCTGAAAGATAACACTTTAACTGGAGATAATTATGTCACATGGAAAAGGAAAATTGGGTTGTTACTGCAAAGTGAAAAACATAAGTTTGTTCTAACTACTCCTAAACCACCTGCTCCTAATAATGAATCTAGCATAATGTGTAGAGATGAGTATGAGCAGTGGAAGACTTCAGATGATATGGCAAAATGTTACATTATGGCCACTATCTCCGACGTGTTGCAACAGCAGCATGAAGGAATGGAGTCCGCTGCTGATATAATGATGTCTCTAGAGGAGATGTTTGCTATGAAGTCTAGGACGACTAAGAGAGAGGCAGTGACTGCTTTTATGAATCTTAGGATGAAACCTGGACAGGCTGTGAAAGATCACATGATGAAAGTCATAGCACATCTCAACATTGCTGAACTGCATGGCGCTGAGATAGATGGTGAGACAAAGATTGATATGGTTGTCAATTCATTGTCAGATTCCTTTGATCAGTTCAAATTGGACTACACTTTGAACAAAAAGGAATACACCTTACAAGGCCTGATGCAAGATGTTCAAAGTGCTGAAAAGATCCTTGTGAAAGGCAAAGGTCAAGAGATTCATATGGTTGGTAAAGTTGCTACTGTTAAGGCCCGTCAAAAGGTCAAGAAACAACAGAAGAAAAAGCAACTTGGGCCTATCAAGAAGGAGACCAAGAAAGTAACCAAGATCAAAGGGAAATGCTTCCTTTGTGGTGAAAAGGGACATTGGAAGAGAAATTGCCCAAAGTCCCAGAACAAGAAGGAAGAAGGTAATTTGAATTATCTAGAAACATGTTTTTTGGCTGATTCTACAGATTCTTGGATCATAGACTCAGGAGCCACTAATCATGTTTGTTATTCCTTGCAGGGGTTTCAAGAAAGGAGAAAGCTGAGTAAGAATGAAATCAATTTGCGCTTGGGCAACGGAACGTTAGTGTCTGCAAGTGCAGTGGGAGATATTAGAGTTTATTTGGATTCTAGAAGGCATTTAGATTTAATAGACGTTTATTATGTACCTCAATTCAAGAGGAATTTAATTTCAGTTTCTTGTTTGAATAAATTTGGATATTCGGTTACTTTTAATAAAGTTTTTATTATTAGTAAGAATGACAAAATTATTTGCCAAGGTACATTGGAAAACGGTCTATACTTTTTGCATAGAAATATCTCTCACTCGTTAGACACAGAAATAACGGAACCTAATCATAAAAGAGTAAAATTATCAACAGATGAAACCTACCTTTGGCATTTACGCTTAGGTCATATTAACCTTAATAGGATTAAAAGATTGGTAAGTGACGGACCTTTAAGTGACTTAAAGGTTGATGATCTACCAACTTGTGAATCTTGTTTGGAAGGTAAAATGACCAAAAGGACGTTCTCTGCCAAAGGTGCAAGAGCCACTGAATGTTTAGGATTGATACACACTGATGTATGTGGACCTATGAGCATTCAAGCTAGAGGTGGATATGAGTACTTCATCACCTTCACGGATGATTACTCAAGATTTGGTTATGTGTATCTCATGAGACATAAGTCGGATGCTTTTGACATGTTCAAAGCATTCAAAGCTGAAGTGGAAAATCAGCTTGAGAAACACATAAAAATCTTGAGATCTGATCGTGGTGGAGAATATCTATCTGGTGAGTTTCAGCAATATCTTATTGATAATGGGATAGTTTCTCAGTTTTCTGCACCAGGTACACCTCAACAGAATGGGGTAGCAGAAAGGAGAAATAGAACTCTTTTGGATATGGTTAGGTCTATGTTGAGTTATTCAACGCTTCCTATTTCTTTTTGGGGATATGCTTTACAAACTGCTATATACATTCTAAACGATGTACCATCTAAGTCTGTTCCTAAAACACCGCATGAGTTGTGGACTGGGCGCAAGCCTAGTTTACAACACTTAAGGATATTTGGTTGTCCTGCGCATGTGTTAAAAGGAAAGACAGAAAAGATGGAGTCCCGTTCAGAAACATGTATATTTGTAGGGTATCCAAAAGAAACTAAAGGATATTATTTCTATAGTCCTTCAGATCTTAAAGTATTTGTTTCGACAAATGCTAAATTTCTGGAAAAGGACTATATGAATGATTTTGTGCCTAGAAGTAGAATTGTCCTGAATGAGATGTCAGGAGATACAATTCCACGAGAGGTTGCACAACCTAACCCAATTGTAAGTTCCGATCCAACACAAGATCAACAACCTACCATTCCTCGTCGTAGTGGGAGGGTTAGAACACAACCCGAAAGATACATCGGTCTGGGAGAATCAGTGGAGAATCTCCCGGACGACGATGATCCCTATACGTACAAGGAAGCTATGGAGGATGTTGATAGTCGCCATTGGCAAAAGGCAATGCAATCCGAGATTGAATCTATGTTCGATAACAAAGTCTGGTCCCTTGTAGACTTGCCTAAAGGGATAAAACCCATTGGGTGCAAGTGGGTATACAAGAGGAAAAGAGGTATGGATGGAAAGGTGGAAACCTTTAAAGCTAGATTGGTAGCTAAAGGGTATACACAGAAAGAAGGTATCGATTACGAGGAAACCTTCTCTCCTGTGGCCATGCTTAAATCCATTAGGATACTCTTATCCATTGCAGCATCTTTAGATTTAGAGATTTGGCAAATGGACGTCAAGACAGCTTTCCTAAATGGAAGTCTTGACGAAAGCATCTACATGATGCAACCAGAGGGATTCATTGAAAAGGGCCAAGTGGATAAGGTATGCAAGTTGCAGAAATCCATATATGGATTAAAGCAAGCATCCAGATCCTGGAACATAAGGTTTGATCAAGCTGTCAAAGGTTTTGGATTTATTCAGAATCCTGACGAACCTTGTGTATACAAAAGGATTAAAGGCGACAAGTTGGTTTTCCTGATTCTTTATGTTGATGATATACTACTCATTGGAAACGATGTAGGTGTATTGACATCAGTAAAAGAATGGTTAGCAAAACAATTTGATATGAAGGACTTAGGAGAAGCAAGTTTTATTCTAGGTATCCAAGTAATAAGGGATAGAAAGAATAGAACGATTGCATTATCCCAAGCTTCATACATAGACAAAATCTTGTCTAGGTTTTCCATGCAGGATTCCAAGAAAGGTATGTTACCTTTCAGACATGGAATCAAGCTTTCTAAGGAACAAGTTCCTAAGAATGAGCATGAAGAGCAATTCATGAGTAGAGTTCCATATGCCTCGGCAGTTGGAAGTCTCATGTATGCAATGCTCTGTACTAGACCAGATATTTGTTTTGCTGTTGGCATAGTTAGCAGGTTTCAATCGAAACCTGGACCTGATCACTGGACGGCAGTCAAGCATATTTTCAAGTATCTTAAGAGAACGAGAGATAATATGCTTGTATACTCTGGAGGGGATTTGGTTCCCGTTGGGTATACAGATTCTGATTTCCAATCAGATTCTGACTCCAGAAAATCCACATCAGGGGCTGTGTTTACTATTGGAGGAGGAGCAGTTATATGGAGGAGTATCAAGCAATCTTGTATTGCTGATTCCACCATGGAAGCTGAGTATGTTGCTGCATGCGAAGCTGCCAAAGAGGCTGTTTGGCTCCGCCAATTCTTGATTGACTTAGAAGTGGTTCCTAGTGCGAATAAGCAGATCACTATCTACTGTGACAACAGTGGAGCAGTGGCTAATTCGAAAGAACCAAGAAGTCACAAGAGAGGTAAACACATTGAAAGAAAGTATCATCTTTTAAGGGAGATTGTTCAAAGAGGTGACGTGACGATTACCAAAATCGCGTCAGCAGAAAATCTAGCGGATCCCTTCACAAAGGCTCTACCTCAGAAGAGTTTCGATGGGCATCTAGAGAATATGGGCTTGAGAGATATGACACATTTGCTATAGCGCAAGTGGGAGATTGTTAGGATTATGCTCAATAGCAAGAGTGTAATGTTGTAATTAACAATCTTTTTCATATTAATAAAGTGATTTCTGGTTTAACAAATCGTATAGCATTTATAGTTTGTATTATAATTGTCAAAGTAAATAATCATAAGGTCTAAAGACTATGGGAAAAGAAGAATTGTTCGTACATCTGGATATGTATGTGGTAGACACAATTCTTTAGTTAGTCTTGAATATTGTTCACAACTTAAGTTAAAGGTTGGGCACCTTTATCTTGTTAAAGTTGTAGAATTCTTTTGCTAGCATTTGAGTGGGATCAAATGAGATATGATGAGTCTAAAATCATCGGAGTGTCTTCGAGCAAAAGGATCTAGTGCACTGGGTGCATTGAACTGGATCACAATGAAAAGCTTTATCTAGAACCGTCAATAGATAATAGTCTTTTCATTATCAGGACAATCGGAGGGTCTATCTTAATCCTGAGATAAATGATGGACTTATGGTTGCAAGTGATATCATTTGAGTTATCAATGAGTACGATTATATCGCATAGTCTATCCTCGATAGTTTGGTGATATTCATTTGTTAATCGATAGAGGACTTCATTTATAGATATGGACATCGTGGCTCCATTTAATTAAATGAGAGTATAATATCATCATATGGATGTTTTGAGGTAATTGGATATTAAATCTCAACGTTGAGTTTTCAATAGTGTCTATTGAAAACATGGCTTCTGGACAAGTCAAAATATCCAAGTTCAAAACGTGGTCATATGAGTAAATATGGTAACTTGGAGAGTTATAGGCGGTCTATGAACTCTTGGCGATTACTGATATTAATCACGAGGATACACTATCTCCAATATGATTGTCTAGGGTATGAATGAGGAGCATCTTCCTTTTCTATCTTTATTTAAGAGTTCAGTTTTAGCTCTTTAGTGGAATGAGTTAAAATTAATGGATCGGACCTAAGTGAATCATTTGTTGATTGTGATTAGGTTATGTCTATTGAAGCTTAAATTTAGATGGCCCGCCAAGATCCCCAATCCACACGGACTTGCATGGATCACTTGATATATTCTACCGGACCAATTTAAGGGTCCATCTAGAATTGCATTTAATATATTAAGAATATAATTTGCACATTATTTAAGTAATGGGCTGCTCAATTATATTAATATATTAATGAAAGACATGTGGGCTTGTTTCTTTTAGTAAGAATGGGTCTGGTTCACATGTGGGCTTTTTTATTTAAAGTCCAATGGATTAAATGAAATAGGAAAATAATATTAGGCCCATCTTATATATAAGTGGGGCGGCTAGGTTAAGGTTTTGACCTAAAAATATTATTTTGTTTCATTTGTTTTAATTAAATAAGAATTAATTGATTTATTGATTAATTGTTTAATTAAAGAAACAAATCTTTCCTAAAAGTAAAAGACTTGTTTGATAAGTAAATAAATAAATTAGTATTATTTATTTAATCAAATAAGGAGTCTTTTTTTTTTTTTAGTCAAATAAAAGAATAAAAATAAAAGAGTTGGATTAGGGTTTGAAGTCTATAAAGTTAAAAAGAATTAGGGTTGAATTTCAGTCACCCTATATAAGTGACATGATGAAATTCGGCCAACCCTAATTAGATACTACATAGAATTCGGCAACCCTAAAGGAAAAAGAAGAAAAATTCGGCCAACCTATATATATGTTCTTATAGGGTGCGGCCACATCAATAAATTGGTGCTTGAGTTTTTACTTTCTTTCTTCTTCTTCTTAATTCTAAGAGAGTTTTTATTCTAGAGAGACAAAAAGGAGTGAAAAATTATTCTTTGATAGTATACAATTGCTTAAACATCAATAAGCTTGTGTATACGATATCGATCTAGGTTCACGCGAGTTTCGATCATAAGATTGTGAACTCAAAAGTGACCGGAATAATTTTGACATTCTTTTGATTGTTTTATGACTAACAAAAAAAAAAAAAGAAAGTATTTGTTTGGTCCATTCACAGGTTTGCAATTCAAAAGAAAGGGAGACCACCGCTCCTAGGTGATCCACGTTCGTGCTCGGATTGAAGGTCTTGCGGATTACCATCGACGTAAGTCAATCGGATCACGCGACAAGAGGTAATTTACTTTTGTTGATATATATGCATGTTTATTGATTAAAAGGGTTTAAGGTTCATAAAGGAAAAATTTTAAAAGTCACTAAATCGTCTTTAGTATCGCTTCCGCTGCGTGTAACACTTTTATTTGTTTATTTTTCCCTACACGCTCACCATTGCAAAGCACCACACACCCAATAAGAGCATCCCTACACAACTCAAAACGGCTCTGGTAAGCAACCAGATCCACCCGAACAGAAACATACACTTCTTTCTTAGAGGGAACTGATGGCACCGATAAAGTCTCAACATGAGAAGATTTAAAGAGACCTGCAAAAGACATACCACCTTAGACTAGAGGCTCTGAACTCTGAATGGGACCCGTACTTGAATCTGGAACAATCACTGAGACACGCCCTTCAAGCTGATGAAGAATCGGTTTACCAACCAATGAACACACCCCACCGGATACGAGTAGACATAATGTTGGTTCGGTTCCACGTGTGAAACCGAATTGGAACCGTAGGCTTTGAAAACTGACCGAAACCAATTTTTTAATTTTGGAACCAGAACTAGAACCAAACTGTGAATCGGAACCAATAAGGTTCTGATTTTGGTTCTAAAAAATGAAGAACCGGACCGAAACTGTCCATTCAGTTTTGATTTTGAATCGACGGATCCAGTCTCTAATTTTTTTTAAATGGGTTTGAGACAGCTTTAACCCATAAATCACCTTCATCAACCAAATCACCTTTATCTCACACACAAATCACCAATATCTGATAACTTTTATCTCTCTCACAAATCTCCCCAACCCAGATTTTCCCAAATCACCTTTATATCACACACACACACACACACACACACACACACACACACACACACAAAGTCACAAATCAACGTCTCACCAGGCCACTACCGGTCCACCATCTGATCTTCACCATCTTATTCTTTCGGCTATTATTAGCTTCCCTTGGATTGATATTCTTCTTTCGTCTTTCATCTTCTTCTTTCTTCTTCTTTCTTCTTTGTTTTCTTTAGTTCTTCATCTTTCTTCTTCTTCTTTCTTAGATTGATCATCGATTGAGAGTCGAGAGAGAGGGAGAGAGAGAGAGAGTGAGAGAGAGAGATGAGATTAGGGATTGGAAATTTGAGGTTGGGTGATAAATTCTAATGAAGTATGAAGGTGATAAGGTGATTAGGGATTAGGAAATGGGAATTTGGGGTTAGGTCATGTGGGTGAGTAGGTGTAGGAAGGTTATTGGATTTTTTTTTTATAAAAAAAAAAAAAAAGAAACCGCAACTGTGGAACTAAAACTGTAACCGACGCCATGTCCAGATGTGAGAGGAACAACCCGAGAAGAGGAAGTCACTCCATTCACCGTGAAAAAATATATAAGGTGTATCTAAACAACCTAGGAAGAGGGGGTGGGGTGAATTGGCTGTTAATTGATTATTACCAATTTTTCGATTAGTCAATGTTAACATATAAAAACCCAAACACAAAAAAATATAAATCAAGTGTAAAGTGCGGAAATTAAATAACACTTGATTTTTACGTAGAAACCTTTAGCAAGGAAAAACCATGAGCTATTCTGCTACGGTTCTCAAATCTAATATATGTAATGATGTTTACAAGCTAGGTTGACCTCAACCATTCTCAGTGACTAACCCATCACTACTACTCATAGGACTTTTATAGTGATTCTAGACCAACCCTAGGCAACCTCCATATGAAGAGAAAGTTACACACTCAAGTGATCTCCACGATCCGCTACTCTTGGCGTGAGCACCTTCTAATCTACCCGCAGACCTTTTATAGAGGAGCTAGGACATTGCTTGTGCAACTTCACCTATAAGCCACTAGACTTTGACTCATGAAGAGAATTAAAAGTCTAAGTGCATATGAAAACTATACTCAACACAAAATATGTTAGACAAAAATATAATGCTTAACTAGATGTTATAATGCAAATCAAAACTCTAGTTATCAACAATGCCCACATGCTCATACATGACGACTCAATTAGATGCATAGAGATTCTAGCAACCTAATTGTCAACAAAACACACGTAAATATTCAAAAGCTTAACTAGTTGATTAAAAGACAATTTATCAACCCAGTCATCAATAAATCACACAAGAATGTTTATGACTTTGCTATTTAAGAAAAAATAACCTAATCAATTAAACTATCAAAATACAAACTCAATCATGTCATCATTAATCAATAAATGCATTCAATAAAAGATTTCTACAAATCATATGCAATAAAAACGAACACTTGGACTTTAAGAGCAATAAACAAAGATGATATGTTTGTTCGTACTTACCAAGTCAAGAATGATGAAGACCCATGGAAAACTGTTGCATGAAACATGTTAGATGCACATGGGTTTTGGGTTTGGAGAGTTAAAGAAGCAAGCTTTTAGCTTTCTCTCTCTAAGAATTACTTTCAATCACTAAAAACTTGATTTGCAGCACTATTAATCGGCCAAAGGAAGATGAAGATGAATATATAGAAGCCCTAAACTAAGCTACAACGTTTTGATTAAAAAATTAGAAACAATGCGTTTGGTGGTACACTATGACGAGTGTACCGCGGAATCATAAGGGGACACATCTGCCAACATTCGTAGTACAATTTCGTGGTTTGTTTTAACGAGCGTACTGTGAAAGCACACTAGAAAGTTTCATGGTTGGCAACATACGTAGTACACTACGATGAGACGAATCGCGGAAAACCCTTGCTGAGTTTCGTGGTTCTCAAAACCAAAGGGTGCGGTATGCTTTGACGAAGCGTATCGCGAAAATTCAAACACATTTAATTTCCAAGGGCAATTTTGTCTAATAACCATGAACCAAACCTGTAAGTTCCTCAAAGTTTGATTGACAAATATTTCGGTGACAAACCACAATTGGGGTTTGAAATGTAAGGGTAGCTTAGGATTGATGATCAAGCTCAAGGCCCTTTCAAGACCTCGAAGTGATAATCACTCCAAAGGTATATCTCAAGTGCTTAGTTTTCTTTGAAGAGATTTAGTTGCACACAAACACTTGTTTTGATTGCATATGTATGCATTGACGTTGTGTGCATTCTCTTCACATGTCACCTATCACACTTGCAATTTATTGTTGTGTTGTGTTGTGTTGTGTGTTAATGTGTCTAGTAATTCATTTCACGAACGTTGTTTGGAAACGTCCGCGCATGCATGATAGTGTGCTTGGTTAGCACGAGGATCACCTTCGAAGAATGCCCTTGGCTTCTCCTTTGGTTTCACCAATTTTTATGAAACGACGGTTTGATCGGCGGCCATGACCGCAGAATGAAACTGATGTTTGGCTCTAGAGGTCTCTGGATTGATTCTGCGGTTATGATCGATGGTTTTTAATCGCCGATCCAAACTGCTATTTAGACCTGATTAAATTCATCTCTCAATTTATTTCTAAGGTTGAATCGGTGGTTTCGAAACCACCGAATGAAACCGCTGATGATCCCTTGTTCTCTCGGGATTCAGTTCGGCGATTTTGAAACCGTCGAATGATACCGCTAATCGAACGGTTTCGAGGGCAAACTTTTTTTTTCACCTAGCCTTTTGTTACTCTCTATAAATACACCATTATGTCACTCCCTTTCAATACACTCTTTGATTATCAAGAACCCAAAAAGAGAAAGAGAGATATTTAAGAGAAAAAGCATCAGGATTGCTTCTTTAATTCTCTAAACTCATTTCCATGTGCGTCAATCTTCATCTAAGCATCATTTAGGATCATCTAGTATGTGCTAGTGCATGGGTCTTCTTCAACACACATATTATGGTAGTTGTTCACTATTATCTTACATATTAGTTTTCTTACTTAGCAATTTATCACATTCATTACTTATATGTTCTTAGAGTAATTTATACATACAAGATTGAGATATGTGTTGAATGTTTGAGTGTTGTATTTTGATAACTATACTTAGGATTGACATATCTTATATAGCTATGCTTTATGCCATGTCATATTGCAATTAATATCTAGGATTGATTTTATTGACATTTATTAATCCTAGATAAGCATTTAATATAACCTAGCATTATTTGCATATTTGGATATCTTTGCATATTCACTTAGGTTGTTTAATCTCTTCATTGAGAATTGAGTCTTATGGCAAAGGTTGCTTAGGCCGCAAGCAAATTGGACTAGGTTCACTTTTATAAGCCTGCGGGTAGTAGTGGTGGGTTATAGACCATGAGAGGTTAAGGTCAACCTAGGTTGTAAACACCATTACAATTAGTGGATTTGAGGTTCGTGTGTGGCGCACATAACAGCCATGATTTTTCCTTGTTGAAGGTTTCCACATAAAAATCAAGCCTTATTTAATTCCGCACTTTACACTTGATTTATTGTTTTAACTAGTTTGGGGTATTTTCGTAATATTGACTAATCGCGAAAATTGGTAATAATCGTTTAAAATCTATTCACCCCCCCTCTAGATAGTTTTATACATACCATGGATTATTAGTTTCAAAACCCATATAGCCCAGGACTAAACCAAGAGAAGAAAAAGACCTTCTCAAGTGGTCAACCATCGCACTAAGACAAGCACATCAACGTGCATGCGTAGACGTTTCCAATCACACAACGAAAAACGAATTACACCACATTTAAAGACTAACATGAAGTGCAAGTGTGGTTGTGAGAGCAATGCACACATAAACAATGAGGTACAAATGCATGTCAATTACAAAATGCATGAAGCGAGTGTGTGCACCCTAATCTCTTCAAGAATCAAGTCAAGTGATTTGCCTTTCGCTCTTGTAGTCACGGAGATGCTTGGAAACATGTCATCGAGGACCTAAGCTACCCATTACAAAAACATCCCCAAATATGGTTTGTCAACGAAATGAGTCAATCAAAATATGAGGCACTTACACACCGTACTCAAACTAACCTAACCAGTCGAGGAGGAAGACACCGCCATCGGAGACAAAAGAGACAAAACGGCCTCCATGCACATAGAATCCATGGATCTTGATATCGACCAAAACCCTAATTTTGCGAACCCAGGTAGTTACGAAAATCCTAGCAGAGCCTGTAGCGGTGACACTGTAGCAGCGATGAAATTACTGTAGTGACATTGTAGCACCGACAGAATTACTGTAGCAGCGAGCATTATTCACTTTTTTTCTAAGGTTCATGAATCATTCAAATCCGGCGTCCCACAAATATTTTTTTTATAATTTCAAAAATATACTAGAAATATTTATTTTAATTTTTGTATCAATAAAAATAAATATTTAGTGATATTTATACAAAAATATTTATTGATTTATTCATGGTAAGAATATTTAAAATGAATTATTAGCTATTTTTAAAAATTTTATATTTTTATAATTTACTAGAATACAATAAAATTATATTGGAATAACTTAATACAATATAATACTATGAAACACAGATTTGTATTAATAAAAATACATTCCAATACAATAAAATACAATCCAATATAGCTTACCAAACAGGCCCAAAAGATAAATTGGTTGAGAGCAAGAAGAGAAGAAAAAGAAAGAAGAAAAAATTATAGATCTTAACAGCACCCATGAATAGAAGAGAAGAAGTTGAGAGGTTTGCAAATATCAGCAGTGAACTTAAACGAATTGAACCAATTTTCATGATAATCGAACCAATTTGCTCTTCGAAACATGATAAAGGTCATTTCCTTCTATTTCCACAATTTTTTTTTCTTATGATCTGGCTATGATAGTGTAAAGTTTTGTCAAATATAATGACATATTAAAATTTCATTGGTTTGGCATGTCAACTCACTTCTTAAGCCAAAGGTACTGAAGTTTCTCTCGTGATGCTTTTCCATTTTGTATTTAAATCACAACACATTTAATAGTGGGTTAGATAGTGTATCAAATACACCTAAAGCTTGCATGAAGTAACTCATTTTCCAAAACAAATTCACACAAAATAAAATCAAAATTTTCACTCAATTCACTCACATTATACTTCACCATTCATTCAATTAACCCATCAAGGACGTGTTTGTTTCAATGTATAGTACAATATTGTGTTTGGATGGTGTTTGGATGGTCCCTCTGTATTGTACTAAGTAATGTGAACAGTTGCTCCTAATACACCTCCAGCTGTATTAACTAATACATAACTGAGACATGGGTTTAGGTTGTAATAGATTATGATGAATTTTTTTTTTTTTTTTCATTTTTTTTCCATAACCTTTTACATCTTCAACCCAAAGTCCCAAACCCAAAACATCCACACCAACCCAAGCCTCATCATCTCCAAACATCATTCAACAAACAAACCCAGATCCATAATCAAAGCTTGATTCAGATCCAGAAACAAAGCCAATCAAACCAATTCGTTGTTGAAAAGGAAGAAAATTGAAAAAAAATAAAAACAACACCAAAACCAATTCTAGAAACCCAAGACTGAATGAAACCCAAAAATTCATCAACACCAAACCAAAATCGAAAAACGAATCAAAAAGACAGAGAGGGAGAAGAGAAGAGATCAAAACGACGATGATGAACGAATCAACAAGACGATGAGGAAGAGAAGAGATCCAGAGAGCTAAAAGAGAGAGACCTTTGGATCTGAAAAGCAAACCCAAGATTCGTGATTTCATGGTGGCGGGATTCGATAATGAACAAGAAAGAGAGAGAGAGAGAGAGAGAGAGATGGTGTTCTCCATCTAGTGTGTTCAAGAAGAAGATACGTTTGTTTTTTTTTTTTTTTTTTTTTTTTCTTTCTTTTGACAAAACAGAGTACAGAACCAAAAACAAAACAAAGAAACAGAGAAAAGCTAAGTGGCCATGTCAACATAGAAAAGATAAGTTAGAGAGAAGGATTCAAATGGTGTTCTCCATCTATAGATAAGACTAAAAAAAATAATCAAAAAATAATTTATTGATGCAAACAAAAAAATTGAAAAGGATAAAAAGTGGAGTTGAATTATTTGGTCATGAAATCTATTAATACAGTCTAATACGAAATCACATCCAAACATTTTATAACTTAATACAGTTTGATACGAAATATCACCAAACACATGATTATATAATAACAATATAGTCTAATGCAATACTATCCAATCAAACCTAATCCAATACAGTCCAGTATAATACAATATAGTCGGGGCCAACCTTCAGATTTTCAGGGTCCAAGATGAACTATAGAAAATGAGGCCCTCGATACTCTATATATGCTTACTTGATTTTTTTTTTTTTTTTGTCACTAGTAAATACTTGTAAAAATCAATATAATAACTCAAAGTCAAGATTATAACACAATAAATTAGTTTTTTTTTTTTTTTAAAAAAAAAAACAAAGTTAACAAAATAAAGTTTTTATAATTGCATCAAAGAATATATCATTTAAACCTTACTCATTTCACATTTTTAGCAACAAAAGCACCAATTAAACTTACATGTTTTCGAAAAAAAAAAAATGAAGTGTATTGATTTAATTACCTTCGAAACAATGACTTCTGAATTTTCATAAAAAGAGAGTATTGAGTTTTTTTATTTTTATTTTATTTTTATTTATAGAGATATAAAAGATGATTATTTGTGAAAAACATGAGTGTTGCTAGAATTTAACCCACCCCCACCCTTAATCAAATGTTGTTGTTGTAAGAATGATAAATTTGTTTCTATAAGTGGGCATTTATAATATATATATATAGTGGCCACTTTTTAAATTTATTTATGGGTTGAGTTTCCATTGGTGGACCTGTTTTATTTAAAATCTTAGATGAACTATATTATAAAATCATTTTTTTAAATACAATTTGGGGACCCTATACAATTACCTTACTAGGCTCCTCTTAGAGTTGGGTTTGAATACAACGTACCAAACGAGCCTTAAGAATTCTATCAAACTGCAAACACATAACAGTAAAATCAAACCAACGTAATACACTAAAAAAAAAAAAATTATATATATATATATTTGGGAATAACCCACATAAAAGAGTCGATATCTCAAAAAACTGAAGCCACTTGTCAGTCTTGCCAAGTTCATTTTGGTTGGTGGGTGAGTGGTTGACGAAAGCCACTCAAGAGTCAAGAGTCAAGAGTCAAGAGTAGTGTTTTGATGATTGAAGAGGATTAGGGGATTCTGCGACACGAATGTGAAGATTATGCCGCTTGTTTTTAAATATAGATACTTTGGAGGGTTTAAGAGAAATTCTAATGGAATGACATAAATGCTCTTAAAATTACAAAAAGTAAAACGGGATTTGAACCCGACGTGAATCGAACACGCAACCTTCTGATCTGGAGTCAGACGCGCTACCATTGCGCCACGGATCCACTAGTTGAAACCTTAAGCTAATAACTTTATATATAGCCACATATTAGTGTTGTCATGTTTCTTCTTCCTATATTGAAGATTCATTGTGTTTCCAACTGTGGTGTAAGAGCTCCTTGTTAGGCGCTAAATGGGGATGGGGATAGCCCACTTACCCGATTTCCATTTTTTTCGCCCAATTATTATTTTTTTATTTAAAAAATTAGTCTTCATTTTCCTCATTTTCCCAATTACGAATTCGAACTTTCTAATATTTGGCTTCATACAACAACTTGATTCTCTTGGATTTTTGTTTGGAGATTGAGAGAAACATTAGAAATGGGAAAAACGGGTTAGGATGGGGATACCTTTCCCAACCTCCCTCATCCCCATTTCCTTCGAATGGGGATGGGGGAATGGGTTAGGAAATGAAGATGGGATGAGATAACCAATATCTATCCTCATTTCTTTAATTATCATCCCTATATACAAGTCGGTGCAAATTGGATTTGAAGGTTCAAACAAGCACTAAGTCTTAGGAGTCTAATCAAATCCTAGACTCATTTCAATTTTTTTTTTTTTTTTTTATTCTTTGTAGCCTAGAAATCTCTTGAACATGTTTAGCACACCCAAGTTTGAAATTGGGTCCCCACTGAACCCTACAATTATTGGGAAATAGGAAACTATGATTTTTGCTTTGAACATGTAGGTACCTCATAAGAGTATTTGAATCGAACTTATGGGAGCAAACAACAAATCTGAGCATTCTACTGACCCATCAACATGGGTCCTAGACACTGCATTTTCGTGGAACAACACTCAAATAATTAACATTTTTTTTTAAATTTTTTTATGAAATATTACACTATTATATAAATTAAAGCTAATTATTCTGTACAACAACCATCAAATTAGCTAGTATTTGGTAATGAAAATTTGGTGAAAAGAAATATCCGAACAATTCAATTTGGGATCGTACACTCCAGAAATAAAAGAAGTTGTAGAGACTTGAAAAAAACAAACACCTAATATATATATATATATATATATAAACTGATATTAAATGACAATGTTAAATTTAAAGGAGAAGAGCAATCTAGGAAATAAATTGTTGGTTTGTATTATAAATGAAATGAAAAAAGAGACCATTTATAAAGATTTCAAATTTATCGTAAAAAAAGTTAATAATGTACATGCCTCATCATATAAACAGAAAGTGTGTTGAGAGAATACATCTAGGCACTCTTCATTTTAAAAATATCACCAAAATTTGGATTCTTCGACAATTTTTTTCTTTTTTATTTTTACATTGATACATAAGAAATCTGAATATATTGTTGAAATTTAGAAAAAATATTATGAATATTTAATTCCTTTATCATAAAGATGTTATCTTTACTATGTCTATTTTTTTTTTTCAACCATTCAAATGCATTGATCCCTGCAATTTGATGCTACTAGTGTAAAACATCATATTGCTGAAATGAGGGCATTAATTGCTCATATATTCATTGAATGTTGCTGGCACGTAACTTTTAGGGTGTGTTTGATAGGTGGGACGAGGACAAGACAATGTGGGATAGTTTGTTCTTATCCCACGTTTGGCGCAATCATTGAATGGGACTAGATGGAACAAGGTGGGACAGAAATGTCCCACCGTAGACCCTCGGCCAACTTGTCCCATGGCATGGGATAAGCATCAAAAAGACCAAATTACCCTTTAAATCTTTAAAAAATTACAACATATATAAATTAAAACCCTAGTCTATTTTCCCTTTTCTTTCTCTCTTCTCTGAGTTCTCTCTAACCCGATCGCTGTTTCCAACCAAGCCAATCGCCTTCCGTTGCCACCGCAACTCATGGCCGACTTGGTTGCTGTCTCACGCGTGCACCGCTGAACTAGGTCTGATTTTGCCACCGCAACTCTCTTCTCTCTCTCTCTCTTAGTTCGACCTCTTTCGATTCGAGTCGATCTAGAGGTTTAGGTTTCTGGGTTTGGTTTCTTTCTCTCTTTCTCTTTATGTGTTTGGGGCTTTGGATTTTGGGTTTTGAGATTTTGATTTAGGGTCCTCGATTTTGGATTTTGAGATTTTGGGATTTCAGTTATAATCACAATAATTAGCATCAAATTTTTATTTATGGACCTTTGATTCATTTACCTTGATTAGTTATTGAAATCAGTTTGAAAATCGATTAGAGCCCGTAAAAAATTATAATTTTTGCTTCTCTGGATTACTAGAACATTATATGGAGCAAGAACAATTATTTTGTTCATCAATCTTAAACTCTACTAGTAATCAATCTTGAACTATTTTGCTTCGGGATAGTAGGCTCTAAGAGCATCTCCAACCTAATACACCAAATATTACACCAACTTGTCATGAAAATGGCATATTTCTTACACCAAATTGTTTTTCACTCCAATGTATCCGCACCAAATTTTACATCAAAAGAGCATCTTTGAAAAATATTCTTCCAATAAATATTATACAAAACCAATTAATTTATATTAGTTAACTTATATAATATTCAATAATTTTATTGACATAAAATATATATCAAAGTGGGTATTATTTTAAAGATCTCAATAAGATATTTCTAACGATATATTTATTAGGAATTTATATTGTTACAATTAAGTATGGGAGAATTAAATTAGTAACTTTAAAATTTAAAAAAAAAAAAAAAGAGTGATATGACATTAAGGAAAAATAAAATAAAATTGGTGTTAGTGGGGTGTTCATTGGAGCTCTAATTTATTTATTTTATTTTATTTTGGGGGGGGGGGGGGGGGGGCAATTAGTTTTTTTGGTGTTTTTTTGTATGTTCATTAGAGTTGCTAACTATCTCTTTCACCTCATAATTAATTATAAGGGGTATTATCACCAAAGTCCCTACTTTTTCACCAATTGCCACCTTTTTAAACATCTTTGCTATATTACTCACTTTAGTGACTTGTTTTTTCAAAATATATCACTTTTGTCCTTCCGTTAGTTACCAATTAGTTAAAGATAACATATTCAAGAGCATTTTTGTCCTTACAATATTAAATAATGGAGATATTAGTTCTTGTTTATTATGTTTTGGGGTTTTTACAATTTGATCCCTATCTAATTGGAAAAAGACACTATTTTACTTACTAATTGATTTTTCAACAAATTGGTTCTAATATAATTCAAAATACAACAAATTGGTCCTACAGTTAGTAAAACATTAGGACCAATTTGTTGTATTTTGAATTATATTATGACCAATTTGTTGAAAAATCAATTAGCAAGTAAAAAAGTGTCTTTTCCCAATTAGATAGGGACTAAATTGTAAAAACCCCTTGTGTTTTTTGTCCCTTAAAATCATATGTATAATCCAACAACACTTTTAATAAAAAAAACTTACTTTCTTTTTCAATAAAAAACTTTCTTTTTCAATCATCAGTGACTGATCAACTACATCAACTGACTTTTTTTTTAAGAGATCTAGCACCTAGTTCTTCTCTTTATCTCCTACTTCAATCTTCATCAGCAACTTCTCAATCGCCCAAATCTCCATTATCTTCTTTAGTCATCATCAACAACATTTTTATCATTCTCAATCATCATCAACAACAAAAAAATCTCCATTGGAGATTCCCTCCCATCAAACCACCAACAAATAAAAAAAAAATCATAAACAAGAACGAATATCTCCATTATTGGAGATCTCCACCCACCAAACCCATTACTGCCATCGGCCCACTGCTTCTTGCCTCCACGAGCCTCATCGCCAACACCCCTTCAATTCATCTCCCACTACCTCCACCCATCGCAGCGGTTCTCCTCATCCATGGTGAGCTTGGATCTCCTCCTCCTCGGTTTGGAGGAGATTGGGCTTCATCTCCTATGTGGATGAGACATATCTTGATCTCTTTTAAGATATATCTGCTTCCAACGGAAAAAAAAAAAAAAAATCAAAACTTACCATTTAAATTTATTTAATCTTCAAAAGAGTGAAAGAAAAAGAAATTAAAAGGATTTGAGGAGATGAAAATGGTGTGTGGAAGAAGAAGAGGAACATGTGAATGTTAGAAAAGAGGGGAAAACAAGATGAATTTTCCTGGGTTTGTTATTATTATTATTATTTATTTAACAATTTAATTATTGATAATTTTTCTGATTTTCATTTTAATTTAAGGTTAAAATTGTCGTTTCATTTAAATTATATAATAGAAAGGGCAAAAGTGTACTTTAACTTACTCTGTTAAAGTTGACTATCAGACTTTGGTCAAATAGGCTAAAATGATGTGTTTTGGAAAAAAATGAGGGATTAAAGTGATGAATATGATAAAGACATTTAAAAATGTAACAATTCATGAAAAAGTAGGGACTTTAGTAATAATACCCCTTAATTATATATTAACCAAAACATTTTATTAATTGATTGCTATAAGTGCCATGCATGGAAGAATTTAAAAAATATATGTATATATATAAATAAATAAATTAAGCAATTCTTTACCTTGTGACTTGTCTTTTGAATAAGATGACCTCATAAGAATTTCCTTCCTCACTTTTAAGATTTTTGGATGATCATAAACTTATATAACATAGAAAATGAAATTAATGAAGAAGAATAAAGATCAACCTATGTACTGCATCTATAAAATGTTGGAGCTCTTCAAGAGTACTATATGCACGTATGTGTCATCTATAATCGAAATCATCTTCAAAACTTACAAAGATCATGTTGGATTTCACATTCTAAAAGGGAATTGTTTTCCTTATTGTTTAAGGACTTGGTTTAGCATCTACACCAATTTAAACCCCTTTGAACCCTTATTTTGGGGGAACCATCGGAGATCATCTAGAGACCAGCCGGGAGACAACCAAGGGAGGTCCCAAGCCACCAAGGGGGCCGTCCCTCATCACACCACCACCATTGTTGCACTTGGAAACTTGAAGAAGACATTCATGGGTTTTATCAACTCTTTCTCCTCTTCTTTTAATCTTTTCATGTGTAACTAACTCCATACTAAGGGATCGATGTGAACCTATGTAATGCTCATGTTATGATTCAAACTCCATATCTTTATTAATCAATTCGAATTTAGATTTGTTCAAATCATTATATGTCTTACTCTTGACTTGCATTAATCTAATGGAAATTAATTGATACTTGTCTAGGGTTTCGATAATTTGTAAATTGAGATTGCGCTAGAGGAATTTACTTTTCAATTGAATGAGTATGATTGTTCTCGACATAGGAATTAATGCGAGACAATTTTGGTTCAATAATTCTTGCACGTAATGGGTTCTTGGTTATGGCTTACACCTTTGACGAGGGTGAGTTGTGATTAAGAACACGTGATTAAATCCCGAGGAATTAAGGTAATACCATATTTAAGATGAGAATGAACTCTGAATCTGGATTGAATCTATTTAATGCAATTAGTTGATGAACATTGAGTATTGCATATGGGGAGCATAGGTTACCTAGTTTTCCATCTCTTCATCACATTTACCAATTCTTTGTTAAATTGCTTTCTTAGTTTAATTTAGTTCTAAATCAATCAATCAATCTCAAATCTCTTGGTTACTTTTAATTGCTTAGCTTTAATTAGGATTAGTTATAATTGACAAATCACTTTTCCTTGTGGGAACAATCCCTATTTTTCGCTGTACTTATCTCACGATTCGTGCACTTGCGAGTAAGGTTTTTATAACACGATTTTACACATCAATGAGTGATATGAACCTCAGCAAGAGTAGTGAGACCCGGAACCAATATATGGCAATGAAGGATTGTTTTCTAATTCAAGTTTATGAAAATAATGAAAATAAAGGACCGCGACCTGTTATCTATAAAGAGATAAGAACCAACGGTATCAAGAAGGTTATAGACGCCACACTCAAGAAGAGAAGAATGTGAGTGATAAGTCAGGGTTTTGAACGTCACAGGGTATAACCCTTGATAAGTTCATAGTTCAATGAAGAACTATAGAGAAAATGTTCTCTCAAATAATTATTTCATTCCAAAGTCTTGTCTCAACAATACATCAATGAGTCCCTTAAATACTAAAAATATCTAAACCCTAGAAAGAAAGATAAAGGAAATAAAAATATTAGGCAATTAACGGCTTATAATCAGGAAAATAAATGCAAACAAATTTAGGAAATAAATAAATACTAAAACTAACAACTAGTTGATTTGCTCCTTATTTGTAAAGCTTCATTTGGGAAACAAAATCAGCCCTTCATTTGGGAAACAAATCGACTCTTTATTTGAAAAATAAATAAAAAAGGAAATATCCTAAAATTCGGACTCATCCAAACCCTAGCTTTTTCCTCACGCGCAATAAAATAGATGGCCGAATTTGGGCCTGTTTTGATCTGTTTTGGAGGATGGAATCTTCATAAAATCTATAAAGATCGTCTTGGGCTTTCGGAAAACATATTATAATAGACGATCTGACTTCATATGATCTCTGTAGAGGCCCACGAAGTTCAGTCTGGATTTGATCTTTATGTGGGCCGAACTTGGACTTCAGCACTCAGAATCAGCCCTTGTTAAATTCTTCTTTGATCCTCTTGGCCCTTGTAATTGGCCCAACTGGAACAAGCAATGGATCATTTGATGATGCTTCTTGATTCTCATCATTCCCCCACTCTTCAAAAGGATTCGTTCTCGAATCTTCACCGTAATGTTGTTGATAGCCTGTGACACTTCATCAAAGTCATGAAAAAGAGAAACAAGAACACTAGGCTAAGAAGTTAGCTGATTTGAAAACAAGGCCTTTTTTATCTCACTTTTTTTTTTGCATAGAAGTTCACTTGCTTTCTCTTTTTTTTTTTCTTATCAGCCGTGATTTCTTTTTTTGCTATTTCAATATCTCTTTCTTTTGTCTCTTTTTTTTTTCATCAGCCGTGATTTTTTTTTTTTCTATTTCAATCTCTCTTTCTTTTGTCTCTCTTTCTTTTGAACTCTCACTCTCCTTTTTTCATCTCTCTTTTCTTTTAACCTCACTTGATCTTTATATACTTGTATTGGGGTTAAAGGTACAAGAGTGATTCATTTTTTATTGAGTACAAAGGAGTATCTATTTGTATAACCATCATGAGTTACACGCCTATCAAACTGCCATGGTCGCTCCAAAAGGATATGGCTCGCATGCATCGGTACCACATCACACAAGACTTCATCTTTGTACTTCCCGATAGAAAAAGACACCAACACCTGTTTAGTCACCTTGATTTCTTCACCATCAATCAACCATTGTAGCTTATATGGTTTTGGGTGCTTTAAAGTGACCATATTCAATTTTTCCACCATACTAGTGCTAGCCATATTAGTACAACTCCCCCCATCAATAATCAAGCTACAAACCTTATCTTTAACATGGCATCGGGTGTGAAAGACATTGTCACGTTGTACCTCATCATCTTCTTTTACTTGAGCACTAAGAGCTCTTATTGCGACCAAAAGCATGAAATCAATCTTTTCTGGTGCATCGTCAGACATTTTTTTTTAACCTGCAAAAACAAATTAGTAAGCCTCACAAACACTCCCTCACGTGTTTATTCTCAATAATGATGGCACTCACACTTGTGTTTCACTCGATTTTTGGCTCTTACCTTTTGATGAGCTTGCACAATTGTTTTTTTTTTTTTTTTTGATAACGGATCTGATCAACTTATTTATTTATTTTTTATTTTTATAATGGATCTGATCAAGTTTTTTTTTTTTTTTTTGAAATGAAATCTGATCAAAATTTTTTTTTTAAACGAAATTTAATCCAACTTTTCTTTTAATTTTTTAAATCAAACAGAAATAAAAGAAATATAAAAAAAATGGATAGATCAAATCCGATTTAGAAGCCTAAGCTCTGATACCAACTGTAATGAACCTCACAAAGAGCAGTGAGACCCGGAACCAATATATGGCAACGAAAGATCGTTTTCTAATTCAAGTTTATGAAAATAATAAAAATAAAGGACCGCGATCCGTTATCTATAAAGAGATAAGAATCAACGGTATCAAGAAGGTTGTAGACGCCACACTCAAGAAGAGAAGAAAGTGAGTGATAAGTCAGGGTTTTGAACGTCACAAGGTATAACCCTTGATAAGTTCATAGTTCAATGAAGAACCAAAGAGAAAATGTTCTCTCAAATAATTATTTCATTCCAAAGTCTTGTCTCAACAATACATCAATGAGTCCCTTAAATACTAAAAATATCTAAACCCTAGAAAGAAAGATAAAGGAAATAAAAATATTCGGCAATTAAGGACTTACAATCAGGAAAATAAATACAAACAAATTTAAGAAATAAATAAATACTAAAACTAACAACTAGTTGATTTGCTCCTTATTTGGAAAGCTTCATTTGGGAAACAAAATCAGCCCATCATTTGGGAAACAAATCGACTCATTATTTGGAAAATAAATAAAACAGTAAATATCCTAAAATTTGGACTCATCCAAACCCTAGCTTGTTTCTCACGCACAACAAAATAGATGGCCGAATTTAGGCCTGTTGTGATTGTTTTGGAGGATGGAGTCCTTATAAAATATATAGAGATCGTCTTGGGCTTTCCGAAAACATATTATAATAGACGATCTGACTTCAGATGCTCTCTGTAGAGGCCCACGAAGTTCAATCCGGATTTGGTCTTCATATGGGCCGAACTTGGACTTCAGCAACTCAGAATCAGCCCCTGTTAAATGCTTCTTTGATCCTCATGGCCCTTGTAATTGGCCAAACTGGAACAAGCAATGGATCATTTGATGATGCTTCTTAATTCTCATCAATGAGCAAAAATGGATCATCAAATGTGAGGCCACCATTGCTCACCAGCGATAATTACTCCTCATGGAAGAGGAAGATGGAAGTGTACTTATGCCAAATCCATGATAGGGCATGGATGGTAGTTGAAGATAGATATGCTCTACCTATGATGACTCCAATTAAAGGAGGAGATGGTGTCCTCAAGCCAAAGGCACAATGGAATAGAAAGGCGATGAATGCCATTCTATGTGATATGGACGAGAACCAATACAACCAATACAAGTTGGTTCAAATCACTAGGATTGCAAAGATGCGTGGGATATCCTAGAATTGGCTCATGAAGGAACCGAATTGGTCAAGGACTTAAAACTACAAGTCCTCCAAACTTGTTTTGAGACCATTATAATGGAAGAGCATGAGCACTTCAATGACTTCCAAGTGAGGTTGATGGACATTGTGAACCAAAGTCATCAACTTGGTAACCCTTACTCGGATAGAAGGATTACACAAAAGATAATGAGATCACTTCCCGAGAGGTTTGAGTCCAACGTAACGGCTTTAGAAGAAAATAGCGAGTACAAGGATATGTAGCCGAGTGAAGTCATTGGAAGACTCTTAGCCTATGAGTCAAGAAAGGTTACCACCTCACCTCCTAAGAAGAAAAAGAATCTAGCCTTGAAGACCTCCAAGATGGAGAGGTGGAGAATGACTCGAACGAAGACTTTGCCTTATTTGTGAAAAGATTTGTAAGGATCTCTATTTTGTGATTGGTTTATTTCATGACATACCACATTGAGGATTATTGTGTAATGGGTAGCTTAGGTCATCTTGATAATTATCAAGACAAGCTTCCAAGTATCCCGGTGACTTCAAGATCAAGAGCTTCAAAAGGTATATCACTTGACCTTGATTCTTGAAGAGATTAGGTGTACACACACACTTGCATGCATCTTTATCTATCATGCATTCGTTACCATGCATGTGTGTTTCATTGATTCGTGCATGTATGTCATTTAGCACACACACACTTTCATTGCATTTATATGATTGCATTTGTGTTTCTCTTAATTGTGTGTTTATATGCTTTATCATCACACTTAAGCATTTTCATATATTGCATATCTTTTTTGTGTCACATGCTTGGTGATTATTCATGATGTTATCCATTCCCATGCATGTTATTTATTCACAACCACACTTGCATTTCATGTTAGTCTTAAGTGTGGTGTAATTCGTTTCCGTTTGTGTGATCGAAAACGTCCGCGCTTGAACAATGGTGTGCATGTCTTAGCACGATGGTTGACCACGTGAGAAGATCTCATCTTCTCTTGGATAAGTGTTAGATTCGGTTTGGCTATTTGGAGTAAAGTATCTATTTTCAAAAGATTTGATTTCAATGATTTAAATGTTTTTCAAAACTGACCTTTGTAAGATCTTGTGACCATAAATTTTTATAAAAAGATTGAAATTGAGTTTTGTAAACTTCTAAACAAACTAGACACCCATACCTTTCCAACGGTATATTATTCGTAATATTTCATGACTATTTGGATTGGTTTTGAAATCTCTAAATTGACCACAAAAACAGGGCATCACAGCTGTTATCTGAATCTGACATTTGGTCCCTCTAATTACCATCTCCTTTTCCACAGACATCCAAACCATGTTTTGTAAATTGGATTAGAAATGAGACTTCCATACATTTCCAATGATATATCATACGAAAGGTTTCGATGCTGTTTGGTCATGTTTCAGAGCTTTCGAATCTCGAGTTGTTGCGCTTTCCCGCCCATGCGCTGGTGTGGCACATGACAGTAGCGTAATGCTCCACCCCTATTTCATAATTTGGCCATATCTCACTCATTTGGAATCCGGTTTGGCTCATTTTTGAAGCAAAATTCTTGTAATTTATAGGGCTATCATCTCCACACTATAAATACATCTCTTTCTCATCATTTTAATGGGAGAGCCAAAAAGTTAAACCCTAGAGAGAGAGGCTCCATTGTTCTTGAGAGAGAAAGCTTCATGAAAGCTTGATTGACTCTCCAAACCCAAAATCCATGCATCTTTGACATCTTTCATGCATCAATCATTCATGGGTCTTCATCAATCTTGACTTAGTAAGTAAAAACAAACATTTCATCTTTGTTTATTGTTCTTAAAGTCAAAAAGTTCTTTTTTATTGTATATGATTTGTAGAAATCTTTTATTGAATGCATTTCTTGATGAATGATGACATGATTGGGTTTGTATTTTGATAGCTTAATTGATTAGGTCTTTTTTGCCTAAAAGCTAAATCATAAACATTCTTGTGTGATTTATTGATGACTAGGTTGATAGATTGTCTTTTAATCAACTAGTTAAGCTTTTGAATGTTATGTGTATTTTGTTGATAATTAGGTTGCTAGAATCTCTTTGCTTCTAATTGAGTTCACATGTATAGACATGTTGACATTGTTGATAACTAGAGTGTTGATTTGCATTATAACATCTAGTTAAGCTTTATATGTTTGTTTAGATATTTTGTGTTGAGCATAATCGTCATATATACTTAGACTTTTAATTCTCTTCAACAGTCAAAGTCTTGTGGCTTTTAGGTGAAGTTGCACAAACATCATACTAGCTCCTCTGTAAAAGGCATACGGGTAGATTAGAAGGTGCTCACGCCAATAGTAGTGGATTGTGGAGATCACTTGGGGGTGTAATCTTCTATTCATGTATAAGTTGTCTAGGGTTGGTCTAGGTTCGCTATAAAAGGTCTGTGAGTATTAGTGGTGGATTAGTAACCGAGAATGGTTGAGGTCAACCTAGGTTGTAAATATCATTACATATAGTGGATTCGAGGATCGAGTGTGGCTAGCTGAATAGCTCGTGATTTTTCCTTGTTGAAGGTTTCCACGTAAGAATCAAGTGTTCTTTACTTTCCGCATTTTTACTTGATTTATTTTGTTGTGTGTTTGCACTACTACAAAATTGCTTAAAGAAATCACTTGCTTAAATTGGTTAAATAAAAACCGATATAAAAAAAAAAAAAAAAAACGTTTAGACATCGTTTAAAATCGCTTCTGACCTTTGACTGAATAATTGATCATAACTTTCAAAATACTATCCGCAATTTTACGTTCTTTATACCGTTGGATTCATATCGAAAAATCAAAGAATCCAACATAGATAAAAAAAATTTATTTCGTTTCCAAAAGATACAGTTTTAAGGAATACGTTTGCACAAAAATATCTCCAATCGCTTCTGACATTTGACTGAATAATTGATCATAACTTTCAAAATACCATCCAGAATTTTACATTCTTTATACCATTGGATTTGTATTGAAAAATCTAAGAATCCAACATAGAAAAAAAAAATTTATTTTGTTGCCAAAAGATACAATTTTAGGAAAACATTTGCACAAAAATATCTCCAATCGCTTCTGACTTTTGACTAAATAATTGATCATAACTTTCAAAATACCACCCGGAATTTTACATTCTTTATACCGTTGGATTTGTATCAAAAAATCAAAGAATCCAACATGGATAAAAAAAAATTTATTTCGTTGCCAAAAGATACAGTTTTAAGGAAAAAGTTTGTACAAAAATATCTCTAATTGTTTTTGACCTTTGACTGAATAATTGATCCTAACTTTCAAAATAACCCCCAGAATTTTACGTTCTTTATACCGTTGGATTTGTATCGAAAAATCAAAGAATCCAACATGGACATAAAAATTTATTTCATTGCCAAAAGATATAGTTTTAAGGAAAACGTTTACACAAAAATATCTCCAATCGTTTTTGACCTTTAACGGAATAATTGATCATAACTTTCAAAATACCGTCCGGAATTTTACGTTCCTTATACCATTGGATTCATATCGAAAAATCGAAGAATCCTACATGTACAAAAAAATTTATTTCATTTCCAAAAGTTAATAGTTTTAAGGAAAAATTTTGTACAAAAATATCTCCAGCAGAACACAAAACCACACAATAAAAAATGAAATGAAAAATAAACCCACCAATAAAATTTATTTAATATATATATATATATATATATATATATTTGTAGTAGAAATTAGAATTTTGATTAGTTGAAATTTAAATTTATCAAACAAGTTTTTATTTTTTTTTATTTTTTTTTATTATTATTTTTTTAATTATTATTATTATTTTTTTAACAACTCATATAGCTTATATATAAATATTGTGCAATTGTTAACACATCCAATCTTGTAGTTAGGCGGTAAAGGCTTACCATTTTGATATTGAGGTTGCAAGTTCAACTCCCTATAATGACAATTAATCCTCATTAATATCAAAGGTGGGGTTGACCGTCGACGGTGGTCAGACGGTGGAGCTGGCCAGCGACGATGAGATTAATTTGTGTAATATACCAATTTTACATCAGGGTTTTTAAATCGGTTTTAACTAAAACCGATGTCTTTTCTCTTGGGTTTTAAAATCAGTTTTAACTAAAACCGATTTCTTTTCCATGTTTTTACATCAGTTAAAAACCGATGTCTTTTCCGTATATTTTTTAAAACACTAAAATAGACATCAGTTTTAAAAATTTTAAAAACCGATTTCTTCCATATAAAAAACCCGATTTCTTTTGTATTTTTTGTAGTAGTATTGGGTTTTTATATGTTAACATTGATTAATCGAAAAATTAGTAATAATCAATTAACAACCCATTCACCCCCCCCCCCCCCCCTCCTAGGTTGTATTAGACGCACGTATAATATATTTTCAAGGTTCAAGAAGTTTTCCAAGTTCGAGAAGAAGGGCTTTGGATCAAAAGGTCAAGACTTAAAGAAAAATGGTTCTTTCAAGATGTTTGAGCCTAGGCAAGAGGAGTCTGAAAGGAAAGAGGTCCAATGCTATGAGTGTGGTGGCATAGGACACTTCGCCCCCGATTGTGCTAATCGCATGGACAAGAAGAAGGGAAAGGTGTTGGCCGCCACTTGGAGTGGTAGTAGTGGTGACTTCGGTGAGGGAGATGAGTCGTCAAGTGATGAAGAACTTGCAATTAACTACGCGACATTTGGAGCCACTTGTGTAGAAGATGAAGTTGATGGCAAGGATTCCTTTACTAGTGATCCCATAGAAGAAATAAATGAAGAAGTAGCTCTAGAGGTGATTGGTGTAGCTACTCATTAGGATATGACTCATATCACATCAAGTGACCAATGTGAGGATCTTGATGAGAAAGATGACTTGGTTGGTGAGAGGGAAAGTGTAGGAGATAACTCTAGTAATGAGAACACTTTATCCCGATCCAACGAAGAATTTGTTGACCACATGGATCATGAACACTACTTGAAAAAAATTGAAAGCTATATGGTAAAGAATGAAAAGGAGATTCAAAATTTGAAGGAATAAAACCTTGAGCTTTCAACACTTGAGTGAAGAAGTAGTGAGATTCATGAAGGATAAAGATAAGCTAAAGGATGAGTTAGCTATATCTAAGAGGAATGAAGAAGGGTTGAAAAGGGAGATTGAAGATGTTAGAGTATTGACGGCTAAGATTGCCTCTGGCACAGAAAAACTCAAACATATGTTGAGTGTTGGAAAAAGCCCTTGTGACAAAAGTGGTCTTGGCTTTAAAAATGACATGGAGATTCCCACTCCTAGCAATACCATGTTTGTCACCGGTGCAAACTTCTAGGAAGAAGATTGATCTAGGGCAATGCTCTCATAGTGCACAAGTAAAGGTAGCTTCAAGAAGACAACCTCAAGCTCAACCTACAAGAGTTCCGCATACTAACTCTCATTAACCTCAAATCCATCAAGGGAAAAGACCAATCATGCAAGCTCAACCGAGGAAGCAACCAAGTCTTGGCCAACAACAAAAAAGGAGAGATCCTATCCAACAACAAAAACAACCACAAAGATATGGGAAGGCTCTTATGCATGCACAAGGACATGGTATGATTTCTAACTTCAGCCCTACATGTCATTATTGTGGTATTGATGGTCACATTAGACCAAATTGCTTACATCAAAATGTGTAGAGCTAAAAGCATGATTGAAAAGAAAAGGGCTAGAGCTAGAATGCATGTTCATAAGAAGGATAAAATTCATTTAAATGATCCTATCATATCTAGAACTTTTGAACCTTTAACTACTAGGATTGAAATTTTGTCACCTAAGTGGAAAAGAAATAATTAACCCGCTTGCTATGAGACTAACAAGTCTCACATTGGTTCAACTAAGTCCAATGGACTTGGTAGGTCTTTAGGACCTCATACCCTTCATTGAAGTGGTATGGATTTTGACCCCATATGGGGAACTCAAGCAAAGAGAGCTATTGCATACTTGTCACATGCAAAAATTTGAAAATTTTTATGCTTCTTTATTAATTGCTTAAGTATCATGGTTGCACATATGTTCATATGTTTTTACTTCAATCAGTGTGAACCATGCTTTGAATGTAATCCATGTCTTATTTATGTTCAAGCATGCATTTTTGGACTATGAGATTCACTTAGGAAGTACTTATTGAATGACCTATAATGATCTCCATGACATAATGATTCTTAATGACATGCTTAAAAATGTGAAAAGCATGAAATTCAATTGATATGCTAAAAATGAAAAAGCATGAATTGATGATTGCATATTCTTAAATGCAAAACAATGTGTGAAAAGCTTATAAGAATCAAAATGAATAAATGATCTTGTATCCGTTCAAAGGATTTCAAAATCCAAATGTCTCTCTTTCTTTATGTGTTGAACATGTCTTCTATCATACGTATATCTTATCCGGAAAAATCAAATAGGGTGTAAAGTTGCTCATGACATGTTTCGCTTATAAAGTTGGATATAGTACTCTAAAATTGAAATCAATAAATTCTCTATATCCATGCTTCAATTCATGACAAATGGTGAAATTGGTTTGAATTCTATTTGGAAACCTTTGTCATTTGCTTTGCCAAATACCATTGTATTTTGGACTTGAATGTTACATGTCTTCTATGCAAAGCATTTTTAATTTACACATTTTTCATATAAATAAATCTCCTTGTTTCTCTCCAATTGAATGAGTTGCATAAAATGGCCTATATGATTATGCTAACATCTTATATGCTACAATCTCTTTTTGCTTTAAGTGACCTGGTTGGGGGCTACTCTTTTACCTATATCATGACAAAAAGGGGGAGTAGAATGGTGGTAAGGGGAGTTGCTAATTGTAGTAGCAATTGTGCATATTGGGGAGACCATATATTGAGGGGGAGTAACCCGTTAAGGGGGAGCATTGCATTTCACACATACATTACATGATGTTGTGCTTAAATTCTTAAATACAAATGCTTGTTTTATTATCACTTGATCATCTCACATACACTTGCTTTGGAAAGTGTAACTTTTTGTTTTGAAGGGTTGAAAGTTCTACAAAAGATTGAAGATTTGAATTTTTTTTACTTTTAATATCTCTTTGTAATGTAAAATATCCCCTAGCTTCAATTATGTTGTGAGGTTCAATGTGAGTGGTGGTTTTGTCACGAAATAGCCAAAGGGGGAGATTGTAAGGATTCCCATATTTTGATTGGCTTATTTCGTGGACAAACAACATATTGGGGTTTGTTGTAAGGGTAGCTTTAGTGATTGAGGATCTAGCTCAAAGACTCCTTCAATACCTCAAGGGATAATCACACAAAAGTTATATCATTTGTGCTTAGTTTTTTCATTGAAGAGATTTAGTTGCACACACTCACTTGCCATTATTGCAAACATGTTTATTACTATTTTGCATTCTCTTCACTTCCACTCTTGCACTTCTTTGTTTTATTTTGTATGTATGGTTGTCTGTTTAAAATCCTCCATGCTCTTTTTCATTGATCTTGGTTTGTTGGAAGTTGTCTTCCATGAGGATTCGAGAAAAGGGTTGTATATTTTTGACCATGTCAAAAATGCGCCCTAGTTTTGTGGCCGGTGACAGGAGAACAGGGTGCAGAAATGAAGTGTCAAAACACCTGACACTTCTGCGCCCTTGGGTTCTACGGTTAAGGATCACAGAACAAGGGCGCAGATAAGGGACCAGAGCGTCAGGTCCAATTTTGTGCCCTCGATTCTACGGTCTGTGGACGCAGAACAAGGTGTAAATTTTCTGTTAAGATTGGGGCAATTTTGTCTTTTCACTCTAACTTTTATGACCCTCTATAAATACACCGCTTTCTCATAGTCTATGTGTGACTCTTTGATCATCAAGAACCCTAAGTTTAAAAGAGAGACTTTTGAGAGAAAAAACAATCAAGATTGCTCATTTAATCACTCAAACCCATTTTCATATGCATCAAAAATATCATCTAAGCATTTTCTAGCATAGTTAGGATGCTTACTTGCATGGGTCTTGCTCAACACACATCCCTTGGTATGTTCTTCACTATTATCATACATAATTAGTGTTTTATTTATCAAGGCATCTCTTATATTATTTGTATACTCTTAGAATATATTCTAGATACAAAATAGAGATTGTTGTGTTGACATGATTGAGTATAGTATTTTGATAGCTTTATAGGATTTCATTATCTATGCTCAGCTAAGGTTAATGACATGTCATTTAGCTATTGATATCTAGGATTTTATTAATTGTTATATTCATCATCCTAGATAATCATCTAAGGTTACCTAGCTTTATTTGCTCTTTGAATATCATTATATATTCACATAGGTTTTTTTAATCTCTTCATTGAGAATTAAGACTTGTGTTGTGACTGGGATTAGATTACGTAAATCACAAGCAATTAGACTAGGTTCACTCATACCGGGATTAGGTAGTTGTGATGATTAATGATCAGGATTAGATCATTAAACTAGGATTAGGTTGTAATCATTTCATAATTAGTGGATTAGAGGTTCGAGTGTGGCGCATTTACCAGTCCGTGGTTTTTCCCTGTTGAGGGTTTTCACGTAAATATCAAGTGTTATTTAATTTCCGCATATATCACACTTGATATACAAATTGACTAGTTATGGGTATTTTCAGAATATTGTCTTATAATGAAAATTGGGTAAAAAGTGATAAAATCTATTCACCCCCTAGATTAATATAGAACACACTGTTAATTTGTTTCAAATGTGTTTGCCATAGTTTGTAGTGCATATCCCTAAAAAGAATTTGGCAATGATGAGAAACTAATCATAGATCTCACAATTTCCATCAGGGTTCTATTTCTCCTCTCCGCTACACCATTATGTTGTGGTGTTCATAGAGCTGTGAGTTGGGATACAATCCCATGCTGAACTAAGCGGTCCTAGAACTCTTGGTCGAGATACTCACCTCCACGATCTGATTGTATAGCGTTGATAGTTTTGCCTAATTGGTTCTCAACTTCAGCTCAGAATTCTTTAAACTTTTCAAATGTTTCCGACTTACGTTGCATTAGGTAAACATATCCATATCTTGGGTAATCATCGCTAAAGGTGACATAATACTCATAGCCACCCCTATCTTTAACATTCATTGGTCCATAAACATCTGAATGTATAAGATCTAGTGGTTGTGTAGCTCTAAGCTCTTTTCTAGAAAAAGGTCTTTTGGTCATTTTACCTTCTACAAAAGATTCACATACAGGTAAAGTCTTGATCTCTAACTGACTTAAGGATCTGTCTTTTACTAGTCTATCTATCCTGTCATGGTTGATGTGACCAAGTCTAAGATGTCACAAATACGTTTCATTATTTGGAGAAATTTTTTTTCGTTTTGTTTTAGGTTTTTCAACTTCAAACAATTCAGTATTAAGTTGTGATGTATAAAATGATGGTCTCAAAACATACAAATTTTTTCAATTAGACCTGAACAAATATCCAATCCATTTCTAGAAATAATAACTGATTTATTACTAAAAGAAACTGAATACAATTGTTCTAATAATTTGAATACAAAAATCAAATTTATGGTAAATCCAAGAATGTAATAAACATTAATTATCCAATAAAAGAAAACAATTATTATAAGCTGGTCTAGCTACTCCCACTGCTTTTGCGCAAACGACATCCCTTGTTGCAACGCGTATTGAGAAGACCTCCTCATCTAGCTTTGTCCAAGAATCAGTCCACTATAAAGAAGAACAAACATGGTTAGTTGCCCCTAAATCTACTATCCAAGGTGAAGACTCATCCTCTGTTGGGAAAAATACCAAAGAAGTACACGCAACGGAAGCGATACTAAAAATTAGATTTAGTGACTTTTAAAAAATTTTCCTTTATGAACCTTAAACCCTTTAATTAATTAAACATACATATACAATAACAAAAAGTAGAATACTTTTTGTCGCGTGATCCGATTGACTTACGTCGATGGTAATCTGCAAGATCTTCAATCCTAGCACAAACGTGGATCACCTAGGAGCGTGGTCTCCCTTTTCTTTGAATTGCAAACCTGTGAATGGACAAAACAAACTTTTCTTTTCTTTGTTAGTCACAAAAACAATCAAAAGAATGACTAAGATTATTCCGGTCACTTTTGAGTTCTCAATCTAATGATCGAAACTCGCGTGAACCTAGATCGATATCGTATACACAAGCTTATTGATGAATAAGCAAATAGTATACTATCAAAGAATAATCTAACACTCCTTTTTGTTTTAGTAGAATAAAAAGCTTTCTATGAATTGAGAAGAAGAAGAAATTTGTATCATGAACCCATATCTTTGTGGCCGAATTCTATACTTGTCAATATATATGTGGCCTAAGTTTGCTTCTTCTTTTCTATTATTATTAGGGTTGCCGAAATCCTGACCTAGAAATAACTAGGGTTGCCGAAATCACATGCCCACCATAGGCTTATGTTGCACCCTAATTTCCATCTAGTTTTTAAGACATCAAACCCTAATCCAACTCATAGATCTTTTATTCTTTTATTTTGACTAAATAAAAAAGACTTCTTATTTGATTAAATAAATAAAACTAATTATTTATTTCCTTATCAAACAAGTCTTTTAATTTTACTTTTAGGAAATATATTTCCTGATTAGAAAAGATTTGTTTCTTTAATTAAACAATTAATTAATAAATTAATTAATTCTTATTTAATTAAAACAATGAAACAAAATAATATATTAAGTTAAACTAACCCTTGCCGCCCCACTTAGAGTAAATGGGCCAAAATATTATTTTCTTATTTCATTTAATCCATTGGACTTTAAATAAAAAAGCCCACATGTGAACCAGACCCATTCTTACTAAAAGAAACAAGCCCACATGTCTTTCATTAATATATTAATATAATTGAGCAGCCCATTACTTAAATAATGTGCAAATTATATTCTTAATATATTAAATGCAATTATAGATGGACCCTTAAATTGGTCCGGTAGAATATATCAAGTGATCCATGCAAGTCCGTGTGGATTGGGGATCTTGGCGGGCCATCTAAATTTAAGCTTCAATAGACATAACCTAATCACAATCAACAAATGATTCACTTAGGTCCGATCCATTAATTTTAACTCATTCCACTAAAGAGCTAAAACTGAACTCTTAAATAAAGATAGAAAAGGAAGATGCTCCTCATTCATACCCTAGACAATCATATTGGAGATAGTGTATCCTCGTGATTAATATCAGTAATCGCCAAGAGTTCATAGACCGCCTATAACTCTCCAAGTTACCATATTTACTCATATGACCACGTTTTGAACTTGGATATTTTGACTTGTCCAGAAGCCATGTTTTCAATAGACACTATCGAAAACTCAACGTTGAGATTTAATATCCAATTACCTCAAAACATCCATATGATGATATTATACTCTCATTTAATTAAATGGAGCCACGATGTCCATATCTATAAATGAAGTCCTCTATCGATTAACAAATGAATATCACCAAACTATCGAGGATAGACTATGCGATATAATCGTACTCATTGATAACTCAAATGATATCACTTGCAACCATAAGTCCATCATTTATCTCAGGATTAAGATAGACTCTCCGATTGTCCTGATAATGAAAAGACTTTTATCTATTGACGGTTATAGATAAAGTATTTCATTGTGATCCAGTTCAATGCACCCAGTGCACTAGATCCTTTTGCTCGAAGACACTCCGATGATTTTAGACTCATCATATCTCATTTGATCCCACTCAAATGCTAGCAAAAGAATTCTACAACTTTAACAAGATAAAGGTGCCCAACCTTTAACTTAAGTTGTGAACATTATTCAAGACTAACTAAAGAATTGTGTCTACCACATACATATCCAGATGTACGAACAATTCTTCTTTTCCCATAGTCTTTAGACCTTATGATTATTTACTTTGACAATTATAATACAAACTATAAATGCTATACGATTTGTTAAACCAGAAATCACTTTATTAATATGAAAAAGATTGTTAATTACAACATTACACTCTTGCTATTGAGCATAATCCTAACAATCTCCCACTTGCGCTATAGCAAATGTGTCATATCTCTCAAGCCCATGTTCTCTAGATGCCCATCGAAACTCTTCTGAGGTAGAGCCTTTGTGAAGGGATCCGCTAGATTTTCTGCTGACGCGATTTTGGTAATCGTCACGTCACCTCTTTGAACAATCTCCCTTAAAAGATGATACTTTCTTTCAATGTGTTTACCTCTCTTGTGACTTCTTGGTTCTTTCGAATTAGCCACTGCTTCACTGTTGTCACAGTAGATAGTGATCTGCTTATTCGCACTAGGGACCACTTCCAAGTCAATCAAGAATTGGCGGAGCCAAACAAGCTCTTTGGCAGCCTCGCATGCAGCAACATACTCAGCTTCCATGGTGGAATCAGCAATACAAGATTGCTTGATACTCCTCCATATAACTGCTCCTCCTCCAATAGTAAACACAGCCCCTGATGTGGATTTTCTAGAGTCAGAATCTGATTGGAAATCAGAATCTGTATACCCAACGGGGACCAAATCCCCTCCAGAGTATACAAGCATATTATCTCTCGTTCTCTTGAGATACTTGAAAAAATGCTTGACTGCCGTCCAGTGATCAGGACCAGGTTTTGATTGAAACCTACTAACTATGCCAAAAGCAAAACAAATATCTTGTCTAGTACAGAGCATTGCATACATGAGACTTCCAACTGCCGAGGCATATGGAACTTTACTCATGAATTGGTTTTCATGCTCATTCTTAGGAACTTGTTCCTTAGAAAGCTTGATTCCATGTCTGAAAGGTGACATACCTTTCTTGGAATCATGCATGGAAAACCTAGACAAGATCTTGTCTATGTATGAAGCTTGGGATAATGCAATCGTTCTATTCTTTCTATCCCTTATTACTTGGATACCTAGAATAAAACTTGCTTCTCCTAAGTCCTTTATATCAAATTGTTTTGCTAACCATTCTTTTACTGATGTCAATACACCTACATCGTTTCCAATGAGTAGTATATCATCAACAAAAAGAATCAGGAAAACCAACTTGTCGCCTTTAATCCTTTTGTATACACAAGGTTCGTCAAGATTCTGAATAAATCCAAAACCTTTGACAGCTTGATCAAACCTTATGTTCCAGGATCTGGATGCTTGCTTTAATCCATATATGGATTTCTGCAACTTGCGTACCTTATCCACTTGGCCCTTTTCAATGAATCCCTCTGGTTGCATCATGTAGATGCTTTCGTCAAGACTTCCATTTAAGAAAGCTGTCTTGACGTCCATTTGCCAAATCTCTAGATCTAAAGATGCTTCAATGGATAAGAGTATCCTAATGGATTTAAGCATGGCCACAGGAGAGAAGGTTTCCTCGTAATCGATACCTTCTTTCTGTGTATACCCTTTAGCTACCAATCTAGCTTTAAAGGTTTCCACCTTTCCATCCATACCTCTTTTCCTCTTGTATACCCACTTGCACCCAATGGGTTTTATCCTTTTAGGCAAGTCTACAAGGGACCAGACTTTGTTATCGAACATAGATTCAATCTCGGATTGCATAGCCTTTTGCCAATGGCGACTATCAACATCTTCCATAGCTTTCTTGTACGTATAGGGATCATCGTCGTCCGGGAGATTCTCCACTGATTCTCCCAGACCGATGTATCTTTCGGGTTGTGTTCTAACCCTCCCACTACGACGAGGAATGGTAGGTTGTTGATCTTGTGTTGGATCGGAACTTACAATTGGGTTAGGTTGTGCAACCTCTCGTGGAATTGTATCTCCTGACATCTCATTCAGGACAATTCTACTTCTAGGCACAAAATCATTCATATAGTCCTTTTCCAGAAATTTAGCATTTGTCAAAACAAATACTTTAAGGTCTGAAGGACTATAGAAAGAATATCCTTTAGTTTCTTTTGGATACCCTACAAATATACATTTTTCTGAACGGGACTCCATCTTTTCTATCTTTCCTTTTAACACATGCGCAGGACAACCAAATATCCTTAAGTGTTGTAAACTAGGCTTGCGCCCAGTCCACAACTCATGCGGTATTTTAGGAACAGACTTAGATGGTACATCGTTTAGAATGTATATAGCAGTTTGTAAAGCATATCTCCAAAAAGAAATAGGAAGTGTTAAATAACTCAACATAGACCTAACCATTTCCAAAAGAGTTCTATTTCTCCTTTCTGCTACCCCATTCTGTTGAGGTGTACCTGGTGCAGAAAACTGAGAAACTATCCCATTATCAATAAGATATTGCTGAAACTCACCAGATAGATATTCTCCACCACGATCAGATCTCAAGATTTTTATGTGTTTCTCAAGCTGATTTTCCACTTCAGCTTTGAATGCTTTGAACATGTCAAAAGCATCCGACTTATGTCTCATGAGATACACATAACCAAATCTCGAGTAATCATCTGTGAAAGTGATGAAGTACTCATATCCACCTCTAGCTTGAATGCTCATAGGTCCACATACATCAATGTGTATCAATCCTAAACATTCAGTGGCTCTTGCACCTTTGGCAGAGAACGTCCTTTTGGTCATTTTACCTTCCAAACAAGATTCACAAGTTGGTAGATCATCAACCTTTAAGTCACTCAAAAGTCCGTCACATACCAATCTTTTAATCCTATTAAGGTTAATATGACCTACGCGTAAATGCCAAAGGTAGGTTTCATTTGTTGATAATTTTACTCTTTTATGATTAGGTTCCGTTATTTCTGTGTCTAACGAGTGAGAGATATTTCTATGCAAAAACTATAGACCGTTTTCCAATGTACCTTGGTAAATAATTTTGTCATTCTTACTAATAATAAAAGCTTTATTAAAAGTAACCGAATATCCAAATTTATTTAAACAAGAAACTGAAATTAAATTCCTCTTGAATTGAGGTACATAATAAACATCTATCAAATCTAAATGCCTTCTAGAATCCAAATAAACTCTAATATCTCCCACTGCACTTGCAGACACTAACGTTCCGTTGCCCAAGCGCAAATTGATTTCATTCTTACTCAGCTTTCTCCTTTCTTGGAACCCCTGCAAGGAATAACAAACATGATTAGTGGCTCCTGAGTCTATGATCCAAGAATCTGTAGAATCAGCCAAAAAACATGTTTCAAGATAATTCACATTACCTTCTTCCTTCTTATTCTGGGACTTTGGGCAATTTCTCTTCCAATGTCCTTTTTCACCACAAAGGAAGCATTTCCCTTTGATCTTGGTTACTTTCTTGGTCTCCTTCTTGATAGGCCCAAGTTGCTTTTTCTTCTGTTGTTTCTTGACCTTTTGACGGGCCTTAACAGTAGCAACTTTACCAACCATATGAATCTCTTGACCTTTGCCTTTCACAAGGATCTTTTCAGCACTTTGAACATCTTGCATCAGGCCTTGTAAGGTGTATTCCTTTTTGTTCAAAGTGTAGTCCAATTTGAACTGATCAAAGGAATCTGACAATGAATTGACAACCATATCAATCTTTGTCTCACCATCTATCTCAGCGCCATGCAGTTCAGCAATGTTGAGATGTGCTATGACTTTCATCATGTGATCTTTCACAGCCTGTCCAGGTTTCATCCTAAGATTCATAAAAGCAGTCACTGCCTCTCTCTTAGTCGTCCTGGACTTCATAGCAAACATCTCCTCTAGAGACATCATTATATCAGCAGCGGACTCCATTCCTTCATGCTGTTGTAACACGTCGGAGATAGTGGCCATAATGTAACATTTTGCCATATCTTCTGAAGTCTTCCACTGCTCATACTCATCTCTACATATTATGCTAGATTCATTATTAGGAGCAGGTGGTTTAGGAGTAGTTAGAACAAATTTATGTTTTTCACTTTGCAGCAACAACCCAATTTTCCTTTTCCATGTGACATAATTATCTCAAGTTAAAGTGTTGTCTTTCAGGATGTTTATAAGTGATGGGGTCATGATTTCTGAATAAAACAAAACATATATAAGTAAATAATCATGATAAAACACTTTTAAATATTTATCTTGAATTAAATAAATAACTCAATCATAAAATTCAACGGTGATCTAACACCCATAAATGTTACACCTCCTTTGGGAGTTCGCACCATTTACTAGTTAGACTAGGTCCCACCTAATTGTTAACATAACAACCAGCGTTTTCAATTTTAGCCTTGCAATTTTATTGACAAGAACTCTTGGGAGGATATTAATAAAATTACATTGAGTGTGTTACCAAGATATCGACCCTCAATTTTCTCTCATGAAAATCCCTCCTTGGGGAGTAGATCTCGTTTGAGTCCATTGTCTAGTCTATCCTTGTAAGGAAGTATGTTGCTAAATTCCATTCATGGACGCCTCTTGGGGGGATTACCAATAAATAATAAAGCTCAACTAACCTTGGAGGCCATAGGTGTTACAAAAACACCTTCTCCCACTCAATTATTTAAGGCATGTGATTAAATCCCATAGAATGATTTACCGAGTTATCTAGATGCCAATTTAGATACCTAAATCATTCAATGCATGTTCATACCAAAAGAGATATATGTGTGGCACTCCTATTCTATATGTCATGTTATCATACAATAACAAATATTGTAATATTTAAGCATTAATTAAATAGCAACAATTTTGGCCCATCCTAGAAAAACAAGTAAAATTACAATTGTTTAGGAATACAAGTTCTTCAAGTGGCCCATCAACCATACTCTTATCCTTCGGCCCAACCCACGGATGTGCACAACTCACAACCCCCCTAAGGGGCTGCCGTGCGCAGCCCATGAAGACTCCAGGGCTGCCATGCGCAGTCCACCAAGCTTGGGCTTGCCATGCGCAACCCAATCCACTCCTAGGGTGCGCACGGTGCTCGTTCTCGGTTCCGCTTGCTTCATTTTTCATCATGTCTTCGAATCTTCAAGACCTAAATATATTACGGCAGTATTTAAACAAATAAAATATTGCAGTTTTTTTTTTTAATCACTGCAGTACCTTTTTACATACAAAAAACTGCACATAATAAAAATTAAAAAAAACTGCAGTAGTATAAAAAAATACTGCACCTATATATAAAAAAAATAAAACCTAGCAATCTACCAAGAAGGAATTATGGCGATGATAGACCACCCTTCTTGTTACAATTCCATAAAAAAAATTTACATTGAAAATCTAGGACCAAAATCGAGCAATAACAATCCACACAAACATATATAAATCCATACATCCACATGTAATTATATATTTGAATACCTAGAGTGCCATCTCTTTCTAAACATGCATAATCACAATAAAAAGAAAAAGATCCACGTATATATACGTTAATTAATTAAAAGGGTTCAACCTAGGCTCTGATACCAATTGTTGGGAATAATACCAAAAAAAAAGTACACGCAGCGGAAGCGATACTAAAAATTAGATTTAGTGACTTTTAAAAAATTTTCCTTTATGAACCTTAAACCCTTTAATTAATTAAACATACATATACAATAACAAAAAGTAGAATACCTTTTGTCGCGTGATCCGATTAACTTACGTCGATGGTAATCCGCAAGATCTTCAATCCTAGCACGAACGTGGATCACCTAGGAGCGTGGTCTCCCTTTTCTTTGAATTGCAAACCTGTGAATGGACAAAACAAACTTTTCTTTTCTTTGTTAGTTACAAAAAAAATCAAAAGAATGACTAAGATTATTCCGGTCACTTTTGAGTTCTCAATCTAATGATCGAAACTCGTGTGAACCTAGATCGATATCGTATACACAAGCTTATTGATGAATAAGCAAATAGTATACTATCAAAGAATAATCTAACACTCCTTTTTGTTTTAGTAGAATAAAAAGCTTTCTATGAAATTGAGAAGAAGAAGAAATTTGTATCATGAACCCATATCCTGTGGCCGAATTCTATACTTGTCAATATATAGGTGGCCTAAGTTTGCTTCTTCTTTTCTTTTATTATTAGGGTTGCCGAAATCCTAACCTAGAAATAACTAGGGTTGCCGAAATCACATGCCCACCATAGGCTTATGTTGCACCCTAATTTCCATCTAGTTTTTAAGACATCAAACCCTAATCCAACTCATAGATCTTTTATTCTTTTATTTTGACTAAATAAAAAAGACTTCTTATTTGATTAAATAAATAAAACTAATTATTTATTTCCTTATCAAACAAGTCTTTTAATTTTACTTTTAGGAAATATATTTCCTGATTAGAAAAGATTTGTTTATTTAATTAAACAATTAATTAATAAATTAATTAATTCTTATTTAATTAAAACAATGAAACAAAATAATATATTAGGTTAAACTAACCCTTGCCGCCCCACTTAGAGTAAATGGGCCAAAATATTATTTTCTTATTTCATTTAATCCATTGGACTTTAAATAAAAAGCCCACATGTCTTTCATTAATATATTAATATAATTGAGCAGCCCATTACTAAAATAATGTGCAAATTATATTCTTAATATATTAAATGCAATTCTAGATGGACCCTTAAATTGGTCCGGTAGAATATATCAAGTGATCCATGCAAGTCCGTGTGGATTGGGGATCTTAGCGGGCCATCTAAATTTAAGCTTCAATAGACATAACCTAATCACAATCAACAAATGATTCACTTAGGTTCGATCCATTAATTTTAACTCATTCCACTAAAGAGCTAAAACTGAACTCTTAAATAAAGATAGAAAAGGAAGATGCTCCTCATTCATACCCTAGACAATCATATTGGAGATAGTGTATCCTCGTGATTAATATCAGTAATCGCCAAGAGTTCATAGACCGCCTATAACTCTCCAAGTTACCATATTTACTCATATGACCACGTTTTGAACTTGGATATTTTGACTTGTCCAGAAGCCATGTTTTCAATAGACACTATTGAAAACTCAACGTTGAGATTTAATATCCAATTACCTCAAAACATCCATTTGATGATATTATACTCTCATTTAATTAAATGGAGCCACGATGTCCATATCTATAAATGAAGTCCTCTATCGATTAACAAATGAATATCACCAAACTATCGAGGATAGACTATGCGATATAATCGTACTCATTGATAACTCAAATGATATCACTTGCAACCATAAGTCCATCATTTATCTCAGGATTAAGATAGACTCTCCGATTGTCCTGATAATGAAAAGACTATTATCTATTGACGGTTCTAGATAAAGCTTTTCATTGTGATCCAGTTCAATGCACCCAGTGCACTAGATCCTTTTACTCGAAGACACTCCGATGATTTTAGATTCATCATATCTCATTTGATCCCACTCAAATGCTAGCAAAAGAATTCTACAACTTTAACAAGATAAAGGTGCCCAACCTTTAACTTAAGTTGTGAACATTATTCAAGACTAACTAAAGAATTGTGTCTACCACATACATATCTAGATGTACGAACAATTCTTCTTTTCCCATAGTCTTTAGACCTTATGATTATTTACTTTGACAATTATAATATTAAACTATAAATGCTATACGATTTGTTAAACCAGAAATCACTTTATTAATATGAAAAAGATTGTCAATTACAACATTACACCCTTGCTATTGAGCATAATCCTAACATCCTCCACTAACCATGGTTCAATGATCAGTAAATCAGATTTACCTTGCATTTTCTTCTTCTTAAAGATCACCTTGAGGTGCCGCAGACAGTTCCTCTTCCAATGACAAACCTTATCGCAATGGAAACACTTCCCTTTTGCTTTGTCAGTCGTGGAGCTTTTCTTTTTATTTTGAACTTGTTTCTTCTTGGGGGCTTAGCCTTTGCCTTGCCAGTAGACCTCTTCCTTTTCTTTAATCCAGAGAAGATGGTTCATCAACATTTGCCTCACCGGTCTTACTTTTGTTGTCCTTAAACATAAACTCAAAAGTTGTGAGCTTATTAAGCAACTGAGTCAGACTGAACTTCAACTTGTTCATCCCATAGTTGCTTTTGAACTGATCAAAGCTCTTTGGAAGAGTTGTCAGTATGATGCTCACCTGGCAAGCCTCATATATAGTCCCAAAATTGACTTCATTAGTATTGAAATGGGACAGCATACCTAGGACATGTTCCCGGACTGATGATCCTTCATTCATATGAGCAATCATTGTGGAACGAAGAACTTCATGCTGCTTTTGCTCAGAAGGTTGCCCAAACATGGCCTGCAATGACTTCATAATCTGATATGCTATAGTCATTGCTTCAAGCTTTGAATAAAGCACCTTGGTCATGCTAGCTAGCAAATAAATGCAGGCCTTTTCATTATCTGAAATCCATTTTTCGTGGGTCTCACAAACAATTCGAGCTGCGTTGGCTGCATGCTGTAGAGGACATTCTTCCGTAAGCACAAATTTTAAGTCATTGGTTACTAGGATCGCATTAATGTTATTTTTCCATTTTGTATAGTTATCCTAGGTTAATTTTTCATTGGCAATTATTTAATGTAAAGCAGAAGACATTGCTGAAATAAACATAAATAAAAATTCATTCATTCATTCATACATTTAAATCATATATAAATTATTCGGTATATAATGAAACATGGTGTATGAAACATGTTTAATAAACAATAAAAATCCCTAAAAAAGTTACTATGCCACGACAATTCAATATACCACAAGTAAGTGCCACCTTAGGGTAGGTCAAGTACTTGTATGTTAGATCGAGACATTCTCAATTAAATGATACTCCATAATAACTCTTTATTCTTATATTATTTAACCATCGTTTATTTTAATCATGATTCTAATTAACAATTTAATTAAATCCTTGTAAGTGTAACCCATCATTTCAAATCTCTTAAACTTAAGTTGAGAGTTGTCGCCTTAGGGTCAGTCAATCCCAAAATACATCCAGAAATCCTTTCCGTTAGGAAGTTAACCTTGGTATTAATTCTTATGGATACCTTTCTTAAGGAGGGCGAAAACAAAGCCGTCACTAGACCCTGCTTGAATCTCACAGTGTTCAACTAATGATGAAAACTGCAAGATATAATGTTATATATATCCCTCTCCTCTTCGCTATTTGATGTTAGGGTTTTCTAATGATTCTAGATGAACCTAGATTAAACGGCTAGGAAAAATCTAGTTATTTTAGGTTATGTTACTAGAATCTCATCTTATTAACATTAAATAATAAACCAAATTTTTAACTATTAAAAACTAATTTATTATTCGAATGTAAACTACTTTAAATAGACTAGAATAAAATGTGAGAATTACCAAGTTTTAACAATTAAAACTAAACCACATTATTCGGTCCAATTATTATTAAAGCCTTAATCATATTAATCTTAATACTGGATTGGGCTTTACTAATCTATTTAATTAAACTCTTTAATGAAAGATCAGTAATTAATGAGAATAATCAAGTTTTTACTCCTAAAAACTAATCTCATTATTAATAGCCAATTTATGTGATTATTCAATTTTAATCATATTAAAAAATAAACAACATAAAAATCAAATGGGATATTAATCATGTACAATATATTATAATGCAAGTGTAGGCACTTCTAATATGTATGACATAAGTATGCATGACAATGCTTTAATCATCTCATAAATAAAATATACATGAGTTGACCGAGTACAATAGGCTATCAAACTTAACAAAAAAAAAAAAAAAACAATCTAATTACAAAAAATTAATCCAAGGCATTCCTTGGTCTTCTTGTAATTCCTTTTTCTTCAAGTACATCTTTTGCTTCTAATGGGTTTTAACCAAGTCCAACTTGATTAACTCCCCCTTTTTTTTATGGTGATCCATCTCATGAATCAAAAACTAACGCTCAAATGTTACACTAACATTTATTGGAGTCCAAAAGTATTAAAATAAATAAATTTCAGCCCATTATGCTTCCGAATATGCAACCCTAGCATTACGAACACTCAGCATTGCGCTTTCGCACGTAGCCGTCTTCTGCACGAAGAGGTTCACTATCAGCAACCATGTGCGACGTTCGCACGACCAAGCCCGTAGAAGTCCTTGCACAATCCATGCGCGGCTGCTGCCTTTGTGCACGACCAGGCCAAGCCTTACACCAAAACGTGTGCGGCAGCTTGCCTACACGCATGCCATGCGGAGCAGCAGCTTGTGTTGCACCAGTTGTGCATGCATAGTGTGCGCTGCCAAGCCTTGGCATGCAACACCTGATGTGCATGGCTGTCTTTCGCGCAGCAACACTAGCTTCGAGCATAGTAGCCCTTGCGTATTTGTGCGCGATTGCCATGTGTTTCCTTCTTTCTTCGTGTGTTTGTTCTTCGTACAAGATTACATAATCATATTACAAAATATTGATTTACATAGAACGATTACATCTGGAAAAAATATTAATTATTACAACCTGGAAACAAATTTAACTAAACTCATTGTACCATACAATTAATGATCAACCATGTTTATAAAAATATATATATATATATATATATAAATATCATACAACCCTAGATTATGCCTACACATATAATACATATTGAAAAGACTTTGAAAACAAATAGAACATATTTGCTTATATCAAAAAATTGGCTATGATACTAATTGTAGGGAGGTCGCGCAACGGAAAATGATATTGAATCAAAATATTTAAGAACGATAGTGTTGTATGTATATATTCGGCTAAAGGACACATCAACATAATAGGCAGGAAACACGGAAAAGGGATAGTCCCACGTCATTGGTCAACTAGTCAAAAGAGAAATTGACCATTTGCCATATCATCTAGCCACGTCATCAAGATCAGTGAAAGCCAAGAGTACACTTGCTAGGGTACTCGCCGAAGACCCTCACTCGGTCAAGACCTACTTTGTCAACATGGGAAAAGTAACCTTATTTTAGTATACTTCCTAGAGTGAGGATTCATTCAGTTACAAGGTCTGAAGGGTTGCACTCCAATAAGGACATAACCTTATCTCTTCCCAGAGAAGTCTAAATATGAAACAAGTCCTAATCAGTTCACGACACCAGAGTCCTAATACGATTCAAATTAGCAATTCCACCACCAACACGGCCTAGGCGAGAAGAAACCCTAATAAGTCTAGTATAAATAAGACCACGTAATCTACGGTGAAAGGGTTCTAGACCTTGGAGAGAGAAGAGAGCATTGTATGAGAGAGAGAGAGAGAGATTATTGAGTGTGTAACCTCTCCACGATTCATAGCAATTCCTGCCCTTTAGGCCACAGTGGTTTTTTACCTTTCTAGGGTTTTCCACGTAAAAACTTGTGTCTTGCATGCATTTATTTACATTCTTGTTTTCATAAACATGATATTATTGTGAATGCCTGGCAATCTAGAATTCAACGTCAACAATTGTCGGTAGAAGGAAGGGGTTTTGAACAAGAACTTCGAGGAACCCTCATAAACAAATCTGAAACATGAGCAACGCCACGGACAAAGATGAAAACTCCAGCGATGATAACCAGCACCAGGTCCCTAAAGCAACCAGGGTAGTAGGGGATGGAACGTTGATGACTAGGAAACAATTGGTAGTAACGCTGGAGACCAGGCTAACTGATTCGGGGACTCTACAACACTTCTAAACCGCCTTGATGAACCTAGTCAACAAGGCCAACAAGTTAGGACTAGCACTTCCTATAGGGATTTCTTCTCCCTATGACTTAACAACAAGCATACCCGGGGACCACCTACCAGGGAGGATGCGGTCGGAAGTCCATATTGCGACCCTAGATGCCCAAACAAAGCCATCTATGGAGGAAACAACCTAGGACCACCCTGAAGCTCTCGAAGGAAGAAGACAAAAGAAAGGAAAAGGTTTGCTAGACGAGGAATCTTTAGAAAGGTGAGGCCTCGGTAGGACGCATGGGACTATCCCCAATGGTGTTCACCCGAAAACCTGGCGGAGGCACCGTTATGTTTCATCTGAAGATAAAAGTCCTCAGCCGAGAAGGGGATTACAGTAAAAAAAGGGTAAGACAAAGGAGATCTAAAAGCATAAACAATCAGAGATCTAGAGGAAGCATAGAAAGTCGGGAAGATGGCTACCGAAGAATGACTATTAATAGCCGGCTCGGTCTAGGAGGAGAACCATCCGGTCGGTGAAGCGTCACCCTCTAAGAACTATCAAAGAAGGTCTCAGCAATGGCTCAAAGATATGGGAACAGTGCCTCATCAGATGATGAATCAAACAACCCATTCATTGATCAAATTGCTCACACCTAATTCCCGGAAAGATTTAGAATGCAGACTATCGAGCAATACAAGGAGACTAGGGACCCAAATGAGCATGTCAGTCGATTTCGTAATGTCATGGCACAATACGCATCCAACGATGGACTCATGTGTCTAACATTCTTGCAAACCTTCAGTGATCTTGCCTCTACATGGTTTGGGCGACTCCCACCCAGAAGCATCAGCAATTTTTCAAGATTCGACAAAGCATTTGTGAGACAATTCATGGAAAGTGTGCAAAGGAGGAAGTCGCTCGCCCACCTGTTAAATTTGAAACAAGAGACGAGCGAGTCCCTCAACAAGTACTTGAAAAGATTCAAGAAGGAGGTCGCCCAGATTGAAGACGCTAGTGATCTATACGTCATAGCCGCTTTCACCAATGGGTTGCAAAGTGGTCAACTTTTCTTTGACCTACGGAGGGACCGACCAAAAACTTACTAGGAGATAATGACATAGCCGGTGACTATGCTTTAGTTGAAGAAGAAAAGGTAGCACAATTGAGTAGCTATGTGCATGGCCGTAAACTAGATGTGAAGCTAGAATCCATGGATGACAAAACAAAAACACAGTCGTGTGATCGTCGGAGAAATTAAAAGAGTTGAAAAGACCAATCCAGGGAAAACAGAGGAAGAAATCGAACCAGTAGGTTCTGAAGTAAGTATAACAACTTCACTCCTTTGACAGGCGACCAAGAGGACATACTTTCCGTGTTGGAAGATAAAGGGCTTGCCAAGTACCCATGACAGCAATCAGCCAATGCTAGGAGGGACACGACAAAATACTGGCGTTTCTACAAAGTTCACGGGCACGACACCTCTAAGTGCTACCAACTGCGTGATCACATAGAAAGTCTAATTAGAGATGAGCACCTTTTGGATTTCACCTTATAGGGATATAAACATGGTGGTCACCAAGATAGCCACCGGGGAAGCGGGCAAGAAAGAAAGAGCCCAAGGAAAAGTAGCACAGGCGTCGAGATAAACACTATTTTTAGTGGACCCCATACTGATCAGAGCAATAGGGAAAGTATGTTAAAATTCCGAGAGGTAATGTATGAGAACAAGAGTAAAGAAGTAAATTCCGTACAGAGAGCCTTAAGAGTGGAAAGAAAAGATGGGACCCAATAGTTTTCACGGTCGAAGTTTCAGAAGGAATTGACACAAAACCCAACGATGCAATCATAGTGGGGGTCTAAATAGCCCATAGGGATGTCCTCCGAGTAATGGTAGACAACGGAAGCTCAGTTTACATCTTGAGGGTCAGGGTATACGATGAATTGCAACTGGACAGAAAAGACTTGGAACCTTTTCTCGTATGAAAGTATACAAACATAGTTAAATTGTTTAAAGCTTACCTAAATTTGGGGGGGGGTCAATCCCTTGAAGCAAACTCAAGTTTGTCCCTCAAGGTAGCTTACATAACAACACACAAACCAAACAAACACATATAGACAAGATAAGCATGTGATAATTTTAGACATTGTCTATATTACATAAAATAGCATGAGGAAGAATAACATTAAACATACAACCTTAAAGAATAATTGTATATCAAATGTTGTTCAATATGTTACAAGTATGAATCAAAGTACAACTATACATAAAAGAATCAATAAACAATATACTAAAAAATTATATATACAACTATGATCAAAATGATATGCTTACAAATCACACTTAACAAGATCTTGTTTCCAAATACATCACAAGAAAATATTGAGTAACAAGATTAAAACATACAAATTTACAAATTTAAAAAGAGAGATGGAAAGAATTGACACATGAGATTTTTTAACGTGGTAAAATCTCCAAGGAGAAAACATCCACGGGTTGAACTACAACCATTGGGTACTATATATATTGGATGATAGATTAGAAATTCCACAAAAGTGACCAACCTATGATCTACTCTCTATTGGAGTCTATGTCTACCCAATCCTTATTGGAAGATACAAAATCCCTCAATGATGCGGAGCCACCATATATTGGAGTTCATACCAAACAAATATCGTTGGAAGATTAGAAATTCCTTAAGAGTGCATACATATACCATATACCACTCTCTATTGGAGTCTATGTCTATCCAAACACCCGAGCCTACCAATATTATAGCCAACTCCATATCCAAGACACTCATGCCTCTAGAAAGCCTCTCTTGCATAGCTATCCGAACCTTTCCGATCTTAGCCATGACTTCTTGCTTAACTATCCAAGTCCTCCTGACTCTAGTTAAGACTTCTTGCTTGGTTATCCGGACCTCTTGTACTAACCAAGACTTCTTTACTTGACTATCTGAACCTCTTTTCCTAGTCAAGACTTTATGCCTATTACAAGGATTTCCTAGTGTGATCATGTGAATGCAAATGATGCAAACAAGCAATTCAACATATAACATATGACCAATACATTCCATGGAAACTAGACTTAAAAACATGTGAGATCACAAGTCAAATAGTCTAGATACAAAACTTGAATTAAAACCTAGAGTATGTGAAAAACACCTAACACATATGGCTCCTAATTTCATTCACACATATAACACTTGAATAGATCATATACATGATGCACATATTCAAGATATTACAAACATACAGATAAATGCTAGAATCACAAAATATATTCAACGGGTATTCTAGCCAAAGATTTAGGACAATGATAAAATGATAAATCAATTAAATCCTCGATAGCTCTAAAAACTAATACACATGTACTAATCCTAGATTTGTTCAATCAAGGATCAAAGCACATTTTAAGGTTATTGATCATAAAATAAATCAATACAATCACAAATAACCCTAAGCATCAAACTAATCACAAATAACCCTAGGCATCAAACTAATCACAATACAACACTCAAACATGTGAGTAACTAGAATCATAGAAAACTAGTTCACATTTGTCTCTAGTTAGACTTGATTACATTTGATTATGAATCTATCTTTTGTAATAGTATTCACCATACATATATAAGAAGAAACCCCAAGGTAATTGAAGGTTATAATAGAAGAAAACAAAAAGTTGAGTAAAATACCTATGATTCAAGAGCTAATTCGGTTTTCTGGGTATAACCACTATAAAACTCAATCAAAAAGCTACAAGACCACTTGGAAAAGGTAGAGAACTTGATTATGAAGATTTTCCAACTTGAATCACTCAATTCTAACTTCATATGAGAAAGTTATGGTGTTTGGAAGGTGAGAAAAATTGAGAGAAATTCTGCACTTAATATTTTCAAACTTTTCTTCTAAAAATAAATTGGAGGGAAAATTAGGATATTTAAATGAAAAAGAGAGAGGATTTTCAGGACCAATCACAAGGTGCCACATCACCTAGCACATGTGAGGCATGTGAGCCTCATAAGGCAGAGGGGTATGTGGCCCGTGAGCCTCACGCGCCCCTCATGGGAGAGCCCTCTAAAGGTCTTCGACCATTCTTGCCTCCTCGCTCTCATCTCGCGTTATTCTGCCATATTCGGGCCTCCAAAATCCGAATTCGAATCCATTTTCTGATTACAAACCGTGACTCCCTCACGTACAAGGAAACCTATGAAACTTTGCAAAAAGGTTGAGAATTTGACTCGGTATATGATGACAAATATAACTCACCGAATGAGAACATAAAGTAGCATAGCTTCCTAGTTTAGACTTGAAACCTAATGAGTGAGTAACTGAAATGACCGAGACTCGATAAGGAAACAAATGAGATCATGTTCAAGTCCAAATACAATAAAAATAAAACAAATGTAAGTTCCTCAAAGTTTGATTTGCTTATTTCGGTGACAAACCGCATATTGGGTTTTGATATGTAAGGGTAGCTTCGGCGTTCATGATCATAGCGCAAAGGCCCTTCTCAAGACCTCAAGTTGATAAGCACTTCAAATGTATATCTCTTGTGCTTAGTTTTCTTTGAAGAGATTTAGTTGCACACACACACTTGTCATGATTGCATTTATGTTCATTGATATTGTGTGCACTCTCTTCACATTCCACACTTGCACTTCTTTGTTTTAGTTTTAATTTGTGGTTATTTGTTTAATCTTCCATGCTCGCCCTTATTGAGCTTGTATTGGTAGTTTTCTTCTAGGAGGATTCGGCACCCTTGATTCGACTGCCATGGACCGCTAAACAAGGCCACAGAATCAAGTCCAGAAGACCTGGTCGATTATGTGCCCTTGTGTTTTGCGGATAGGGGCCGCATAATAAGGAGCATAAAATGGACCAGAATGGTAGGTCCAATTCTGCGCCTTCAAATCTGCTACCCCTGACCATAGATTTTTCTCGTGAAAATTGGGGGCAATTTTGTCATTTCACCTAACCTTCTTTACTCTCTATAAATATACCTCTTTCTCTTGTTCTTTAATTAAGCTTTTTAACATCAAGAACCCTAAAGAGATATTGAGAGAGACTTGAGAGAAAAATCATAAAGATTCCATCTTTATTTCTCTAAACACATTTCTACATGCATAAATCATCATCTAAGCATCATCTAGGATCATCTAGTATGTGCTAGTGCATGGGTCTTCTTCAACGCACATATTATTGTAAGTTGTTCACTTTTATAGGCATGTGGATAGTAGTGGTGGGTTATAGATCGTGAGAGGTTGAGGTCAACCTAGGTTGTAAACACTATTACAATTAGTTGATTCGAGGTTCATGTGTGGCACACATAACAGCCCGTGGCTTTACCTTGTTGAAGGTTTCCATGTTAAAATTAAATGTTATTTAAATTCCGCACTTTACACTTGATTTATTGCTTTAACTAGTTTGAGGTATTTTCGGAATATTGACTAATCGCGAAAATTGGTAATAATTATTTAAAATCTATTGACCCCCTATAGATAGTTTTATACACAATGTGCATTATTAGTCTCAATTGGTATCAGAGCGGGTTCCTAGATATACTTAAGTGATCCTTTGCTAATTTTGGTGTGTTTTTGCATTTTGTATGATTTTTGATCATTCATACATTTGCTTTCATTTCATTCATTCATTCATAAACACTATAAGTGGAAACAATGGAAATGGTGGTGGCAATAAGGGTGATTTTAGCATGAGACCTCCCCAACTCACCGAGTTGAATTATGCCTCTTGGAAAGGCAATATGGAGTCGTACATTTGCCAAATCCATGACAGGGCATGGATGGTGGTTGAAGATGGCTACACATCACCGATGATAGGAGTATGGGTGGAGGAGAGGATGTTCTCAAGCTTAAGGCGCAAGGGAACAGGCAAGAGTTTGAGGCATCAAAATGGAATATGAAGGCGATGGATGTCATCCTATGTGCAATGGACGAGAATCAATATAAATTGATTCAAAACACCAGTATCACTAAGGAGTCATGGGACATCCTAAAGGTTGTACATGAGGGAACCGAAGTGGTTAAGGACTCTAAGCTTCAAGTCATCCATACTCAATTTGAGATGCTTAGGATGGAGGAGAATAAGTGTTTCAACGATTTCGTGATCAAGTTGATGGACATAGTCATCCAAAGCCATCAACTTGGTGACCCATATGCTGATAGGAGAATTAAGCAAAAGATTATAAGATCTCTCCTCGATGGATTTGAGTCTAAGGTAACGGCTTTAGAGGAGAATATTAGTTATAAAGATATGAAGCCGAATAAGGTGATTGAGAGGCTTCTAGCTTATGAGTCTAGGATGGGTCCTACCTCTATACCTCCTAAAAGGAAAAGAAAATTGCTTTGAAAGCCTCCAAAGTTGACAAGGAGGAGAAAGATGACTCGGACGAAGACATAGCCTTATTGATAAGAAGGTTCAAGAAATTTGTCAAGACCAAGAAGAAGGATTTTGGATCCAAGGGCCAAGACTTGAAGAAAAAGACTCCCTTCAAGAGGTTCGAGCCTAGGCAAGAGAAGAATTAAAGAAAAGGGATCCAATGCTTTAAGTGTGGTGGCATAGAACATATTGCTCTTGATTATGGAAATTTGAAGAACAAGAAAAGGAGAGTGATGGCTATCACTTGAAGTGGAAGTGATGACTCCGATGAGAGAGATGAGTCTTCGGATGATGAAGAACTCATGGCTAACTTCATAGCCTTTGCCTCTTCTTACAAAAGCAAAGGAACTAATGAAGAGGAGGATGAGAGTCAAGAGGAAAATGACTCAAGTGATTATGGCTTTTCATCTCACTCCACAAATGGAAATGTGGATATTATGGATATCCAAGACTATATATTCAAGTTTGAGAGTTCCAGGTTAAAGAACAAGAGAGAAATTAGAAGATTAAAGGAAGAAACCTAGAGCTCACACAAGTTGACCACTTAAGTGAAGAAGTGGTGAGAATAATGGAGGCTAAAGATAAGCTAAGAAAAGAGTTAGACTTATCTAAGAGGAGTGAAGAAAGGATGAAAAGGGAGCTTGAAGATGCTAGAGATTTGATGGCCAAGATGGGCTCTAGCACTAAAAAACTTAACCACATATTAGCTATTGGAAAAAGGCTAAGTGACAAAAGGGGTCTTAGGTTTGAAAATGACAAGATGTCCTCCACTCCAAGCAAGATCGTATTTGTCAAGAGCATGAACCTCAAGGAATCTCCTTGTCGTTAATTACCTAGGAAGAAAATTGACCTAGGAGAGTATTCAAGAACTGCTCAAGTAAAGGTAGCTTCAAGAAGTAGTCCTCAAGTTCATCCAATAAAAGCTCATCAAACTAACTTCCCTCAACCTAAAGTCCATCAAGAGAAGAGACCTATCATGCAAGCTCAACCGAGGGAGCAACCAAGTCTTGGTCATCAACAAAGAAGGAGAGATCCTTATCAACAACTAAGACAACCACAAAGACATGGGAAGGCTCCAATGCATCCTTAGTGTTATGGTATGATTCCTAACTTTATTCCTACATGTCATTTTTGTGGTATTGATGGTCACATTAGACTAAAGTGCTTTCGTTATATCAAAATGCGTAGAGTTGAAAGCATGATAGGAAAAAAAAAAAAAAAGGCTAAAGCCAAGATGCTTATCTCTAGGAATGATAGAACTAATTTGCATGATCCTAGGATATCTAGAGCCCAAGTACCTATAACCACTAGGAAAGAAAGTGTTCCACCTAGGTGGATTAAAAGAGATGCTTATTTTTTCCATGTTGCTCGAATTGCCTTAAAGGCAAATTCTTCTAATTTTTGGTACTTAGATAGTGTGTGCTCTAGGTGGATTAAAAGAGATGCTTATTTTTTCCATGTTGCTCAAATTGCCTTAAAGGCAAATTCTTCTAATTTTTGGTACTTAGATAGTGTGTGCTCTAGGAACATGTCGGGAAACAAGAGTTTCTTCGAGACTCTTGTCATGGAGGAAGGAGGATTTGTCACCTTTGGTGATGGATCCAAAAAGAGAGTTGTAGGGAAATGAACCATCTCCATTCCCGGACTACCCTCCTTATCCAATGCTTTATTTCTTGATGGCTTGAAAGCCAATATGATAAGCATTTCTCATCTTAGTGAAAAAGGATTTTCCGTCTTGTTTAGTAAAGATGATTGCTCAATTCCAAAGCCCAATGGACAAACCTTATTGAAAGGTATAAGATCTAGCGACAATTGTTATTGTCGTAAGGCTAGAGTTCTCTCTTGTAATATGTACAAGGATGAGCAAAAAGAGTTGTGCCATGAAAGACTTAGCCACATGAACTATCGGGATTTACGAATCCTAGATAAGTTCAATGTTGTGCGTGGCCTTCTCAAGCTTGGGAAGAAAGTCAATGGTATTTGTGGACCTTGCCAACAAGGAAAACAAACCAAAAGCATGCACAAAAAGGGCAAGTATCTCTCCACTAAGGAGCCCCTAGAGCTTCTCCACATGGATCTTATGGGTCCCATGCAAACCGAGAGTTTAGGTGGAAAGAGATACATTTTGTTTGTGTAGATGATTTCTCTAGGTTCACATGGACATATTTTCTTAGAGAAAAAATCTGAAACTTTTGATAAGTTTAAAGTGCTTTGCAATAAAATTGAAAATGAAAAAGACTCTAACATTAAAAGCATTAAACGGATTAGAAGTGACCATGGGAGAGAGTTTGAGAATGCCACCTTTGAGAGATATTGCAATAGCTTAGGCATCTCGCATGAGTTTTCGGCTTCTAAGACCCCTCAACAAAATGAAGTTGTTGAGAGGAAGAATATGATCCTTCAAGTGATGGCCTGTGTCATGTTGCTTAGCAACAATGTCTCTAGGAATCTATGGGTCGAAGCAATCAATACGGCTTGCAATATAGGAAATAGAGTCTTCCTAAGGCCCGGTACTAGGCAAACCTCTTATGAGTTATGGAGAGGTAGAAAGCCAAATGTTTGCTACTTCCACACTTATGGAAGCAAATGCTACATTTTAAATGACCATGATCAACTTGGCAAATTTGATGCTAAAAGTGATAAGGGTATCTTTATTAGCTATGCCTTGAATATTAGAGCCTATAGAGTTTTCAACTTGAAGACTCTGAAGACTCTAAGAGTCATGGAATCATCAAATGTTGTCTTTGATGATAATAGGCTCAAGTCTAGTGACCATGAGGATGAGGTTGTTATAGAAAATGATTCTCCTTTGGAGAAAGTTATAGAGACTCTTATTGATGAGAGGCCTAACCTAGATGAAGAGGACACACAACTTCTTGATAAAGTTCCTCTCTTGAACTCTAAAGAACCCGCTCCATGGGTTAGACATCTCCATAACAAAAATGATGCTATTAGAGATATGAATGAGGGTGTTAGGACTAGACGTCAAGTTAATCTTATTAGCTACACGTGCTAAACCTCTCAAATTGAACCCAAAAAGGTCGATGAAGCCTTAAATGATGAATTTTGGGTTCTTGCCATGCAAGAAGATCTAAACCAATTTGAAAGAAATGAGGTTTGGACTCTAGTTCCTAGGCCTAAGACCACTAATGTCATAGGCACCAAATGGATTATAGGAACAAATCCGATGAGGATGGCAACATAGTGCGTAACAAGCCTAGACTTGTTGCATAAGAGTAATCTCAAATTGAGGGTATTAACTTTGAGGAGACATTTGCTCCAGTTGCCCGTCTAGAGTCTATTAGGCTTCTCTTGTCCATTTCTTGTGTGCACAAGTTCAAATTGCACCAAATGGATGTCAAGAGTGCTTTCCTAAATGGCTTCTTATAAGAGGAAGTGTTTGTAGAACAACCCAAGGGATTTATGGATGCACACCACCCCAACCATGTCTATCGCCTCAAGAAGGCTCTATATGGGTTGAAACAAGCAAGAGGACTTGGTATGAGCACCTCACTCAATTTCTTGTTGAAAATGACTACACAAAGTGTAGTGTTGAAAGGACCTTGTTCATCAAGAGAAACAAAGATAAGTTATTTATAGCTCAAATCTATGTTGATGGCATTGTATTTAGCATAACCAACAACACCAAGGTCTAACAATTTGTCGATGTTATGTCTCATAAATTTGAGATGTGTCTTGTTGGTGAGCTAAGTTACTTCCTAGGTTTGCAAATTAGGCAATTAAATGATGGGATTTTTGTAACCCAAGCTAAATATGCTAAAAACCTAGTGAAGATGTTTGGTTTTAAAATGCCAAACATTATGATACACCCATAAGTACCACTTTAAGGCTAAGCAAGGATGCTAGTGGTAAAAGTGTGGAAAAAACTCTATATCAGGGCATGATTGATAGCTTGCTTTATTTGACCACAAGTATGCCCAATAAATCTTTTAGTGTGGGTGTGTGTGCAAGGTACCAATCAGATCCTAAGGAGGCTCATCTCTCTTTCATTAAGAGAATAATTCACTATGTGAATGGGACATCCAACTATGGGATTTGGTACTCTTTTGACACTAATGCTAGTTTAGATGGCTTTAGTGATGTGATTGGACAGGAAATTGCGATGATAGGAAGAGCACATCGGTTGGTTGCTTCTTTCTAGGCAACAACTTGGTGTCTTGGTTTTGTAATAAGCAAAACTCGATTTCCTTGTTAACGGCTGAAGCCGAGTACATAGCCGCAAGGAGTGGATGCACACAACTCTTATGGATGAAGCAAATGCTAGTCGACTACGGATTCAATCAAAGTACTATAACCCCCTTTTGTGATAATATGAGTGCTATTAATATTTCCAAGAATCCGGTACAATACTCTAGAACTAAGCATATTGACATCCGTTATCATTTCATAAAAGAACTAGTTGAGAACAAATGCATTGTACTTGAACTTGTAGGTACAAATGATCAACTAGCAGACTTATTTACTAAACCCTTAAATGCAACTAGGTTTCATGCACTTAGTAGATCTATTGGGATATGTCTCATGGATTGATGTGGTATGGACCCCATATGGGGAACTCAAGTAAAGTGAGCAATTGCATACTTGTCGCATACAAAAATTAAAAAAATATTATGCCTCTTTATTAAATGCCTGAGTATCTTGGTTGCTCATATGCTTATATGATATTTTCTTCAATAAGTGTGAAACTTGTTTTGTTTGCAGTCCATGTCTTATTTATATTCAAACATGCATTTTTAGACTAAGAGATATTCTTAAGAAGTACTTTTTGAATGACCTATAATGATCTCCTTGACATGATGTTTCTTTAAATGACATGCTCAAATATGAGAAGCATGAATTGATGATTGCAATATTTAAATGCAAAATAATGTGTGAAATGCTTATGAGACTCAAATGAATAAAGGATCTTTTATCCGTTCTAAGGATTTTAAAATCCAATGTCTATCTTTCTTTATTTATTGAACATGGCTACTATAATAGGAGTTTCATACCCGGAAAAATCGAATAGGGTGCAAAGAGTCACTCATGTCTTGTGAAACAAATTAGGATGTGTTCAATGTTAATCTGGAGGGGGGGTGAATAGATTTTATCCGATTTTACCGGATTTTTGTTATTAGTCAAATTGACGAAAATACCCCTAACTAGTCACAAAAATATATCAAATGTATAAAGTGTGGAATCTTAAATGACACAAGATATTTACGTGGAAACCCTCACGGGAAAAACCACGGGCTGTATAGTGTGCCACACTCGAACCTCAAATCCACTAATTGCAATGACGTTTATAACTTGGGTTGACCTCAACCTCTTACGGTCTATAACCCGCCACTACTACCCGCAAACCTATAAAAGTGGACCTAGTCCAATTTACTTGCACCACTCACCGGTAGTCACAAGACTTATTTCTCAATGAAGAGAATAAACAACCTAATGTGAATAATATGATATTCAAAGAGCAAGTAATGCTAGGTTACACTAAATGCTTATCTAAGATGAAATATTACAATAATCACAATCCTAGATATCAATCGTTGCTATATGACATGTCATAAAACATAGCTATCAAAGATTAAACAATCCTAATAATAGCTATCAAAATGCAACTCTCAAATAATCAACACAATTATCTCAATCTCGACAATAGAATATGTTCTATAAGCATGCAAGTGATAAATTGGATCGCTTGTTAAGAAAGACACAAAATATGTAAGATATTAGTGACCAACTTACCAAGCTAAGTGTGTTGAATAAAAAGCAAGCATAGATGACACCTAGATGATCATGGATGATTGCTAGATGATGTTTGATGCACTTGGATATGTGTTTGAGTAATCAAAGGATAGTTCTTTAGTGATTTTTTTCTCTTTGGAAAAATGCTAAGTCAAAACATGATTTGGACTCTCTTAAAATTGACCTAAAGTCAAAGTAGCATATATATAGGGTGACAAAATGATGCTACGACATTTTTATAAGTTTTTCAAAAATTTTCCTTGACCGCCTTACACCCGCTCTACGTACGGCGGTTGTAAGGCAGTTCACCTAGGAAATGAAGAACATGTTCTTCATAACCGCTCTACGTGTAGGGTGGAAATCAAGCGAAATGGGGGCGATTGCTCTCGGGATTTTGAGAGCCACTCCACGTAGGGCGGTTGTAGGATGGTTTACAGGCAATTAAAAAATCGACCAGTGGCACCACTCTACGTTGGGCGGTCGTAGAGCGGTCAAGAGCAATTTTGCTCTAACCGCCTTACAGGCGCTATACGTAGGGCGCATAAAGGCTGTTGTACAGCACCTCTACAACTTGATGTATCCTTAGCCTAATCATTTCATGGCAATTGACACATAAGATGCAATCAAATTAAATATGCAAGAAGAGAGATAAATGAACATTAATGCACACATAATAAAGACACACCACATAAAAGAATAAGAGTTATGCATGTGTTATGAGTGTGTGCAACTACATCTCTTCAAAGCAAGTAAGCACTTAGAAATTCACCGTTGGTGCTTCTTATCTTACGGTCTTGAGAGGGCCTTGGTTGTGCAAAGCACCAAACATCACAAGCCTAAGCTACCCTTACATCAAATCCTAAATGTAGTTTGTCCACGAAATAAGCCAATCAATTTATGAGACCTTACAATCTCCCCTTTTGGCTATTTCATGACAAAACCACCACTCACATTGATCCTCACAACAATTGAAACTAAAGGTCAACAATGATATTCTACATTACAAGATGTATAAAATAAAAGACTTCAAGTCTTCAATCTCTTGTAGAACTATCAATCCTTCAAAAATAAAATTACACTTTCCAAAGCAAGTGTATTGTAAGATGATCATGTAAAGTTAAAGCAAGCATTTGCATATAAGAATTTAAGCACAATATCATGCAATGTATGTGAATGCAATAATCCCCCTTAACGGGTTACTCCCCCTTAATGTGTATTCTCCCCAACATGTAATTTTGCTACTACAATTGGCACAATAATCATTCTCCCCTTACCAACATACTACTCCCCCTTTTTGTCATAAGATGGGCAATGGAGTAATCCTCAAAAGGGTCACTTGAAGCAAAAAGAGATAGAAGCAAACATGCTGTTTGCATAATCATATACGGCATTTTATGCAACTCAAGTAAAAGGAGATATACAAGGAGATTTATTTTCATAGAAAATGTGTGATTATAAATGCTTTGCATGCAAGATATATTGCATTTAAGTCTAAAAGTCAATGGTATTTGGCAAAGCAAATGACAAAGGTTTCCTATAGGAATTCAAACCAATTTAACCATTTGTCATGAATTAAAGCAAGGATATAGAGAATTTGTTGATTTCAAATTAAGAGCACTATATCCAACTTGATAAACGAAACATGTCATGAGAAACTTTGCACCCTATTTGGTTTTTCCGGATAAGATATCTATATTATTATAGACATGTTCAACATATAAAGAAAGAGAGACAATTGGATTTTAGAATCCCTAGAACGAATACAAGATCCTTTATTCATTTTGAGTCTCATAAGCTTTTCACACATTGTTTTGCATTTAAGAATTGCAATCATCAATTCATGCTTTTTCATTTGAGCATGTCATAAGAATTTCATGCTTTTCACATTTTAAGAATGTCATTATGAATCGTCATGTTATGGAGATCATTAAAGGTCATTCAACAAGTACTTCCTAAGTGAATCTCCTAGTCCAAAAATGCATGTTTTAACACAAATATAACATGGTTGCATTCAAAGTACAGTTCACACTTATTGAGATAAACATGTATATATAAAAGTGCAATAAAAATACTCAAGCAATTAATAAAGAAGCAAAAAAAATTTCAAATTTTTGCATGCACCAAGTATGCAATTGCTCTCTTTGCTTGAGTTCCTCAAATGGGGTAAATAACCAAAACTCATCACTCCACAAGACATATTCCTATAGATTTACTAAGTGTTTTAAATCGAGTAGCATCTAATGGTTTAGTAAATAAGTCCACTAGTTGATCATTAGTGCCTACATGTTCAAGCACTATGCATTTATTTTCAACAAGCTCTCTAATGAAGAGATGACAGATGTCAATATGCTTAGTCTGTAAAGATTCCCATATTGTGATTGGCTTATTTTGTGGACAACCCATAATTGGGGTTTGAAATGTAAGGGTAGTTTAGGTTATTGAAGACCAAGCTCAAAGGCCTTTGTTCAAGACCTCAAGGTTGATAAACACCAAAGGTAAAATTTCTATGTGCTTACTTGTAATTAAAGAGATTAGTTGCACACACTCACAACACATGCATAATTCTTATTCTTGTATGTTGTGTGTCCTTTTATATGTGCTAATTCATGATCATTTATATCTCTTCATGCATGTTTTTATTGATTGCATCTTATGATTAGAATGCCATGACATTTAGGCATTTAGGATGCAAAATTTGCAAAAGGCGTTGTACAAAGCGCTGTTGGAAGCGTTGTACGTACAACACACAACTGAGACCTGGTTGAAATGGGTTTTTAAATGCATCAGGTCTAATACATTTTGTGCATTTTTATTGAAGGCGTTATACGAGCACTGTTCAAAGTGTTGTACGTACAGCGCCTATCAAAAACTCGAGGGAACATAGCATTGGCGATGTATAGGCACTCTACAGAAGCACCGTACGTACAGCACCCAAGGCAAAAACAAGGGAACTTATTCAAAACATTGTCACTTCATCTTGACACCCTATATATATGTCTCTTTCATCTTAGGTCATTTTTTAAGAGTCCAAAAAGCATATTTTTCCCTTAGAACATATTTCGAGAGAAAAATAATCAAGAACTCACCATTAAACACTCAAAGCTAATCCTTTTTGCATCAAACTTCATATTGCATCATCTATGCTCACATAGAGTGCATTCATGCATGGTTTTGCATCATCACAACTTGCTTGGTAAGATTCTCACTAACTTCATCTAATTTTAGTGTCTTTCTTAACTAGTCATCTCTTTATTCACTTGTATGTTTTTTGATCATATGCTAAATACAAGATAGAGATTGTTTGTGATGAATTTATTGAGTGTTGTATTGCTATAGCTATCTAGGTTTTCATAATCTATGTTTAGCTAAGCTTTTTGACATGTCATCTAGCTATTGATGTCTAGGATTGCATTAATTGTCATTCATCACCCTAGATAAGCATTTAAGGTTACCTAGGTTTATTGTCTCTTTGAATATCATCATATATTCACATAAGTTTTATTATCTCTTCATTGAGAAGTAAGTCTTGTGTTGCTACCGGGATTAGGTAGGTGTAAATTACAAGCAAATTGGACTAGGTTCACTTATACCGGGATTAGGTAGGTGTGTGATTATTGATCGAGATTAGGTTGTAATCATTATCACATTTAGTGGATTTGAGGTTCGAGTGTGGCGCACTTACTAGCCCATGGTTTTTCCCGTGAGGGTTTCCACGTAAATATCTTGTGTTATTTACAATTCCGTAATTTATACACTTGATATATTATTGTGACTAGCTAGGGGTCTTTTCGTCAATTTGACTTTTAACGAAAATTGGGTAAAATCGGATAAAATCTATTCACCCTCTCTAGATTAACATTGAACACACCGTAATTTGTTTCATAGTCCTAGAGTGTTGTACCGGATTCTTGGAAATATTAATAGCACTCATATTATCACAAAAGAGAGTGAGTGTACCTTTGTTGAATCCGTAGTCGACTAGCATTTGCTTCATCCATAGGAGTTGTGTGCATCAACTTTCCGCGGCAATGTACTCAGCCTCGGCCGTGGACAAGGAAATCGAGTTTTGCTTCTTGCAAAACCAAGACACCAAGTTATTGCCTAGAAAGAAGCAACCGCCCGATGTGCTCTTCCTATCATCGTAATTTCCTGCTCAATCCGCATCACTAAAGCCAACTAAATTAGCATTAGTGTCAAAAGAGTACCAAATCCCATAGTTGGATGTCCCATTCACAAAGCAAATAATTCTCTTAACGGAAGAGAGATGGGGCTCTTTGGGATCCGCTTGGTACCTAGCACACATACCCACAATAAAAGATATATCGGGCCTACTTGGGGTCAAATAAAGTAAGCTACCAATCATGCCACGATATAGAGATTGCTCAACACTTGTTCCACCAGCATCCTTGCTTAGCTTCAAAGTGGTACTCATGGGTGTATCACAATGTTTGGCACTTTCAAGACCAAACTTCTTCAGTAGATTTTTAGTATATTTAGCTTGGGTAATAAAAATCCCATCATTCAATTGCTTAATTTGTAAACCTAGGAAGTAACTTAGCTCACCAACAAGACTCGTCTCAAATTCATGAGACATAACATCAACAAATTGTTAGACCTTGATATTATTGGTGGAGCCAAACACTATATCATCAACATATATTTGAGCTATGAAAAGCTCATCATTGTTTTTCTTGTTAAATAAAGTCTTGTCAACATTACCTCTTGTGTAGTCATTATTAACAAGAAATTGAGTAAGGCGCTCATACCAAGCCCTCGGTGCTTGTTTCAACCTATATAAAGCCTTCTTGAGGCGATAGACATGGTTGGGGTGGTGTGCATCCACAAACCCCTTGGGTTGTTCAACAAACATTTTCTCTTACAATAAGCCATTTAGGAAGGCACTCTTGACGTCCATTTGGTGCAATTTGAACTTCTGCACACAAAAGATAGACAAGAGAAGCATAATAGACTCTAAACGGGCAACGGGAGCAAAGGTCTCCTCAAAGTCGATACACTCAATTTGAGAGTACCCTTGTGCAACAAGTCTAGCCTTGTTACGCACTATGTTGCCATCCTCATCGGATTTATTCCAATATATCCAGTTGGTGCCTATGACATTAATAGTCTTAGGCCTAGGAACTAGAGTCCAAACATCATTATTTTCGAATTGGTCTAGCTCTTCTCTAATGGCAAGAACCCAAAATTCATCATTTAAGGCTTCTTCAACCTTTTTGGGTACTATTTTAGAGGTGTAACTTCTTCAACCTTTTTGGGTTCTATTTTAGAGGTGTAACAAATGTAGCTAATAAGATTAGCTAGTTGACGCCTAGTCCTTACACCTTTATTCACCTCTCCAATGATGTCTTCTTTATCATGGAGTTTCCTAACCCATGGAGCGGGTTCTTTAGAGTTCAAGAGAGGAACTCTATCAAAAGGTTGTGTGTCATTTACATTAGGAGTCTTCACAACATTCTCCAAGGGAGAATCATCAACTACAACAACTTCCTCCTCATGGTCACTAGACTTGAGCCTATTATCATCAAAGACAACATTTGATGATTCCATGACACTCCCAGTCTTCAAATTGAAAACTCTATAGGCTCTACTATTTAAGGCATAGCCAATAAAGATACCCTCATCACTCTTAGTATCAAACTTGCCAAGTTGATCACGGTTATTTAAAATGAAGCACTTGCTTCCAAAAGTGTGGAAGTAGCTAACATTTGGCTTCCTACCTCTCCATAATTCATAGGAGGTTTGCCTAGTATCGGACCTTAGGAAAACTCTATTTCCTATATAGCAAACCGTATAGACGGCTTCGGCCCATAGGTTCATAGGGACATTGTTGCTAAGCAACATGACACAGGCCATCTCTTGAAGGACCCTATTCTTCCTCTCAACAACTCTATTTTGTTGAGGTTTCCTAGAAGCGGAAAACTCATGAGAGATGCTTATACTATCACAATAGGTTCCAAAGGAAACATTCTCAAATTCCCTCTCATGGTCACATCTAATCCGTTTTATGCTTTTAATGTTTAAGTTCATTTCATTTTGAATTTTATTACAAAGCATTTTAAACTTATCAAAAGTTTCAGATTTTTCTCAAAGGAAATATGTCCATATGAACCTAGAGAAATCATCTACACAAACAAAAATGTATCTCTTTCCACCTAAACTCTCGGTTTGCATAGGACCCATAAGATCCATGTGGAGAAGCTCTAAAGGCTTCTTGGTGGAGAGATACTTGCCCTTTTTGTGCATGCTTTTGGTTTGTTTTCCTTGTTGGCAAGGTCCACAAACACCATTAGCTTTCTTCCCAAGCTTGGGAAGGCCATGCACAACATTGAACTTGTCTAGGATTCGGAAATCCTGAAAGTTCATGTGGCTAAGTCTTTCATGCCACAACTCTATTTGCTCATCCTTGGACAGAGAACTCTAGCCTCAAAACAATAGCATTTGTCGCTAGATCTTATACCTTTCAATAAGGTTTGTCCATCGGGCTTTAGGATTGAGTAATCATCGTTTTTTAAATAAGACAGAAAATCCTTCATCACGATGAGAAATGCTTATCAAATTGGCTTTCAAGCCATCAACATATAAAGCATTTGACAATGAGAGTAATCCGAGAATGGAAATGGTTTCTTTCCCTACAACTCTCTTTTTAGATCCATCACCAAAGGTGACACATCCTCCTTCCTCCATGACAAGAGTCTCGAAGAAACTCTTGTTTCCCGACATGTTCCTAGAGCACCCACTATCTAAGTACCAAAAATTAGAAGAGTTTGCCTTCAAAGCAATTTGAGCAACATGGCAAAAGTATTCATCTCTTCTAATCCACCTAGGTGAAACACTTTTCTTCCTAGTGGTCAAAGGTACTTGGGCTCTAGAAATCCTAGGATCATGAATATTAGAATTATCCTTCCTACGAACATGCAACTTGGCTCTTGCCTTTTGCTTTTCAATCATGCAAATAACTCTACACATATTAATATAATGAAAACAATTTGGTCTAACATGACCATCAATACCACAAAAATGACATGTAGGAATGTAGTTAGGAATCATACCATGTCCTTGCATATGAATAAGAGCCTTCCCTTGTCTTTGTGGTTGTCTTGGTTATTGAATAGGATCTCTCCTCCTTTGTTGTTAACCAAAACTAGATTGCTTCCTAGGTTGTTCTTGCATGATTGGTCTCTTTCCTTTGTGAGCCATTTGTTGAGGAAAGTTAGCTTGAGGAGCTTTTGAGGTTAAGCTTGTGGTTGTCTTCTTTGAGCCATCATCACTTGTGCACTATGTGAACATTGTCCTAGATCAATCTTCTTTCTAGGAGTTTGCATGGGTGAGGCTTCTTTGTAGCTCAAGCTATTGACAAACATGGTCTTGTTTGAAGTGGAGATCTTCTTACCATCTACAAACCCAAGACCTCTCTTATCACAAGGACTTTTGCCAACAACAAGCTAGTGGTCAAGATTCTTGGTGCTAGAGGCCATCCTAATCATTGACCTTTTAGCTTCTTCAAGCTCTCTCTTCAAACCTTCTTCATTCCTCATAGACATAGCTAGCTCATCCTTTAGCTTGTCTTCATTCTTCTTGGATCTCATCACTTGTTCACTTAAGTGATCAACTTGTATTGAGAGCTTTAGGTTTTCTTCCTTCAATCTTCTAATTTCTCTTTTGTTCTTTAACCTTGAGCTTTCAAACTTGACTATGTAGTCTTGGAGATCCATCCTATCCACATTTCCATTTGTGGATTGTGATGAAGAGCCATCATCACTTGAGTCAATTTCCTCTTGACTCTCATCCTCTTCTTCGCTAGAGCCTTTGCTCTTGTGGGAGAAGGCAAAGGCTATGAAGTTAACCATGAGTTCTTCATCATTCGAAGACTCATCTCTCTCATCAGAGTCATCACTTCCACTCCAAGTGGCGGACATCACTCTCCATTTCTTGCTTTTCAAATTTCCACAATCGGGAGCAATGTGTCCCATGCCACCACATTCATAGCATTGGATCCCTTTCCTTTCACTCTTCTCTTGTCTAAGTTCAAACCTCTTGAAATAAGTCCTTTTCTTCATGTCTTGGCCCTTGAATCCAAAACCCTTCTTCTCGGTCTTGATAAATTTCTTAACCTTCTCATCAACAAGGCCATGTCTTCATCCGAGTCATCCTTCTCCTCCTTCTCACTTTTGGAGGCTTTCAAAGCAATTTCCTTTTGCTTTTTAGGAGGTGTGGAGATAAGACCCTTCCTAGATTCATATGCTAGAAGTCTCCCAATCACCTCACTTGGCTTCATATCCTTGTAACCACTATTCTCCTATAGAGCCGTTACCTGGGATTCAAACCTTTCGGGATGCAATCTCATTATCTTTTGCTTGATCCTTCTATCCGAGTAAGGGTCACCAAGTTGATGACTTTGGTTGACAATGTCTATCAACATGATCTCAAAGTCGTTGAAGTACTCATCCTTCTCCATTCTTAGCATCTCGAATTGAGTTTGGAGGACTTGAAGCTTAGAGTGTTTCACCACTTCAGTTCCCTCATGTGCAACCTCTAGGATGTCCCATGCCTTTTTTGCGATCCTATTGTTTGAATCAATTTTTATGGATTCTCATCCATTGCACATAGGATGGCATGCATTGCCTTCCTATTCCATTTTAATTCCTCAAACTCTTGCGCGTTCCATTGTGCCTTAGGCTTGAGTACATCATCTCCTCCACCCGTAGGAGTCATCATAAGTGATGTGTAGCCGTCTTCAACCGCCATCCAAGCCCAGTTATGGATTTGGCATATGTACGACACCACCTTGCCTTTCCAAAAGGCATAATTTAATCCAGTGAGAAGTGGAGGTCTTGTGCTAGAAACACCATCATTGCCACCACCGTTTCCACCACCGTTTTCACTCATAGTGTTTATGAATGAATGAAGTGAATGCAAACGTATGAATGATGAAAATCACACAAAATGCAAAACACACCAAAATGAGCAAGGATCACCTAAGTATATCTAGAAACCCGCTCTAATACCAATTGAAACAAATTATGGTGTGTTAAATGTTAATCTATAGGGGTGAATAGATTTTATCCGATTTTATCCAATTTTCATTATTAGTCAAATTGACGAAAATACCCCTAACTAGTCACAATAATATATCAAGTGTATAAAGTGCGGAATCTTAAATGACATAAGATATTTACGTGAAAACCCTCACGGGAAAAACCACATGCAGTATAGTGTGCCACACTTGAACCTTGAATCCACTAATTGCAATGACTTTTACAACCTGGGTTGACCTCAACCTCTCACGGTCTATAACCCGCCACTACTACCCGAAGGCCTATAAAAATGGACCTAGTCCAATTTGCTTGCACCACTCACCCATAGTCACAAGACTTACTTCTCAATGAAGAGAATAAACAACCTAATGTGAATAATATGATATTCAAAGAGCAAGTAATGCTAGGTTACATTAAATGTTTATCTAGGATAAAATATGACAATAATCACAATCCTAGATATCAATCTTTGCTATATGACATGTCATAAAACATAGCTATCAAAGATTAAACAATCCTAATAATAGCTATCAAAATGCAACTCTCAAACAATCAATACAATTATCTCAATCTTGACAATAGAATATGTTCTATAAGCATACAAATGATAAATGAGATCGCTTGTTAAGAAAGACACAAAATATGTAAAATATTAGTGACCAACTTACCAAGCAAAGATAACACCCTGATGCACTTGGATATGTGTTTGAGTAATCAAAGGAGAGTTCTTTAGTGATTTTTTTCTCTTTGGAAAAATGTTAAGTAAAAATATGATTTGGACTCTCTTAAAACTGACCTAAAGTCAAAATAGCAAATACATAGGGTGACAAAATGATGCTACGATGTTTTGATAAGTTTTTCAAAAATTTGCCTTGACCGCCTTACACCCGCTCTTCCTAGGGCGGTTGTATGGCAGTTCACCTAGGAAATGAAAAACATGTTATTCATAACCGTTCTATGCGTACTACGGAAATCAGGCGAAATAGGGGCGGTTGCTCTCGGGATTTTGAGAGCCGCCCTACTCCCGCTTTACGTAGGGCAGTTGTAGGGCGATTTACAGGCGATTAAAAAATCAACCAGTGGCACCGCTCTACGTAGGGCGGTCGTATAGCGGTCAAGAGCAATTTTGTACTAACCGCCTTACAGGCCCTGTTCGTAGGGCACCTGAAGGGTGGTTGTACAACACCCCCTACAACTTAATGCATCCTAAGCCTAATCATTTCATGGCAATTGATACACAAGATGCAATCAAATTAAACTTGCAAGAAGAGAGATAAATGAACATTAATTCACACATAATAAAGACACATAACATACAAGAATAAGAGTTATGCATGTCTTATGAGTGTGTGCAACTACATCTCTTCAAAGCAAGTAAGCACTTAGAAATTTACCTTTGGTGCTTCTTCTCTTGAAGTCTTGAGAGAGCCTTGGTTGTGCAAAGCACCAACCATCACAAGGCTAAGCTACCCTTACATCAAACCCAAATGTAGTTTGTCCACGAAATAAGCCAATCAATTTATGAGACCTTACACCTTGTTTAGCATATAAAGTTGGATATAGTTACTCATTAAAATTGAATGATTGATAACTCTATATCCTTGCTTTACTCATTATAAATGTGATATTGGTTTGAATTCTTTAAGAAACCTTTTGTCATTTGCTTTGCCAAATACCATTGATTTTTGGATTTGAATGCAACATGTCTTGCATTAATCACACATTTTTCATAAAATAAATCTCCTTGTTTCTCTCCAATTAATTGAGTTGTATAAAGTGGCTTATATGATTACGTAAATATCTAGTATGCTATTTTCTCTCTTTGCTAAATTGACCCGGTTGGGGATACTACTTTGCCTATATCATGACAAAAATGGGGAGTAGTATGTAGAGGGAATTGCAGTTGCAAATTCGCATATTGGGGAGTTTACTAATTGATGGGGAACAATTGAGGGGGAGCATTGCATTACACATGCATTGCATGATGTTGTGCTTAACTTCTTTAAATGCAAATGCTTGTTTTAATTTCACTTGATCATCTCACATTGCACTTCTATTGGAAAGTGTAGAAACTTTGTTTTGAAGGATTGGTTGTTCTACAAGATATTGAAGACTTGAAGATTTATCTTTTTAATATCTCTTTGTATTGTAGAAAATTATTGTTAACGTTTAGTTTCTATTTTGTGGTGAGGATCAATGTTAGTGGTGGTTTTGTCATGAAATTGCCAAAGAGGAAGATTATAAGTTCCTCAAAGTTTGATTGGCTTATTTTGGTGACAAACCACATATTGGGGTTTATATGTAAGGGTAGCTTAGTTGTTCAAGATCATAGCTCAAAGGCCCTTATCAATACCTCAAGTTGATAAGCATTCTAAAGGTATATCTCTTGTGCTTAGTTTTCTTTGAAGAGATTTAATTGCACGCACACACACTTGTCATGATTGCATTTATGTTCATTGATATTGTGTGCACTCTCTTTACATTCCACACTTGCACTTCTTTGTTTTAGTTTTTATGTGTGGTTGTTTATTTAATCCTCCATGCTAGTCCTCATTGAGATTGTATTGGAAGTTTTCTTCCAAGAGGATTTGGCACCCTTGATTCGGCAGCCATGGACCACCGAACAATGCTGTAAAATCAAGTCCAGAAGACCTAGTCGATTATGTGCCCTTGTGTTCTGCGGTTAAGGGCTACAAAATAGGGCGCAGAAAAGTGATCAGAACGTCAGGTCCAATTCTGCGCCCTCAAATCTACTGCCCCTGGCCGTAGATTTTGCCCGTGAAAGTTGGGGGCAATTTTTTCATTTCACCCAACCTTCTTTACTCTTTATAAATATACATCTTTCTCTTATTCTTTAATTAAGCTCTTTAACATCAAGAACCCTAAAGAGAAATTGAGGGAGACTTGAGAGAAAAATCATAAAGATTCCATCTTTATTTCTCTAAACACATTTCTACATGCATAAATCATCATCTAAGCATCATCTAGGATCATCTAGTATGTGCTAGTGCATTGGTCTTCTTCAACACACATATTATGGTAAGTTGTTCACTATTATCTTACATAATCAGTGTTCTTACTTTGCAATTTATCTCATTTATTACTTGTATGTTCTTAGAGTTATTTCTACATACAAGATTGAGATTATGTGTTGAATGTTTGAGTGTTGTATTTTGATAGCTATATCTAGGATTGATATATCTCACATAGCTATGATTTATGCCATGCCATATAGCAATTAATATCTATGATTGATTTAATTGACATTTTTTAATTCTAGATAAGTATTTAGTGTAACCTAGCATTATTTGCATATTTGGATATCTTTGCATATTCACTTAGGTTGTTTAAACTCTTCATTGAGAATTGAGACTTGTGGCTAAGGTTGCTTAGGCTACAAGCAAATTGGACTAGGTTGACTTTTATAGGCCTGCAGGAAGTGGTGGTTGGTTATAGACCGTGAGATGTTGAGGTCAACCTAGGTTGTAAACACCATTACAATTAGTGGATTCAAGGTTTGTGTGTGGCACACATAATAGTCCGTGGTTCTTCCTTGTTGAAGGTTTTCACGTAAAAATCAAGTGTTATTTTAATTCTGCACTTTACGCTTGATTTATTACTTTAACTAGTTTGTGGTATTTTTGTAATATTAACTAATTGTGAAAATTGGTAATAATTGTTTAAAATCTATTCACCCCCCGCCCCCCTCCTAGATAGTTTTATATAAACCGTGCATTATTAGTCTCAACAAATAAATACCAAGTCACACACATATGCTATTTCCTAGACATAGTCCTAGAACATGCAAATCACAAAGTTTATCAAATTGAATCTAATGCATGTGCATACGTTACCAAGTGTGTGAAATTGTTATACCAAAGGTGTACAACCATGCAGGGACACAAATGAATGTCATGTGTGTGTGTGTGCCTACACCTTGTAAGAGGAATGAGGTCTATTATACCTTTGATGAGCAATGTAGCTCATTTCCTCTTGAAGACACCATCTTGCATGAATTGTGGCCGAGTCTTTCTTTGAAGCTTTGAATCATCATTTCTAAGACCACTAATCAATATAAGAAAAACATCGTTTTAATATGGAATTGATGTCAAGACAAACCAAAAACCTAACAATCTCTCTAATTGGCAAATTCCTTGTCAAAACCCTTAAACATATACTAAAACAATTACAATGAAAATTGGTCACAATGAGTTACACATTTCTAGACTAATTTTCACAAGACCAAGTCTTGAACTTCATCTTGGTCTTCTCTTGATATCACCTAAAATCAACTTGAACGCACAGGAATATCCAATAGACAACACATATGGCAATATTCATTCTTATACAATAAAATAAAACATTTAAGTTAAATAGATCATGTATTCTCCCCCTTAAACATGCTATCCAACAAAATATTCTTGTCATGATCAACAAAAAATATTACATGTCATAGAGTTCAAACTTGATACCAAAAAACACCAAAGACTAAAAAAAAAAATGAGACTAAGTAACCTAGAAACTATCATATTTCTCCCCATATTTCTCCCCCTTTTTGACATGATATGAAGTCAAAAAGAAAGAATAAGAAAAAATACCTCAAGACCATTTCTAGCCACTTGTGCCACCAAGGAATGTTGCACGATTTGATAATCTCACATAATGCTTTGGAGTAGATGATTTGCTTTCCAATTGTTTGATCTTCACATCTTGTAGCACTATCTTAGCATTGAATTCTTCAATCTTCCTTTGTGACGCCTCAATCAACCTTCTTGACTCTTCAATTGCATAGCCCAATTTGGAAGAATAGTTATGATAGATATAAGGCTTGAATCATAAGATTCACCAAAGAGCCTAAACGTATCACAAGACTTTCCCTTTTCCTTATATGACATATTAGCCACACGTCTTTCATTAAAATTTTACGAGGTAGTAGCACATCATCATCTTGTTCATTCACACCTTTAGCTAAACACAAATGAGAAATATACCCCGGAAATGCCAACTTTTTGTCCAAATGAGTGAACAAGCGCAATCTCAATATGTTCTATAAGCATTTCACCAAGGTTTATGGGTTTGTTAGTCACTAAGGCATACACAATCTTAGGTTTGTTTAGTTCGGTAGCATTAGAAGATCCAACAATATTAACACATACAAATAGATGCCAAAAGGCACCAACCTTAGTTAACTCACTTTGCCTAATAAAGGCTTGCTTTCCCCACTCAAAATCATCATTGTCACAAAGAGTTCTACCCATTTCATTGAGGTTCTCCAAGACATCAACATCAAGGAAATCCGACTTAATATCATTGGGCAATTCAAGAAAATCATTCAAGTTCTTTGAATTGATTCAAAAGGCAACACCTCTGACATTCAACAATGAATTTTCAAGAGTAGTAAATTCCTTGTACTCATGATAGAATTCTCTAACCATGGTATCATTCACTATTCCTAGCATCTTAATCCATGTACTCCAATTTCTCTCAACAATGACCTTATGAACGTAAGAGTCACTACAAGAATCCAAATCCATACATCTTTCTTGAATAATCTTTTGAGCCCAAAGATTTCCAAAAGCTTCAACTTGTTGGCTTTGGCAATCTTGGAAGAAGAAGAGAGTTTGGACTTGTCTATGGGTTCAGAGAGGTTGTTAATCCCTACTTTCTTGGCTTTCCCCATGACCTTGAGTAGTGTATCACTAAAAACACGAAACCAAGAATGAGTGGAAACATCAAAGCAAGTTAGTGACCAATAAACAATTACAAAGACAAAAACATCATTTTTAAACAAATCAATATGCATATCAAGAATTAGTATAGCATCTTAAAGATTTATCAAAAACAAAAATATTGCCAACAAACAACAGTCTTGAAGAACATGTGAACATATCATAAAAGAGAACAAAAGTTTAGCATATAATGCTCCCCCTTAATAAATGTTGTTAGGATTATGCTCAATAGCAAGAGTGTAATGTTGTAATTAACAATCTTTTTCATATTAATAAAGTGATTTCTGGTTTAACAAATCGTATAGCATTTATAGTTTGTATTATAATTGTCAAAGTAAATAATCATAAGGTCTAAAGACTATGGGAAAAGAAGAATTGTTCGTACATCTGGATATGTATGTGGTAGACACAATTCTTTAGTTAGTCTTGAATATTGTTCACAACTTAAGTTAAAGGTTAGGCACCTTTATCTTGTTAAAGTTGTAGAATTCTTTTGCTAGCATTTGAGTGGGATCAAATGAGATATGATGAGTCTAAAATCATCGGAGTGTCTTCGAGCAAAAGGATCTAGTGCACTGGGTGCATTGAACTGGATCACAATGAAAAGCTTTATCTAGAACCGTCAATAGATAATAGTCTTTTCATTATCAGGACAATCGGAGAGTCTATCTTAATCCTGAGATAAATGATGGACTTATGGTTGCAAGTGATATCATTTGAGTTATCAATGAGTACGATTATATCGCATAGTCTATCCTCGATAGTTTGGTGATATTCATTTGTTAATCGATAGAGGACTTCATTTATAGATATGGACATCGTGGCTCCATTTAATTAAATGAGAGTATAATATCATCATATGGATGTTTTGAGGTAATTGGATATTAAATCTCAACGTTGAGTTTTCAATAGTGTCTATTGAAAACATGGCTTCTGGACAAGTCAAAATATCCAAGTTCAAAACGTGGTCATATGAGTAAATATGGTAACTTGGAGAGTTATAGGCGGTCTATGAACTCTTGGCGATTACTGATATTAATCACGAGGATACACTATCTCCAATATGATTGTCTAGGGTATGAATGAGGAGCATCTTCCTTTTCTATCTTTATTTAAGAGTTCAGTTTTAGCTCTTTAGTGGAATGAGTTAAAATTAATGGATCGGACCTAAGTGAATCATTTGTTGATTGTGATTAGGTTATGTCTATTGAAGCTTAAATTTAGATGGCCCGCCAAGATCCCCAATCCACACGGACTTGCATGGATCACTTGATATATTCTACCGGACCAATTTAAGGGTCCATCTAGAATTGCATTTAATATATTAAGAATATAATTTGCACATTATTTAAGTAATGGGCTGCTCAATTATATTAATATATTAATGAAAGACATGTGGGCTTGTTTCTTTTAGTAAGAATGGGTCTGGTTCACATGTGGGCTTTTTTATTTAAAGTCCAATGGATTAAATGAAATAGGAAAATAATATTAGGCCCATCTTATATATAAGTGGGGCGGCTAGGTTAAGTTTTGACCTAAAAATATTATTTTGTTTCATTTGTTTTAATTAAATAAGAATTAATTGATTTATTGATTAATTGTTTAATTAAAGAAACAAATCTTTCCTAAAAGTAAAAGACTTGTTTGATAAGTAAATAAATAAATTAGTATTATTTATTTAATCAAATAAGGAGTCTTTTTTTATTTAGTCAAATAAAAGAATAAAAATAAAAGAGTTGGATTAGGGTTTGAAGTCTATAAAGTTAAAAAGAATTAGGGTTGAATTTCAGTCACCCTATATAAGTGACATGATGAAATTCGGCCAACCCTAATTAGATACTACATAGAATTCGGCAACCCTAAAGGAAAAAGAAGAAAAATTCGGCCAACCTATATATATGTTCTTATAGGGTTCGGCCACATCAATTAATTGGTGCTTGAGTTTTTATTTTCTTTCTTCTTCTTCTTAATTCTAAGAGAGTTTTTATTCTAGAGAGACAAAAAGGAGTGAAAAATTATTCTTTGATAGTATACAATTGCTTAAACATCAATAAGCTTGTGTATACGATATCGATCTAGGTTCACGCGAGTTTCGATCATATGATTGTGAACTCAAAAGTGACCGGAATAATTTTGACATTCTTTTGATTGTTTTGTGACTAACAAAGAAAAGAAAGTATTTGTTTGGTCCATTCACAGGTTTGCAATTCAAAGGAAAGGGAGACCACGCTCCTAGGTGATCCACGTTCGTGCTCGGATTGAAGGTCTTGCGGATTACCATCGACGTAAGTCAATCGGATCACGCGACAAGAGGTAATTTACTTTTGTTGATATATATGCATGTTTATTGATTAAAAGGGTTTAAGGTTCATAAAGGAAAAATTTTAAAAGTCACTAAATCGTCTTTAGTATCGCTTCCGCTGCGTGTAACACTTTTATTTGTTTATTTTTCCCAACAAATGTCACATCTAAGATTTAGATAGACAATTGTTCAAAAAAAAAATAGCCATACAATCACATCACCAAGCAATTTTAATAATTTTTTTCAAATAAGCTCCAAATAACAATGGTAGTTACACCAAGATTTTTAATCTCTCATATTTCTTCAAAAATTGCTAGAGTATCAAAATACCAAATAAGCAAATGTGAGTGTGTGAAGATTTTTCTTCAAGTATATGAAAAGAAGTAATTTGATAATCAAACATGCAAACAATTTCAACAACTATTCATCTTAAGCCATTCCATAAAAAGGTCAAACTGATTATCATCCGGAATTTTGCTTTTAAAGAGAATAGATTTCAACATGTGAGCGTTGTATGTGCTTGTGGCTCGTTATTTCATTTCTATTTGACAACTCGAGCTAATTTGATTATTCAACTATACTCCATAAAGCCTTTTGTTTTGTTTTCGGTTTGAATCAAAGATTTTTTTTAAAATGACTATTTTTAACTCTTCTTTGATTTTTCTAACATAAACATATACGCTTTATGGTGGCTTTCACTCATTACAATGGTTTAGCCCTCTCCTACATTAGGCAGCTACACAACCAAGGTGTGTGGCCCTTTCCATGAAGGTGCTCGTTGAGTTCTATGTTGCCGAAGCAAATGGATACCAACCATAGGTCATCTTTAAACGTACTAGTCTTAGGGCTTCAACGTGTATCCACAACTTACATCAATCAAACAAAACTTACTCAATCAAGCATACAAGAGAAGCAAAGTGCATTTTTGAAACCAAGTTTTTCTGCTTAAAAGCACATGATCAAAAAGCAAGTAAAGAGACTTAATTAAGATTTCTACTTCTCAAGAGAGTAGCTTTCAAAGAATATAAAACTCATATTTTTCAAAACATGCCACTCAAAAATCATAAATGGGAAAATGATAAAGAGGACCATATAAACACTATACTAGTTCTCAAATATGACATGCTTCATGAAGTGGTACAAAACAATAAGTTGAGAGATGAAAATTTAAGTAAGCAAGCAATGTGGTATAGAGATACCTTCGCAAGTTAATTTCATCAAATGTAAAGTCTTCATCCTTTTTTATGAGTCCAAGTTGTTGTTGTGTCGATCCAAGAAACTAAAGACTTAGCATTTCAACTCAAACAACAAAAATGACTTTCTCTAAAAGTCTTAACATGATTGTCACCATATAGATTTCATAAAAACAACTTCTCAATAGTTAATCAATAGATTTCGACTATCATAACAAAAAATGTGAGATAGCTAAGTTCATGTCAAGTTATAGAGATACAAAGCAAGAAAGCTAAGTTTCTTAACAACTAGACACTAATCTTAAAGCTAACTCACATGTGCAACTTACACTATTGGTAATAGCACTCACCCTTGACAAACTTTGTCTTGGGTGAACCTACACAAGCATTATCATGATTCTTATTGACAATAACTTTGTATCTAGAATGAAGACTTTCTATGACTTGTTCAACAAGAATATCATTTATACTCTTAGCTTCAACATTGTTAGCAACACAAGCTTTATCAATTTTAGTACGATTTTCTTTCTTCACAAACCGGACATTCTTAACATGTTTTTTGACATTTTCATGCTTTCCATATTCAAAAGCTTTAGCATGCTTAAAATGAGGTACAATCTCTTTATTCCTAGATACATTTTCTATTTCGCAATATTCAATAAATTTAAAGCATTTGGGCTTGATATGGCATATGGTATTGCAAAAATGACATATAGGAATAAAGTGAGAGATTTTACCTTCTGAAGTTAGAGAAGCACAAATGGGAGTTTCAAGGGATACCTTGTTCTTGGTCTTGGAACGTCTCTTCTTAAGAGGTTTCTTGTCAATAATGACATTTTCCTCACTTGGAGGAATTGATGCTTCTATGAGCTTCTCCTCAACTACCAAGTCGCTTGAGCTTTATAAAGACAAACTAGAGATGATCCTATCCCTTTCAAGAACAACCCATTCAACTTCTCTAAGCTTTTTGGCAAGAGCACTCTTTTCACCTAAGAGCCTATGAGTAGTTGTTACAAACTCATCCACTTGTAGTTTGATCAAATCATCATTCTCAACAACCTCTCTTATGGCTATCTTCAAATTCTCTTCAAGACATTCACCTTAGCCAAAATATCAAGATAGGTTGGATTATTACTTAAGCACTCTTGATGATTTGGATTAACCTCTTTGTCTAAAGAATCTTGACTAACATCCTCTAGAGTAAAGTGAGAGGCCGTGAAAGCAACAAAGTTGCTCACCAACTATTCTTCACTAGAAGACTCATCACTTGAGCTCTCCTCCTCACTAGAGTCATCATCTTCATTCCATGTGGCCGCTATAGCTTTTCCCTTCTTGTCCTTCTTAAAATCACCAATTGGACAATCCAAAGCATAATGCCCTAACTTTTTGCAATTGGAGCATTAGACCTTTCTATTGCTCTTAGCATGACCACTCCTCTCATGAGATGGAGTAAAGGTTTTCTTGACTTCCTTTTCTCTTAAGTATATGCCACTTGGCTTGGCACCTTTCCTCATAAACTTCCTAAACTTCCTAACCATTAATGCCATCTCCTCATCATCATCACTACTACTAGCTTTTTTGATGACTTTGAGAGCTAAACCCTTGTTCTTAGCCTTTGGTTTCAAGCACACCTCAAAGGTTTGAAGAGATCCTAGCAACTCATCTATGCTCATGACATCAACGTCTTTGCTCTCTTCAATGGTCGTAACCTTAGCTTTGAACCTCTTAGGTTGAGACCTTATAATCTTCCAATTTAGCCTCTCATCGGAGATAGGAGTACCAAGAGCTTGGAATTGGTTGGCAATGTCTAGTAGCTTGTCTTGGAAGTTTACAAACTTGTCTTCCTCACTCATTTGCAAAACCTCAAATTAAGAATTGAGCATTTGAAGACGTGACTTCTTTACCGCCTTAGTCCCCTCATTGGTGACTCGGAGAGCATCTCACTGCTCGATGATGCCATTTTGCTAACTCAAACTCATTATTAGACCACTCACTCCTAGGCTTGGAAACAGTCACTCCATTTTTAATCTTATTAGGAGAGAGGCAACCTTCTTCCACGGTCATCCAAGCTCTCTCATCAATAGAGCGAATGTAAGCCTTCATTCTCAATTTTCAAAACCCGTAATTATGACCCTTAAGAAGAGAAGGCCTATAGTTTGAAGCCCTTTCGATCATTACATCCTCTTGCAAGGCCGTACTTCAAAAACCTAAGCAATTCACTAGTAACTATAACCCGGATCTTGTCGAGTGTCATCCGATGAACTGCTCTGATACCAATTGAAAGTATACAAATGCAGTTAAATTGCTTAAAGCTTACCTAGATAGGGGGTGAATAGGTTTTTACGCCTTTTTCAATCCCTTGAAACAAACTCAAGTTTGTCCCTCAAGGTAGCTCAAATAACAACACATAAACCAAGCAAGCACATATAGAAAAGATAAGCATATAATCATTTTAGACATTGTCTATATTACACCAAGTAGCATTAGGAAGAATAACATTAAACATGCAACCTCAAAGAATACTTGTATATCAAATAATGTTCAATATGTTACAAGTATGAATCAAAGTACAACTATACATAAAAGAATCAATATATAATATACTAAAAAATTATATATAGAACTGTGATCAAAATGATATGCTTACAAATCACACTTAACAAGATCTTGTTTCCATATACGTCACAAGTGAATATCGAGCAACAAGATTAAAACATACACATATAAAAATATAAAGAGAGAGATAGAAAGAATTGACACATGAGATTTTTTAACGTGGTAAAACCTCCAAGGAGGAAACATCCACGGGTTGAACTACAACCATTAGGTACTATATATATATTGGATAATAGATTAGAAATTCCTCAAAAGTAACCAACCTATGATCTACTCTCTATTGAAGTCTATGTCTACCCAATCCCTATTTGAAGATACAAAATCCCTCAATGATGCGGAGCCACCATATATTGGAATTCATACCAAACCAATATCATTGGAAGATTAGAAATTCTTCAAGAGTGCATACACATCCCATGTACCACTCTCTATTGGACTTTATTTCTATCCTAACGCCTGGGCCTACCAATATTATAGTCAACCCCCTATCTAAGGCACTCATGCCTTTAAAGAGCCTCCCTTGCATAGCTATCCTGACCTTCCCGATCCTAGCCATGACTTCTTGCTTAAATATCTGAATCCTTCCTACTCTAGTCAAGACTTCTTGCTTGGTTATCCGAACCTCTTGTCCTAACCAAGACTTCCATGCTTGACTATCCGGACCTCCTATCCTAGTCAAGACTTCATGCCTTTTACAAAGGCTTCCTAGTGTGATCATGTGAATGCGAATGATGAAAACAAGTAATTCAATATAGAACATGTAATCAATACATTCCATGGAAACTAAACTTAAAAACATGTGAGAACACAAGTCAAATAGTCTAGATACAAAACTTGAATTAAAACCTAGAGTATGTGAAAAACACCTAACACATATGACTCCTAGTTTCATTCACACATATAACACTTGAATAGATCATATACATGAAGCACATAGTCAAGATGTTACAAGCATACACATAAATGCTAGAATCACAAAATGTATTCAATGGGTATTCTAGCCAAATATTTAGAGTAAGCATAAAATGATAAATCAATTAAATCCTCGATAGCTCTAAAAACAAATACACTTGTACTAATCCTTGATTTTTTCAATCAAGGATCAAAGCACATTTCAAGGTTATTGATCATAAAATAAATCAATACTATCACAATACAACACTCAAACATGTGAGTAACTAGAATCATTGAAAACTAGTTCACATTTGTCTCTAATTAGACTTGATTAGGTTTGATTATGAAGCTATCTTTTGCAATAGCATTCACCATATGTATAGAAGAAGAAATCCCAAGGTAAATGAAGGTTTTAAAAAAAGAAAACACAAAGTTGAGTCAAATACCAATGAATCATGAGCTGGTTCAGTTTTCTAGATAGAACCACTAGCAAACTCGATCAAACGGCTGTAAGACCACAAAACGTAGATGACTTGATTATGAAGATTCTCCAAGTTGAATCACTCAATTCCGACTTCATATGAGAAAGTTATGGTGTTTGGAAGGTGAGAAAAATTGAGAGAAAAATTCTTCACATAGTATTTTCAAACTTTTCTTCTTAAAATAAATAGGGTGGAAAATGGGGATATTTAAATGAAAAAGAGAGAGATTTTTTAGGACCAATCACAAGGTGCCACATCACCCAGCCCATGTGAGGCACGTGAACCTCATAGGGCATAGGGGTGTGTGGCCCGTTAGCCTCACACGCCCCTCACAGGAGAGCCCTCCAATGGCCTTCGGCCATTCTTGCCTCCTCGCGATCTTTTCATGTTCTTCGGCCGTATTCGGGCCTTCGAACTCCGAATTCAAAACTATTTTTGGATTACGAACCATGACTCCCTCATGCACAATGACAACTATGAAACTTTGCAAAAAGGTTGAGAATTCGACTCGGTATAGGATGATAAAGACAACTCAACGAATGAGAACGTAAAGTAACATAGGTTTGGACTCGAAACCTAATGAGGAACCGAAATGACCGGGACTCAATAAGGAGTCAAATGAGATCATGTTCAAGTCCAAATACAACAAAACTAAAACAAATAAACACTAAGTCACACACCTATGTTATTTCCCTAACATAGTCCTAGAACATGCAAATCACAAAGTTTATCAAATTGAGTAATGCATGTGCATACGTTACCAAGTGTCCGAAAGTGTTAAACCAAAGGTGTACAACTATGCAGGGACACAAATGAATGCAGTGTGTGTGTGTGTGTGTGCCTACACCTTGTTAAAGGAATGAGGTCTATTATACCTTTGATGAGCAATGTAGCTCATTTCCTCTGGAAGACACCATTTTGCATGAATTGTGGCCGAGTCTTTCGAAGCTTTGAATCATCATTTCTAAGACCATTGATTAATAAAAGAAAAACATCGTTTTGATATGGAATTACTGCCAAGGTAAACCCAAAACCTAACAACGTACCATTGAAAGGATTTGGGGGTGTAGAGGTAAGGTCCTTGGGAACCGTAAAGCTACCAGTAAGATTTGGCATAGCACCATATCGGAGGACAATCCTGTTAGACTTCATCGGCGTCGATATCTACAGCTGGCAGTATAATGCACTACTTGGTCGACCATTCCTCAACAAGGCTGGGGCGGTCACATCAACTTATGCACTAAAAGAAAAAATCTCAACGGAGTTTAGGATCGAAGAACTCAAGGGATCGCAAAAGATAGCTCGCTAGGCGAACCTACCAGTTTTCAAGGACAGAGTCAGGGCAGAAGTGTTAAGCATATTTGAACTTATTCAGGAGGCATAGAAAGAGACCCCCGGGATTTTTGCTCGACCCAAGGGATAAGACAGATAAAGAAAAAGAGGAGCCAACCGAATCCACCATCTTAAATGAGAAGGAACCTGACAGAACCGTTTAGATTGGGGTGAGGTTGGTCGACCAGTTAAGGCAGACATAACAAACTTACTGAAAGAGTATAAGGAAATCTTTTCTTGGAGCCACGAAGATATACCGAGAATCAGCACAAACGTGATTTTACACTATTTGGCTATAGATGATAAAAGCAAACCGGTGGTGCAAAAAATGAGGATCTTCAATCCAGAAAAAAGTGCGGCCATAAGGTAAGAAGTGGTCAAGTTACTCATGGCAGGATCAATCAGAAAAGTCAAATACCCCGAATGGGTGGCGAATATCGTACTCGTGAAGGAGAAAAACAACCAGGGGAGGATGTATGTAGTATTCACTGATCTGAATAAGGCTTGCCCCAAAGACAGCTTTCCACTACCAAGAATCGACCAGTTGGTCAATGCTACAGCCAGACACGAGCTTCTGAGCTTCATGGATGTGCATTCAAGATACAATAAAATCAAGATGCATAAGCCGGATAAAGATAAAATAGCATTCACCACAAACCAATGGCTATACTGCTATACAGTCATGCCATTCAGCTTAAAAAATGTTGGGGTAACATATCAATGGCTGGTCAATAGGATGTTCGCCAGTCAAATAGGGAGGAATATGGAGGTATATGTAGATGATATGTTGACAAAAAGTTTCACAATCAACTGACATGTGGATGTTGTGAGAAACTTATGATGTATTAACCAAGTACGGCAAGAAGCTGAACCCTGCCAAATGTGTATTTGGCGTACCATCCAGTAAGTTCCTCGAGTATTCGGTACATCAGAGAGGGATTGAAGTGAACCTGGACAAGGTCCAGGCATTGGCCAATATGGTTTCCCCAAAAACCTTGAAGGACATTTAGAAACTCACAGGGTGTTTGGCATCTTTGAACAGGTTCATATCAAAATCAATAGACAAATGGTTACCATTTTTCAGAGCTCTCAAGAAAGGTAAGGGGTCGAATGGAATGAAGATTGTGAACAGGCTTTCCATGCCTTGAAAGACAACTGTTAACCACCAAAATGGCAAAGAGATCAAGGAAGAATTTTCCATCCCGAGTCTGAGCTAGTATCCAGTATCCCGATATCACGCTCTCCAAGTATCCCGCTACTAGGATAGCTAGTACCCCGATACCCAAGTGCTCCAGGATCACATCTCTAAAGACTCAGGCTACACAGAATATCCCTGTACTGCTCCATCTTGATACCCTGCTACAACGCTGGTCGAAATCCTGGTACCTAGGCATACTGTCACCACGATCCAGTAAGTCTAAACCTCTTGGATCCTTTCCAGAATCCACTGGCTGAGCAGTTAAAGCTCCAGGAAAAATAAATTACCAAGGCATCCAGAAGACAAGTTTAAAGCTACGTTGAAACGCCATCGTTCAATCAATACAGAGTTGGATTCCTTCCCGCCACTGAGAAACCTATTTGAAAATAAAATCAACTCTATCAGAGCTCCACCAAAAAAGAAGGGATCATTTAGAATCAAGAGGAAGGTAGAGATATTCTCGGAGATGACCAGTTAATACTCTGAAAATCTCTAGGTTAATAAACGGAATCAAGAAGACTGCATAGCAAGGGTGGAGCACTATATATATATAACAGATCGTTCTACGCCAAAGGGGAGGATTTTTTAGAGAGAGATTTTCTACTTATCAACAGGCACAAGAGCGCCACCACAAATAGTTATGTTCTTCTGTCCATAGTCTGAGAGGGCTTGTATTGAGATTTGATCTGGAAACGATTTTCAATAAAAGAGATGGATGAACACTTTAATTATTGAGAATATTATCTTCTTTCTATCTATTGTAACCATCATACCAGATTTATTTCACCGAATAAACCTCCTAAGGTATCGAACAACTTGATACCACTCCAATCTTGGTCATTCAAAATTGTTAATTGAAGTTTTCACCCCGGTGGCAATTTTCAGTTAACAACTACCTTGGATGAGCATCACTGCTGTCAAAACCATTTGTTGGAGAAAAACTATACCTATACCTATCAGTCACGGAAGTTGCCACGAGTTATGTATTAGTAAAACAAGAAAAGGGAATCCAAAAGCATGTGTACTATACAAGCAAAGCACTGTTACCAACCGAGACAAGATATTCGCCAGCCGAGAAGATGGTGCTCGCACTAGTAATAACGGCAAGGAAACTGAGTATATGATCGAGCCAAATATGTTGTATATTTCGGCCCTCAAATCCATTTCCTTTGTATCATTTTCTTGCAATTTAGTGTCACTTATGGGCTCTATGTTCGTATTTGCAGGCATTTATCCATTTCTGCATTTCTGGTGCTTAGAGCGTATTTCAGGACTTTCGGACGAAAACGGGACCAAAATGGGCTAAAAGTTAGACAAATGGCATCAGAGGCATCAATAGTGCGGGTTAGTGCGGGTCCCAACCATACTGTCACCAGAACCAAGGACCTAACATATGAAGGAAGGATAAAGTGTGAGTCAGCCAACAGCACTCTCACCCGCAAGCTTGCCCAGAATCGGGACCTGATAACTGAAGACACATTAAAATGCGGATGAGTGTCGGTCAACCAACTGCACTCTCACCCACGCTCTTGCCCAAACCAAAGAGCTGGAAAATTCAAGATACGATAAAGTGCAGGTGAGTGTGGGTCTTTCAACCACACTCTCACCCGCACTCTGTCCTTGACCAAAAAGCTAAAGGTCTGAAGAAATCTGAAGAAATCATTAAAGTACAGGTGAGTGCGGGTCCCTGAACCGCACTCCACTTGCACTCCTTCGCGCGCCAGAATTCGTTTTACAGCATTTTGTAACCTATTTTGTGGGTAGTATAAATAGAAAGTGTTGTAATCGTTTTTATTAGCTTTTGACACTTAGAAACTCTAAACTTGTAACCTAAATCTAGAAATCCATTTCTTCTCATTTCATACACTTTCTACTCATCTAAAAGGGAACTTGAAAGAATGAGATGATCTCCGAGGGTTATTTCTCCATCATTTCTCTTATTTTCATTATTGTAATTAGTAGCTAAATCCCCTCTAAGGGGTTGATGGATTAGTTTGTTTGATGTTGGGCTTTTGTATATAAATACTATTTCATTTATATTTCTATCTTTCTTTGTTCTATTCATGAGTATGAATGGTTTTCATTGATTTACTTGTCTTGGATACACTCTCTTTGCAAGTTTCTCTTTGGATTCTATTTGTGTATACAATTAGATATACACTCTATTTGGTTGTTTATTGCTTATGCCAATAGATGGGAATTCCAGAATCTCGTCTTGATAACCGCACTTTTCACCTAACCTCAAATGGAGTCTGTCACTATACACCCTAGGACGGCTCTTATGAGAGGATTAGAAGCCTTATTTATACACCCTAGGTTGGCTACCTTAGTAATCGGTAAAGCCCTCTTTAGATAGCAAGCATTCATGGTAAGGATCCTAAATGAGCAACTAACTCTATACACCCTAGGTTGGTTTCTCGAGAAGGATCGATGCTAGTAGGAGGCCTTCTCTATACACCCTAGGTTGGCTACAGTTGTTAAAATGCACTTATTTTTGTGTTGTATGCAATTTCCCAATGTTAGCTCATTAGTCCGTCAATTCCTTAGTTTCCATCATATCTATCTTACATCTCATTCGCATTCCATTTTTAGTTACTTTTCTAGTGTAATCTTTAAGTATTTGCTTATTCACATTTTCACGACATAAACCATTCACTTTTATCGCATTAATATTACTTAAGTTCCAATTAGTTTTAGCTAAATACGATCCTTGTGGATGACACCCCATTTACCGATATACTTGTGCTTTCATATCATTTAGGGCTTCGTGAGGCTTCTATAAAATAAAAAAAATTTGACAAGTGAATTTACACATACAAACGACCTTTGTCAGTATACACAAACTACCCTTTCAAGCTAATCTTATAGAAACCAAAGGTATCCGGCAGTCAAACAAAATGGGCAATTAATTTGAGTGAATGTGACATAGGTTACCTCCTAAGAACATCAATCAAGGGCCAAGCAGCTGCGAACTTTGTGGCAGAATTCACTAAACTAGATGTTGAGGTAGCAAAGATGATCGAACAGATGAAGAAAAACTTCCAATGGCAACTTCATATCGATGGCTCATCAAATACACACGGCAGCAGGGTAAAAATAGTAGTTTCAACCTTGGAAGGAGATCCGGTCGAATGTGCCTTACATTTTGATTTTGAAGCCACCAACAATCAACCTGAGTATGAAGCACTAATAGTTGAGCTGAGAGTATGCATAGCCTTAGGAGCCGATGAGATAAAGATCAACAACGATTCCCAAGCCATTGTCAATCAAGTGTTGGACGAGTACCAGGCGAGTGATGAAAGCTTGATCGCCTATCTAGAATTGACAAAGGGATTACTAGGGCGGTTCTAAGAATTCAGGATTGTCCAAATCCCAAGAGAAAAGAACGAGTAGGCTGACGCTCTAGCCAAACTAGCCTCAGCCACGGTTAATATCTGGCCCCGGACTGTCTCTATGGCCCATTTGTCCCAGCCAAGCATAACCGAGCAGAACAAGGTCAAAGTAATCGAACATGGGCCAGATAACTAGATGACACCGATAAGAGAGTATCTCATCAATGACACCCTGCCAAGTGATCCACTAGAGGCAAAACAAATGAAGTAGAAAGCTACAAGATACTCAGTTCTTAATGGCGAATTGTACAGAAGAGGTTATTCAAGAGTATTGCAGATATGCGTCGTACCCGAAGAAGCTGAAGGAATTCTAAAAGACATACATAGTGGGAGCTACGGGAAACATACTGGGGCTATCAGCCTGGCCCACAAGGCGTTAAGGCAAGGGTTTTACTGGCCAACATTGTTCACTGATGCAAAGAGAACAGTAGTGAGATATGAAACATGTTAGAAAGTTACAAACAATATTCACCAGCCACCTGAGCATCTGCAAAGTATCACTTCCCCTTGGCCAAGCACCATGTGGGGAATCGACCTGATCGGTCCAATGCTCGCAGTGGTCGGAGGAGGAGTAAAACACGTCATTGTGGCTGTGGATTATTTCACAAAATCGGTAAAAGCCGAACCACTAGTACACATAATAGAAAAAAATACTACCAATTTCGTGAAAAAGAACATCTTGTACAGGTTTGGGATACCAAACACCATTATTACCAAAGATGGAACGTGGTTCGACAACAAAAAGTTTAGGAAATTGTGTAAAAAATATGGGATCAACAATTACTATGCATCTCCGTCCCATCCACAGACAAATGGACAGACTGAAGCAGTGAACAAGATAATCAAGAACAACTTTAAAGCCAAGCTTGAGATCAAGAAAGGGAATTGGGCAGAGAAGCTACCACTGGTACTATAGGCTTATCGAACCATAGAAAAGAGTTCAACAAGTGAGACACCTTACTCGATGGCTTTCTAAACTGAAACTGTCATTCCAGTAGAAACAGCATTCTCCTTGCTAAGAATACGGCTCTTTCAACCCGAACTCAATATTTACATGCTGAAATATGGGTTAGACGAGCTAGAAAAAAAAAAGGGAACACGCCCAGATAAGGAATACAGCCTATCAACAAAGGGCAGCTTGGTACTACAATTCACATGTGTGAGTAAGAAGATTTACGCTCGATGACCTAGTGCTGAAAAGAGTGGCCCCATGAACTAAAGAGAAGGCTGTAAGATCACTCGCAGATAAGTGGGAAAGGCCATATCGTGTCACCGGTATAGTAAGGCATGGAGCGTATCGTATCTCTCGAAGAGGAGTCGACGAGCTCCCTCAACCGTGCAACGCACAATATCTGAAGATTCACTACCCTTGACTCCTACCATTCTTTAAAGTTTTTTTTTTTTCTTTTTAGTATTTGCTTTTCAGTATTTTCTTTTAAGCATCATTGAGATTGCAGGAGATTTTCAATAAAGAGTAATTTATTACTAAGTACAAATGTCCCAACAAAATCAAGTGCCATGATCGGATATAGAAACTATACGTTTTTGCATTTAGGTATGAGTCTAAACTCTCAGCAACATAAAAGTGGGCGAATGGGGTACTTCCCAACCATAGCAGGCTTAAGACGAAAACATCATATCAGCCTGAGCTAGAAAAACACTATAAGACCAATTGGTACTCGCCACCATTGGCAAAGCGAAACACTTCAAGATGCGAATAAAGCACTCAAAAAGTAGAGCTCATAAATATATCCCGAAAGAAGCATTGGGGGTTGAACGAACTAGCAATCTAAACAAAAATAAGCAAAAGTATGAGACGTCCCAACAGTATGCTTAAAGACTTGGTATATGGTCGGATACGTCCTGACAAACATTGAGTAAACCAAAAACTCAACAATGGTAGCTGAACTGCTAAAAAGACTTTGAGCCTAAATAGAGAAGTCAATCATGACAGCTGAACAAGAAAAATCAAAGAGTTGAAAAATAGAGCGGATTATATAAATAGAGATTAAATATACATTTGCAAGGATGAATATAGTTAAAAAAGCAAGCTGTATAATTAAAAAATCAAACATCCGCTGGTGGAGCACCCCCACTATCCTCCTCAACATCAAACTCATCTTCGGATGGCCAAACAATCTCCTCATCCCCCGCTGGCATGAAAGGTCCATAGTCCTGGCCAGAAATGGGACCCACATCTGGCTCATCACCCGTGCTAGTAAAACTCCCCTTATTTTCAGAATCAGTGATGCTACACATCCCACCTAAAATCCCACTACATGTGGCATGTGAGGTGTCAAATTGTGAGTGGATACACATTAATGATGATTTATCTCACCTACCTCATGTATCCACTCACAATTTGACACCTCACATGCCACATGTAGTGGGATGAAAAATGTGGGATTTTAGGTGGGATGTTTAGCATTATTGTTCCAGAATAATAGGTGTTGAACGCACGTTTTGTGGGGACTTTCCGATGGATTGGGTGAGGTACAGTTCTTGAATAGCGACAATGAGCTTTCCACCTCTTAATCTGGTCCATGATCAAGCCCACCACGCTATCCATATACAGCTTGAGGGACTTGTCCAAACGCTTCAGGGCTTTTTCATTCGAATGGTCCTTCATCGTAAAAAACTTTTCGGACTGCCTCATTCCGCATTCGAACTCGCGCAAGAGAAGTGAGTCATAAGCAAGGGACCTCTTGAACCGATCTACAGCTTGGACCTCCAGTTAAGCTTTTAGGTCCACGAAAATGGCATCCCTTGAGAGGTACTGATTTCACATATCTTTCGATTTCCACTCAGCCTTTTCTTTAGCCTCTTCAGCCAACCTCTCCACTTCCATGCAGGCTATGAGTGAATTCTGGCTTGTGAATAATTGTTCCTTCAGTAGCCTGATCTCTTCTTTAGTCGTGGATAACTTTTCCTCAACAACTAGCTAGGCATCCAAAAACCCATTAGCAGATTCCCTTAGTTGAGCAAGTTGTTGCGAGCATGACTCCTCAACACTGAATTTTTCAGCCACTGAATGAGATATATGTTCACGCAGACGCCTATTTTCTATAGAAACTATGTTCCTAAGCCTATAGTTGTCTACCATCTCGGACATCATCTGGATAAAACGTAAAAGTTAGAAAATAAAAGCATAATTAATAAAGCAAGGAGTTCAAAAACTTACCAATGAGTGACAGTTGAAGAAGAATTCCATCTTCTTGCTGCATGATTTGTTCTTCACATGCTCTTAACCTTGTCCAACATAAATGTCGTTATGGATCAAGTGTGCCAAATCTTGGAAGTAGAGAAATCTGGAAGGGAAACAAAACCAGATGCCTCGCCGGCTCCAGATGAAGTAGTAGGAGGTTCTTTGCACACACCATTTGGATCTACTACTGGTGTAGACAGCCTTGGTAAAGCAATTGAAGCGACAACATTGTACTTAACTACACATGTTGAATGAGCAGTTGGGTCTTGTCACCATCCAAAACAGCGATTCCCTCTTTAGCCAACTTGGCAGCTTGCCTTTGGCTGGCAGCAGCAAAATTCTTCACTGCCCAGGCTTACACATCGCAAACCTCGTCGATATCACTCAGTACAAGGAAAAAAAAAAGCGTTACCAACTCAGATCACCAAGAAAGCAAGCAAAATCAAAGTAGACGTTGAAAGACTTACGGCGATGACACCTAGTTGTTAAACGTAGAAAAATCCACTAAGCTATCATTTTTTCCTCATCCAAAAGTAATGGCTGACCTCTCTCAACCAACGGAAGAACGGTGACTGCTGCAAGATGAGAAATCTCATTGTCCAGCAGAACAATGAATGTCTTTGACCAAGATTCATGAGAAGTGAAATGTCTTGGAACCTTTTTCACCGAAAAATTCAAGCGAGTACTTACGGGTCCATCCCTTCCCCATACACCACTTGCAAAAAACCAACTATTCTTCCATCTCTTGTTTGAGGTAGGAAACCCTAAATGAAGCCTTTCTTCTTGTCATCATCCTAAATCACCACCTGCCTTGGATCCCTCGCACCCTCAGGAATCCAGTTCTCCACAACAAAAAAGAGGAGAAAATAAGTACCACCGTGACTTGATTACCTCAATGTAAAGAAATGGTGAATTTCACGAGGGGTGGGCGGCTTGTAACCCATCGATTTCCAAATGAGGCTGAGGCACAGGCACATTAAGATTATGTAACTATTCGGAGCTAACTGGGCTGGCATAAGTTTAGCGCCTGTGAGGAACCTAGCTGTAAACAGCTGAAGGGGAAGAGTTACCCCACAACCAAGCATCAAACCATAAATAGCGACTACATTCTACGGAGGATTCCATACAACTCGATCGTCACATAGTATCAAATGTACAGTGTTTGGAGTATCAAAACTTCTCATGTACTTTCGAAGCTTTTGCTCGCTGACCACGTTTACCTCACTGTTAAAAGCACTCGGATGCTAAAAAGAAAAATGTAACCTATCACTTTGATGATCCTCAACGTCTGAATCAACTATCGTCTGAGCACCCAGCAAAGACTCTCTGGAACCCTAGAGGCCTTTCGTCTACTACCACTGGGTTTCGAAGACCTTGTCATTTCTGAAAATTCACTACCAAAAGATGGGGAAGAAGAGATATCAGGGGCACTAGTCTCATGAATAGAAGGAATATACAAGGAAATTGGAACGGGAAAACTTAGATCGAAATTGCATATCAACAATTCAATTTTATCCGTGGTGTTTTTATCACCAAGTTCTAGAGCTCGCATCATTTGATTAAAAAATAAAGAGCGTTGAGATATATGAATCCATGGAAACTCACTAGAAAATCTTTAAAATAGAGGCTACATGGAGGGCCTAGGAAGGCAGGCGAAGATTGAATCCTTCAAATAGTCTAGTAATCAAGAGTAAAGAAGCAGAAGAAAATCTCGGTGAAGGAAGTTCTAAAACAAGGAATTAAAAACCTGCAACTTGAAGTTCTTTGAATGGTTGATAGAAGGAAAAGAATGAGAGTCTGCAAAGAATGATAATGGGCAGTGGAACAGTTTTACTTTAAAAAAGGAAAATTTTAAATTCAAAAATTAAATGAGTGAGTTTGATAAAGTAAATCACCAATGCACAAAGTAGTGACGAAATAGCCCACCGGACATCAAACACATGGCACCTCAAAGAAAACAGCCAGCAGTTAGAACGCCATTTCACCGCGTCAAATCAGATGTAATTTTTAATTCTTGTGGTTAAAAATAAAGCTTGATGTGGAAGCATTAGTTGCTGAGATAGGCACTCAAAAAGGAATGCGTGTATCAAAAACAAAAACAAAAACAAAAAGAGGGAAAGAATTCCCATAAAACCCAAAAACCAAGTATAATTATAATTACTACTCACCAAAACGAAGGAATGAAGAGATCAAGTCACTTATTCGGCTCGAAGTATTTATGGGGGTATTGTTGTATATATATATATATATTCGACTAAAGGACACGTTAGAAGAATAGGGGGAAACATGAAAAAGGGATAATTCCACGTCATTGGTCAACTAGTTAAAAGAGATATTGACCATTTGCCATATCACCTAGCCACATCATCAAGATTAGTAAAAGCCAAGAGTACACTTGCCAGGGTACTCGCCGAAGACCCTCACTCGGCCAAGACCTACTCAACCAATATAAGAAAAGTAACCCTATTTTAGTATACCTTCTAGAGTGTGGATTCATCCAGTTACAAGGTATTAAGCGTTGCACTCCAATAAGGACATAACCTTATCTCTTTCCAGAGAAGTCTAAATAGGAAACAAGTCTTAATCAGTTCGTAAAACCAGAGTCCTAATACGATTCAAATTAGCAATTCCACCACCAACACAACATAGCGAGAAGAAACCCTAACCAGTCTAGTATAAAAAAGACCATGTAATCTACGGTGAAAGGGTTATGGACCTTGGAGAGAGAAAAGAGCATTGTATGAGAGAGAGAGAGAGAGAGATTATTTAATGTGTAACCTCCCAACGATTCATAATATTATTTTCCTGTCCTCAAGGGTGCTGTGGTTTTTTCCCCTTCTAAGATTTTCCATGTAAAACTTGTGTCTTGCATGTATTTATTTACATTCTTGTTTTTAAAAACGAGATATTTTTGTTGGCGCATGGCAATCCAGAATTCACCGTCAATAGATAGGTTTCAAAAATTTTATCGTCTTATTAGGACCTTTTTGTTTACACAAATATGAGAAAGAGATTTTTTTCATACCTTTGAAGAACACTCCTTCATTTTCTTTTCAATCCTTCACCACTAAGCCTTCCGAACTATGTCCTGCGATCCAACAACTGTGTGTGTAGGTACATAATGGATTCTGAGAGCAAATGAATGGAGGCTTGAGAGAACCGAAACACAACACCTTGCTTTCCCTTGTGATTTTGGCCAAGCTTCAAGGAATAAGAAAACTTTTTCTTTTTCTTTTCAATGTGGCCGCACCTCTCATTTTCTCTCTTAGGGTTTCAATTGTTTATTTTTCCGTATAAGTATATCTTATATACTAAGATATAAAATAGAATTTTATATTTAAAATCCAATTTAAAATAAGATTTAAATCCTTTTTAACTCGATCACCACTAGGGTTTGAACCTTTGAATATTTAGAGTAAATAAAAATAATCATTTATTATTTTATTCTTTTGCTCTTTCAAGGTTCGAACTTGAAACGTCATATAACAATTAATAATTCTTAATTATTAATTTGTCAATTAAATAATCATATTATTTAATAATATTTAATTCATCAATTAAATAGTGTACTAATTAAATATACACATCATTTAACTAATTCCCAAAATATATTTAAGTTACTTTCATAACACAATTAATTAAGCCGTCCAATTCTCCGAGAGCCTTGGTACTATCAATCGTAAAGGGATATAAAGGGGACCTAATAGACCCACAGTTTTGAGCTCCAATAATACTTAAAATAAATTAATTAAACTCTTTAATTAACATTTCACAATTATTAATCTCGCTGTTATTCCACTAAAAACTCAAGGTTGTACTCTTGTAACTGTAGATGTTTTACACAATCAAATTATCAATGTCCATCAATATAGCTATTTCATATGGTATGATCCTCTATAAGTAGTTCATAATTAGAGCTAGGTCATAAAGTCCATTATATCTTTCTAATTATATCTTTTCCTTTAAGTACCATTGATTCTATAATGAATGATTATATCATTCATTCCTTTATGGAAGAAAGAGAGTGCTCTTAATCGTTCAAGTCTCGAATCAACCCTTAAGGGAACTCCTCATCTACTTCTCGCAAGGAATGAATTCCACTATTGTGTGCATATCTTCTCAGCCACAAGCCAAACCTTGATTCCAAGATATGGAGCTATTGATCAGGAATGATACTCCAATCTCACCCATGGTATTTCAAGAAACATGATCTAACTCAAAGGAGTGAGTAAAACACTCAGGATTTAGATCACCCATATACAGCCATCATTTGTCGATATATATGAATCTTTTCAACTAACAGATCTTAGTGATAAATTTATATATATAGTGGCACAATCCTATATGATCACATCATATAAGGTGCCTCAATTCTCATAACACCATATGAGTAGTCTAGGATAAGACCACCATATATTACGGAATGGACCGCAGCTGTAGATTAACCACAAATAAAGTACCCAGCTTTATTTGTTTTCTACGGACTTTTTAGTTTGCATGTCTCAAACTGAATTCCTCTATATATGACATTTATATACTAAGTTTGAGATTACATCTAGCAATCTTGGATGTTAGCACATATAATATAAACGTATGAGTCATGCTAATAGAATGAAATAACTATTTCTTTTATTTATGAATTTATTACATTTACAAATTACAAGATTTATGGCATAAATACCAACACATTCTGTTCCAGAGGAAATGGATCTTCCTTTGCCTCTCTGCACTTTCGATCAAGGGCTAAGATTTCCTTTGCATCCTTTCATGAAAAAGGTCTTTGCAGGTGTAGAGATCACCCTTTGTCAGCTTGGGCCTCTACGTTGGTGAAATATCATTGGCCTTTTTGTCTTGTGGATGGAGGATGATAGAGTCTCCCCCACTCTTAAGGTCTTTGTTTCTATTTACGAAAGGAACAAATCTACCTCGACGTTTGGCCAATTTTACTTGAAATGTACTCACCCGGTAGGAAACCATGTACCCCAGGTAAAAAACTTGAGAGTGATTGAAAGATGAAATGAGTGATTGCTCAGGATTCATGGGGGAGGACAGTGTTTGTGCAGAGGGGAAAGGGTATTGATTCGCTTCTCCTTTAATTATGAAGGTGTTTCTTTGCTTCCTTATTTTTTCTTGATTTTGGTTCAATTCATGGTTGGCGGATTTTAATTTTCTTCTCCCTTGTGTTTGTTGTTCTCTTAGGTTCTTGGTCTCGATTACTTGACACTTCCAGTAGTTTCGAAGAAAATATTGCTAGGGTAGTTAGGCATAATTGGGAAACTGTGGGAAAGAAAGATGTTATGAATCCTTCAAGGCTTGTTGATACTGGTTTTTGGAGAGGTGTTCTTTCCTTTTCTTTTCTTTTCCTTTTTTTTTTTTTTTTTTTTTTTGGTTTTTGGCTTTTGGTTTGTTTGCAATTTTCATCTATCTTACTTCTATATTTGCTTGCAATCCCTCCTAACTTTATCAGTATGACTTCTGGCAGCTTTAAAGTTCCCAAGAAAGTTAACCTTGCTATAATGAAAGACTCCAGAGATTTGGAGTTGAGCTTTTTGGATCCGGCTACTGGAGGGAAACGTGTCAAGCGTGAGCCTTTTGCGTATTCTGTTGGTGGCAGAGTTAACTTTGTTGGAGGTTCTTCCAGTCTCATACCGCTTGGGGGTGTTCCTCTAAAGGTGATTCAGTCCTCTACTCCTACTATGAAAAGGAAATCGGGAAAGGATGTAGCTAGTGAGAATGTGAATCCTTGCTTGAAGATTGCAATGGAGAAACTTGCTCATGTCTTTTCTGATGAGTAGTACGAGAAAGATCTTCAGATTGGTACAGATCGTCTCTTGGAGCAGGTCGTAACTTATAATGGGGAGGTAGCCTTTCCTTATTACTTCATTTCTGTCACACATACATGTATGTGTATATACTTTATTGATGGAACCTTTTTTCCTTGTCTTCTTTTAGAGCAAGGCTTCTCTTTCCAAGCGACTTCATTTGGTAAGAAAGGAACAAAATGAAAATCGATTTGAGTAAGCTTCAAGAGGAAAAAAAAAGAAACTTTTGTTAACGATATAAACTATCAATAGACTAAGTAGGCTCTCCACCAGGACGCTCCTCGCCAGGACACTTCTCACCATGAGAAATGGCCACTAGGAGATCCACCAGTTGAGTGTAAAGAAAAAATCCCAAGAAAGATCTAGAAACATGCCACATCAGCATTGCAAGTGGCCGAAAAATAGTTACAAAAGATAAGATTCCTCCCACTTGCCAATATAGGTGGGAAATTCGAAATTTGGTAAGGGCCCCATTTCAACAAACCAATCATCCTAGATTTTTTGGAAGAGAAAACCTTCTAGAAGCCAGCTCAGCCACAATCATATGGGCCAACATCCAACATCCAATCCTTACAATCCACGTCATCATCAGACCAAAAAGTGGCGCCAAAAAGCAAATTGTTCCCTTCCATCAAACAAAATGAATTTTGACTATTTTAGAGGCTGAAAGAATGTCACCCAATGGGAGAGGGATACATGTCCACCCACTTGGACTGAATTGTACTATAAATGGACCTTGAGTCCCAATAAAATTCTCTCCAAGCTTTTCTCCTTTATTTTACAGAGCATTTTACTTAGTCATTTTCATGATCTTTGAAGAGTTTCTTTGAACGTCGGAAAACACTTGTCGACTCCCCGTAGGCATCGATTCCGACAATCCTTTTTCACCATAAAAACTATACAACACTTTGCCTCATTTTTCCAAATTTAATCATACCTTCATTTTCTCTTCTAGAGAAATGAAGTGTTAGCAGGAAAATGTTAAAAGGGGTCAAATTCCTATTAACACAGTATGTTTATTGAGATGAAGGAATAAAACTGTTTTATTGATAAAAGACAATATATAAAATGATACAATGGAGAACTATAATGGTGATTTCTGGGAGGTTCAAGTATGGAGTTTTAGACACAGTTGGCGATTACGATCTCGTGCTAGTTGATAAGTGGAAAAGTTGTAGGGTTTGGATCCAAAAATCGAATCCCTCTGTTTCGAGAGTCTCGTAGTTTTTATATATCCTTTTTATTGCTCATCACTCAGGCGATCAATATATTAATTAAGAAATCAACGGGACGTTAATGGTAGCTTTGTTTTAGGCGCGGAATAATCCATTAATCAGCTGATTTTGTTTCCTTCCTTGGCAATCTTGACAAAGTTCATAAATCCCATTTAAAGTGAAGCTTTTAAACATGGCGGAAGAAGTCAACTTTCCTTGTATTTGAATGTTGGCGTGTATTATTCCTCTAATGGCATGGTTCTGGTTTCTTTATGCAATGGTCATTTCTTCCTTGATTGTCATTTCTTCATCTCGATCCCATCTGCCTGATAGACAGATCGGGGTATCCTTGTACCCTGCATCTTACTAGACCGTGATACCAGTATTTTTTAAATATCGGGAATATTTGGGTATCAGGATATCGGGTCAATACAGTAGCGAGGTACCGGGACAATGCAATAGCAGGGTCCTCTTAACCTCGATGTTTCCTGGTACTTTGGGACATAGATGACCCTGATCTTTATTCGGATTCATAGAAGGGTCATCAGGTCATATTGTCCTAGCTTCTTCTTAGGTAGCTGGATACTCCTTGTAGTGTCCTTCTACTTCAAATAGTCCTGGGATGGATGGAAAATTCTTCTTTAAACCCCTGCCTTTTTAAGCGATTAACAGAAGTCCCCCTTGATTTGAACACCAGCTACCTAGTTGGGGTTGGAGTCAGGATACCCAGAACACTTGAAGGATTTTCCCATCCTGTCTAGCTGGTTTCAACTATCTGAGAGAGAGTCATCATTTTGCATGCTTGTATTTAATGCATAATCCACGTGTCAGGCAAAGAATGGTGGGATTGTTTGAATGGACCGTTTATTTGGTGCAATTTTCTCGAAACCGTCGCTTGCACGTCTCTAGTCATTATGACCATTTCCTTTTCTGCTCTGTAACCGCTTACCTCCTTCTATAAGTAAACTTTGCCTTCTTCATTTGTCCACATTGATTTCAATTTTAAAAAGCTGAAACCCTAACTTCTTTTCTCTCTCTAAGCCTTCCTTTTTTCAGCAAACTCAGTAGACCTTCCACTTCTTTTTTCTCTTCTTCTTAATCTTCAATGGCAAATCCACCAACTCCTACTGAAAGCATCGATCACCTTCTTAACTTGGGGAAGGTCGATTCTACTAAGGGCTCTCAATCAACTAAGAGGAAAAGGGAATGTGGTGAAGATGATGCCATGGAGATTCTTCTTCCATTCTAGCACCGTCGTTCTAACAGGAACACGGCTATCGGGTCAAGCTTTAGCAACAGGCTTGATAACGCGGTCAAGATCGTGGATGAGGAAAAGGAATATGCTGAACAGGATGGAATCTCAACCGGAATCCCAATTAGAGACGTTCTTACCTTTCATCTTAATTATCGGGTTATCCCCGACTCCGTATGTACCATTGATACCCTGGCACGGTTGAGTAGGGAATACAAGATCCCTGATGCTATCACCCTTACTCTTCCATATCGGGGTTACAATGTGTATCATCTTGCTAAGGAAGGGATATTTCCCCATTCATGTGGCCGCTTTTGAATGCGGGGTCAGGCAACCCTTCCACACCACTATTCATAGGGAGCTTCACGCTCTTGAACTCGCTCCACTGCAACCTAATCGGATTCTTAGTGCTTTGGAGGGAGCAGTGCGAGATAGATAATGTGGTAGGGGAACCGGGCTTCAACGAGATCTAGTATATCTTCTAGGTGGCATCCCTAACGTCGGGTCATATGGGCCAATTCTACTTGAAGACGAGCAATCCCATGAAGTTCCAGGTTCCTGGAGCCAACACGAAATATAACAAGGCTTGGAGGGATGAGTGGATCATAGTAGGAGGAGATTGGGGCCACTCTATGCACATCGATGGGACTAAGTACCCGGTTCCTACTCAGTTCACTAAGAAGGACAAATGGGATAAAGGGAAGATTTTCGCAGAGTCTAAGGGCATCCTGAAGAGAATCTAGGACCGAGGCTACACAAACTTGAAGTACCCCATTGTCGATTCTTATGATGCTGCTAAGGTAGATCAGTACCTCAAGATCTCCCTTACTTATCCACATATGTAGTTTCCTTTTTTTTATCGATCTTTTTCTGCTTACTATATTGACATGTTTGATAGTTTTCGTAACAGCTCTTCTATCTTCTCCTCCTACTTCTTCTGGACCAGAGCTCCCTTGCACCTCGCCGATCATATCTCCAGTTCTTTCTCCTGCTACCGATATTGGGGGCTTGTCTAGACCCAGCCAACCTATAATAACCCCACATCTGGCTCAAATGGGGTTGCCTCTGCGACCTCCTGCTCCACTTCCCACCCTACCTTCAGCTCACCTTACCTCTCCATACATGGGCTGGCCGTGAGAGCTGTGAGAGCCTGAGGTTCACCGGACCAAGTTCAAAAGCAGACTCCAGCTACTCCTACTATTAGGCCTCCATAAGTCGAACCACTTCCTCCTCATCCAATTGTCTCTACTAGGCATCAACTCGCGTCAACTCAGGGTTAACAGGAGAAAGATGTTAATACTAGGCTCACCCCTCCTGCTGATCTGCCTTTTGGCTCGGGGTCACGGGATAACGGTCAGGAGGAGATACTATCCCGATTTGTGGTTGCATGTCCTGCTGATGGTCTACAGTCTATGGTTTCCTTACCTAATGACATCTTGTTCACAAATGAAGCTTCCCTTCTTACTGAGGTATGATCCCTGGTCTCCTTCTGTACTTGGTGTATTTTTAGGAAGGTACTTACTTTCCCTTCTCCTTTTATAGGCTTTCAAATTAACTCAAGCTATGAGGCAGCATGTGACAGCTCTCAAGGAGGCAAACATAACTGTCCAGGCTGAATTAGAGAAGGCTAGAAAGGACCTAGCCCGGTCTGAAAAGAGCGTAGACTACCTGATCAGGTCTGCGACTAAGGCTGGGAATGGCATAAAGAAATCCTTGATGGAATTAGAGCAAATGAATCCTTGAACGTTCTGTAGCCTTTTAAATTCACTCTAACTATGGGGCAGCAGGTGACAGCTCTCAATGAGGCAAACATAACTGTCCATACTGAATTGGAGGAGGCTATGAAGGATCTAGCCGGGTCTGAAAAGAGCATAGACTCCTTGAACAGGTCTGCGACTGAGGCTAAGAAGGGTAGGCAGGAAGCCTTGGTGGAATTGGAGCGAATGAAACGTGCCATGGACGTTTTGTAGGCTTTCAAATTCACTCTAGCTATGGGGCAGTAGGTGACAGCTCTCAAGGAGGCAAACATAACTGTTCGAGCCGAATTGAAGGAGGCTAGGAAGAATCTAGCCTGGTCTGAAAAAGAGCGTAGACTCTCTAATCAAGTCTGCGACTGAGGCTGAGAAAGGCAGGCAGGAAGCCTTTGTGGAATTGAAGCAAATGAAATGTGCCTTAGACATAGAGACAATCAGGTCACAATGCCACCGCGAGGAAAGGGGTGAGAAAACCTTGCTCCAGGATGAAAACCATCTCATATGGGGTATGGTAGAGGTTTTGGAGGCTAGAGTGGATTCCTCATTTGCAGATGGGTACTTCTTTACCTCATACAAGATTGCTCAGGCTTTACCTCCTCTCTTTGACCTGCAAGCCACTTTTGGATAAACTGGGAGCATATCATGGCCAAGGCTGCCCAGCTTTCAAATGCTACCCTGGTCCTGGTGGATCTGTAGGAACCTAAGGTTACAAATTACGCAACGGAAGGGTTTTAATTTTTTTTATGCAATCATCAAGTAAACCTAATTGCACCATACTAATCGAAAACAACAAAGAAGGTGAAACGATTTCATGCCAGCGTTGGAGGCTCCTTCTCTTTAATACGATCTGCTCCCTAATTTGAACCACAAGATCTTCCTCGCTATGACCCGGGATTGTTAACGGTGTGTGGGCACGTCACAGTACTCATGAACAAAGAGGATGAAGAGACACACGAAGGCAACTCTTTGTTTTGCGTAGTTCGGTCACACTCTGAAAAAGCAAGAATTTTTATTTCTTTTTCTTTTTCTCTTGGGTTTTGCCGCACCCTTGTTGTGTTTCTCTTTTCCACTTGATGCGTGAGTTTGTGTTGATCAGTGCTTCAGTTTCCAAAACAATATATCACATATATATTTTTAACTGATTACTTTAATTAATTAATCCTTTAAAATATCTAATATCTATAAGGATAATTAATAACTTTGAATTTAAACTTTTTAAATTCAAATTTAATATTTAATTTGATAAAAATAAAATAATCAAATTATCTTATCTTCATTCAAACACAAATATCAATCAACATTGTCCAACTAATGATTAATCGCATAATTAAATAATCTTATTATTTAATTAATTTAATCACTAATATTCATTAATTAAATAATCTCATTATTCAATTAATTCCTAAATAAACATGTGTCACTTTCATAACACAATTAATTAGAAAATCCAATTAATTAATCGTGACCCTTGTTACCTAAATCGATCGGGCTAGCAAGGGGACCTAATGGACCCATAATATTTTGAGCTCCAATAATCACTAAAAATAATTAATTAAACTCTTTAATTAATATCTCATGATTATTAACATTAGTGTTATTCCACTAAAAACCCAAAGCTGCACTCTCTCAACTGTAGACGTTTTTACAAAAACCAATAACTCTTGGTGTCCATCGATATAGCTATTACATACGGTATGATCCTCCACAAGTAACTCATAATTAGACTTGGGTCATAATGTCTGTTATACCCCTCTAATTATATCTTTCTATTAAGTACCATTGATTCTCTAATGAACAATAAATCATACATTCCTTACGGAATTAGGAGAGATATAATTGTTTACAACCCTTAAGGAAACTACTATAAATCATATATTGTTCAAGCCCCGAATCAACCCTTAAGGAAACTACTATCTACTTCTCACAAGAATGAGTGGATTCCACTATTATGTGCAGACCTTCCCAGCCACAAGTCAAATCGCCATTCCAACATACAAAGTTATTAACCGGGAATGCAACTCTAATCTCACCCATGGTATATTAAAAACCACAATCTATCCTCAAGGAGTCTATAAGACATTCAGGATTAAGATCACCCATATATAGTCATCATTTGTCGATATGTATGAATCTCAGTGTAAACAGATCTTAGTGAGAGATTCATATAAATCGTGGCCCAATCCTATATGATCACATCATACAAGGTGCCTCCATTCTCATATCACCATATGAATGATCGATCACCATACATTACGAAATGGACCACAGCTATAGATTAACTACAAATAAAGTACCCAGGTTTATTTGTTATATACGGACTCTTTAAATTGCTCGTTTCAAACTGAATCCATCTGTTTATGACACTCATATACTCAGTTCGAAATTACATTCGGTATTCTTGAATGTTAAGTGCACATGTTATATATAAAGTATGACACAAAATGAATGAATATACTACTTCTTTTATTTATGTTCAATTCACATTTACAAATTACAAGCTTTAGGACAAAAACACTAACAATCTCCCACTTGCACTAAAGCATGTGAGGTATGTCTTGTAAACCTAGACCCTCTAGGTGACCTGTAAACACTTTAGCCGGTAAGGTCTTCGTAAATGGATCAGCATGATTGTCTTGTGATGCTATCTTGGTGATGATTACATCTCCTCTCTGCACTATCTCTCTGATGAGATGATATTTTGTCTCTATAAGCTTACCACTTTTGTGGCTTCTTGGTTCTTTGGAATTAGCCACAGCACCACTATTATCATAATAACTTGTGATAGGCTTATCCAGATCTGGAACAACTTCTAGATCACTCAAGAACTTGTGGAGCCAAACAGCCTCTTTAGCAGCTATATATTTGGCTTCCATGGTGGAATCAGCAATATAAGAATGTTTAACACTCCTCCATACAATGGCTCCACCACCAAAGGTAAATACTGATCCAGACATGGATTTCGTAGAATCCTTGTCTAACTGAAAATCAGAATCCGTATATCTAATGGGATCAAATCCTATCCAGAATAGACTAGCATATAGTTTCTCGTTCTCTGAAGATACTTGAGAATAGTCTTGAAAGCAACCCAATGATCTAATCCTAGGTTGGACTAGTATCTATTGGCTACTCCTACTGGGAAACAGATGTCCGATCTCATGCATAACATAGCATACATGAGACTACCTACTGCTGACGTATAGGGAACATGTCTCATATCCTCAACTTCTTGAGGAGTCTTAGGGCACCGTTCCTTAGACAAGTGAACTCCATGCCTGGAAGATAAATTACCTTTCTTGGAGTCTTACATCAAAAATTGCATAAGAATCTTGTTGATATATGATGCTTGAGACAATACTATGAGTTTGTTCTTAGGATCCCTTATAAGTTAGATCCCTAGAACATAACTTGCCTCTCCCAAATCTTTCATTTAGAATTGGCTAGCCAATCAACCCTTAACTTCCAATAATACCCCTACATCATTCCCAATGATTAGGATATCATCTACGTAAACAACTAAGAAAATTACCTTCTTATCAATGATGCGCTTATAGACACAAAGCTCATCAACGTTTTGCTCGAAGCCATAAGTTTTGATCACATCATCAAACCTTATGTTCCATGATCTAGATGGCTTGCTTAAGTCCATAAATAGACCTTTGCAATTTGCAAACCTTTTGCTCTTAATCTAGAGACACGAATCTCTCTAGTTACATCATGTAGATGCTCTCATCAAGATTGTCATTCAAGAATGCAGTCTTGACATCCATTTGCTAAATTTCGTAATCAAAATAGGTAGCAATAGATAAGAGAATCTGAATAGACTTAAACATGGCTACTGGTGATAAGACCACTTCATAATCAACCCCCTCTTTCTAGGTATAACCCTTAGCCACTAGCCTTGCCTTGAAGGTCTCTATCTTCCCGTCTACTCCTCTCTTTCTATTGTAGATCCACTTACAGCCTATGGGTTTTACCTCATCCGATAAGTCTACAAGTTCCCAGACTGAGTTAGAGTACATGGACTCCATCTCGAGATTCATGGCTTTAAGCCATTCCTCTTTGTCAAGATCTTCCATTGCATTCTTAAATGTCAATGGATCATCCACACTATCAGTAGAGACAACATCTCGTCCCTCACCTATACCCAAATAACGTTCAAGTTGTCTCACAACCCTCTCACTACATCTAGGTGATAGTGTATCCTGACTAGGAATCATCTGACTATCAGATGTCAATGGATCAACAACTCTTGTTGAGTGAGCACTAGTCGTACCAGGCTCCATTTCATTTAATACAATCTTGCTACGAGGTTTATGATCACTAATATAGTTATCCTTAAGAAACGTTGCATTTGTCGATATAAATACTTTGTTCTCTTCATGACTATAGAAGAATCCACCTCTAGTCCCCTTACAATATCCTACAAACAAGCAGACCAAAGACTTGGGGTCTAGCTTTCCATTTCTGTTCTTCAGCACATGTGCTAGACATCCCCATATGCAAAAACGTCGCAAACTAGCTTTATGACCATTCCACAACTCTAAGGGAGTCTTAAGAACATATTTGGATAGCACTACATTTAAAATGTAAGCCGCAATTTGAAACACATATCCCCAAAAGGAATTTGGTAAAGATAAGAAACTAATCATAGATCTCACCATTTCCATTAAGGTTCTATTTCTCCTCTCCGTGATACCATTCTGTTGTGGTGTACCAGGAACTGTGAGTTGGGACACTATCCCATACTTAACCATAAAGTCTTCAAACTCTTGATCAAGGTACTCACCGCCATGATCCGATCGTAGAGACTTGATAGTCTTTCTTAACTAGTTCTCAACTTCAGCTCGGAATTGTTTGAACTTTTCAAAAGTTTTCAACTTCTGTTGCATTAGGTAGACATATTTGTATCTCGAGTAGTCATCTATAAAGGTGACATAATACTCATAACCACCCCTTGCTTTTACATTCATCGGTCCACAAACATCTGAAGTATAAGCTCTAGTGGTTCTTTAGCTCTAAGCCTGTTTCCTAATAAAAGGTCTCTTGGTCATTTTACCTCCCAAACAGGATTCGCAGATAGGTAAGGTGCCAACCTTTAACTCACTCAAAGGTCTGTTTTTCACCAGTCTATCTATCCGGTCAAGGTTGATATGGCTAAGTCTTAGATGTCATAGATACGTTTCGTTTTTTGGAGAAATCTTTTGTCATTTTGTTTTAGGTTTTTCAACTTTCAACAATTCAGCGTTGAGTAGTGTAGTATGCATTAACGACCTTAAAACATACAAGGTGTTTTCGTTTAATCCTAAACATATATTCAAACCATTCTTTACAATAATAACAAACTTATTATTAAAAGAAATAGAATGTAATTGTTCCAACAACTAGGAAATAGAAATCAAATTTCGAGTAAATCCAAGAATTAAAAATACATTATTCAAAACAATGAAACAACTTCCAAAATGTAGTCTAACTACACCCACTGCTCGGGCTGACACGACATCCCCTGACCCAACATGTATAGAGAAGGCTCTTTCCTCAAGTTGTGTCCAAGAATCAGTCCATTGCATAGAAGAACAAACATGGTTAGTAGCCCCCGAATCAACTATCCAGGGTGAAGAATCATCTTCCATTAAACATGATTCAAGAACAAGTAAATCATATTTACCTTTTGTCTTCTTCTTCTTGGCTACCTCCTCTAGATACTGAGGACAATTCCTCTTCCAGTGTCCAACCTTGTCGCAATGGAAACATTTTCCTTTGCCTTGGTTGATGGAGATGCCCTTTTCTTGCCTTGAGCTTTCTTAGGCTTACTCTTAGCCCTCCCAGCAGACATTTTCCTCTTCTTATTACCAGAGGAAGATGATTCGGAAACATTTACCTCACCGGTCTTACTTTTGTTGTCCTTAGTGACCAAGATTGCATTTATGTTATGTTTCCATTTAGTGTAGTTATCATCATTTAATTTGTTATTGGCTATGATTTGTAATAGTGCAGATGACATGGCTGAAAAAACATAAATTAAGAATCTATTCAGTCATACATTCAAAACATGTGCTAACGTTCGGCAAAAAATTAAACATGATGCATGAAAATGTTTAAAGAACAAGAACAGCCCTAAGAAAAAAAATGTTTATATGCCACGAAAATCCAACATACCACAAGTAAGTGCCGTTTTAGGGTCGGTCAAATTCTTGCATGTTGGATCGAGACTTTCTCAATCAAATGATATACCAAAATAACTCTTATTCCAATATCATTCATCCATCATTTATTTAGTTAGGTTTTTAATTAACCAATTTAATTAAAACCTTGTGAGCGTAACCCAACATTTCAGATCTCAAGAGCTTAACTCGAGAATTGCTGCCTTAGGGTCGGTCAATCCCGAAATCCCCTCTGAAATCCTATCCGTTAGGAAGTCATCCTTGGTATTGATTCTTATGGAAACCCTCCTTAGAGAGGAAGAAAGCAAAGTCGTCACGAGGCCCCACTCGAATTTCTCGGTGTTGAACTAATGATAGAGACCGCGGGATATAATGTCATATATCCCTCTCCCACTCACTATTTTATAATTAGGGTTTTCTATTAATATTAATGCACCTAGATTAAACTAGATTAAACGGCTAATTTCAATCTAAGTGTCAAGTGCATTAATCACAAATTATTAGAATCCTATTCCAATAACTAATAAACTAATTCGATTTTTAACTCTTAAAAAATTTAGTTCATTAGTGATAATTCTAATCTATGTAAACCATTTACTAAGACTAGAATTATTAAATGTGTATTTACCAAGTTTTAACTATTAAAAATAAACACATTATTTGGTCCAATTATTATTAGGGGCTTAATCGAATTAATCCTAATATATATAAAGGACCCTACTAATCAAAGTAATTAAACTCTGCAATTAAAAAGATTAGTGATTAATGAGAATTACCAAGTTTTTACTCCTAAAAATTAACCCATTAATATATAGCCAATTATGTGAATTACCCATTTTAATCAAATTAGAAAAATAAACACATAATATAGATGGCTATAATGCGTGTATGATATATCAACATATATGTGTAGGCACACCTAATCTAAATGATATGTATACGCATGGCAATGTTTTAATCATCTCATAATAAAAGCATACATGAGTTGACCGAATACAATGGGTTTATCTAACTTAAAAAATATATATCTAATTACAAAAGTTATCCAAGGCATTCCTTGGTCTTCAAGTAATTCCAATATTCTTCAAGTCCATCTTTTGCATCTAAAGGGCTTTTAACCTATTCCAACATGATTAACCCTAATAATTTTTTATGGTGATCCATCTCATGAATCATTAACTAAGGCCCATATGTTACACTTAACATTTATTGGAGACCCAAGTTATTTAAAAGAAAATTATTCCGGCCCATTCACACTTCCGAATACGTAAACCCTAGCGTCACAAACACTCGGCATTATGCTTTCGCACGTAGCCGTCTCGTCTGCACGAGAGGGTTGTGCGCAGCACCATGTGCCAAAACGCACGCCACAACATTTGCGCAATTGTGCGCTGCTGCCTGTTTGTGCAAAAGGCCAACACATGTGTTGCACCAAACACACACATCACATGGATGTGCTTTGCGTGACAGCTGCTACCTTTTTTTTTTTTTACTTAAAACGTGCAACATTTGCACTGCAACAGTTGTACACAGAAATTTGCACACGCACATTTTTGCAACACTTGCACACTTAATACTTGCTCACGCAACATGCTGCGTGACACTGAAATATGTTGCATGACAATCATGCATGTGTCTTGTGCACACAGTGCTATTTTGTGTGTCCAACACACACTCGGCTTCTTCGACTTCTCGAATCGATCTTTTCAAACAATATTACAGAATATGATTTAAATAAAACGATTACAACCGAAAAAAAAAAAATTAACCCATTGTACCATATAATTAACGACCAACCATGTTTATAATAAATTAAAATTTTAAAAAAAAAATTATAAATATCATATAATCATTAGAAAGTGCCTACACATTCATACATGCAATTAGGATCAATCGAATTCGATTATACTGTACAAAAAATGGCTCTGATACCATTTGTAGGAACCTAAGGTTACAGATTGCACAGCGGAAGGGTTTTAAAAATTTTTATGCAATCATCAAGTAAACCTAATTGTACAGTAATAATCGAAAACAACAAAGAGGGTGAAACGATTTCATACCAGCGTTGGAGGCTCCTTCTCTTTAATACGATATGCTCCCTGATTTGAACTACAAGGTCTTCCTCGCTATGACCCGGGATTAATAACGGCGTGTAGGCGCGTCACAGTACTCAAGAACAAGAAGGATGAAGAGACACACGAAGGCAACTCTTTGCTTTGTGTAGTTCGGCCACTCTCTGAAAAAGCAAGATTTGTTTTTTCTTTTTCTTTTTCTCTTGGGTTTTGCCGCACCCTTGTTGTGCTTCTCTTTTTCACTTGATGCGTGAGTGTGTGTTGATCGGTGCTTCGGTTTCCAAAACAATATATCACATATATATTTTTAACTAATTACTTTAATTAATTAATCCTTTAAAATATCTAATATCTATAAGGATAATTAATAACTTTGAATTTAAACTTTTTAAATTCAAATTTAATATTTAATTTAATAAAAATAAAATAATCAAATTATCTTATCTTCATTCAAACAAAAATATCAATCAACATTGTCCAACTAATTATTAATTGCATAATTAAATAATCTTATTATTTAATTAATTTAATCATTAATATTCATTAATTAAATAATCTCATTATTCAATTAATTTCCAAATAAACACGTGTCACTTTCATAACACAATTTGTAAGTACCTCACTTTTTAATTGGCTTAATTTCGTTGACAAAACCACAATGGGGTTCAAACATGTAAGAGTAGCTTAGGATTGAAGAAATCTTCATCAAATGTCAAAGGACCTCATTGTGGACATCAAGAGCTTCAAGGAAAGTAGATTACTTGTCTTAACTCTTAATTGAAGAGATTTAGTTGCACACACAACTTTTAGCATACATGTGTGATTATTGCATTTTGAGTGTATGTTGTCACATTTCACACTTGTACAATTTTTCTATGCTTGATTGTGTGTAAGTACAGTGTGCTGGTCCTTGCACCCACACACACCCGTGCAGACTCACGCATTGCGCCTGTCATCATGCGCCAGACTAGCACACACGCCAGCGCAACCTTGGCAGAGGTTGTGCACTGGTCGTGCACTGGACGTCATACGCAGCTCACCAGCGCAAGGCTTCCCAGAGGTTGTGCGCTGGTCATGTGCATGATGACCAGCGCAGGACCAGCGTAACTAACGAGGAATTTGAACCGTTTTTTTTTTTTCAAAACGACCTCACTTTACTTGGATCTTATATATATATATATATATATATATGTCTTGACAGCCTTGGGTCGATTTTTAAAGCAAAAATTACACCTTTCAAGATCCAAAAGAGTGTCTTCAAACAAAAACCACCAAGACTTGATTTTTAATCATCCAAAACACCAATACCCTTCATCTTTCATGATTCATACATCATCTTGCATGGGATATGTATGATTTCTCTTGGTTTCTTTTCTTTGCTCACATGACTTGTAGCTAGAACATCATTTGCATCTTCTTATATGTTCTTGCTTTACAAGATAGTTTTCTTTTACTTGACTAGGTTCAAGATTTCATCTTTATTACTTGACTAGTTTCAAGATAGCTTTTTATTGTGTTCTTGTGAGTTGTTTGTGATAGCTATTGCATATAGGGTTTGATTTGCACATATAGCTAGGTTGTATGCATGTCATATAGCTAAACGATATCTAGGAATGCTTAACATGTTCATCCATGCCTAGATAAACTTAAATGTTTGACCTTGCATTTTTGCATCTTGAATATTGCATATATTCACTCTAGGTTGTTAATCTCTTCTCTTAGAGAGTCAAGTCTTGTATTTACCTTTTAGTAGTTTGCAAGCAAGGGACTAGAGTCACTATTAAAAGCCTGCGGGTAGCAAAGACGAATTAATAATCTTAGGTGTGATGTTGTCAACCTAGATTGTAATCGTATTTGTAAATAGTGGATTTGAGGTTCTTGTGTGGCGCACATAACAGCCCGTGGTTTTTCCCATGTGGATTTCCACGTAAAATTTTCACTTGTTATTTATTTTCCGCATCTTTCTATAGATAATTGTTTTGCCTAGTTAGGGGTTCATTATTAATATATATATATATATATATATACAATTAATTAGACAATCAAATTAATTAACCGTGACCCTTGTTACCTAAATCGATCGGGCTAGCAAGGGGACCTAATGGACCCATAGTATTTTGAGCTCCAATAATCCCTAAAAAAAATTAATTAAACTCTTTAATTAATATTTCATTATTATTAACTTCGGTGTTATCCACTAAAAACTCAAAGCTGCACTCTCTCAACTGTAGACTTTTTTACACGAACCAATAACTTTTGGTGTCCATCGATATAGCTATTACATATAGTATGATCCTCCACAAGTAGCTCATAATTAAAGCTGGGTCATAATGTCCGTTATACCCCTCTAATTATATCTTTCCATTAAGTACCATTGATTCTCTAATGAACAATAAATCCTACATTCCTTACGGAATTAGGAGAGCGCTAATATTGTTCAAGCCCCAAATCAACCCTTAAGGAAACTACTATCTACTTCTCACAAGAAGGAGTGGATTCCACTATTGTGTGCAGATCTTCCCAGCCACAAGTCAAATCGTGATTCCAACATACGAAGTTATTGACTGGGAATGCAACTTCAATCTCACCTATGGTATATCAAAAACCACGATCTATCCTGAAGGAGTCTATAAGACACTCAGGATTAAGATCACCCATATATAGCCATCATTTGTCGATATATATGAATCTCAGCATAAATGGATCTTAGTGAGAGATGTATATAAATCATGGCCCAGTCCTATATGATCACATTATACAATGTGCATCTATTCTCATATCACCATATGAATGATCCAGGATAAGATCATCGTACATTACGAAATGGACCGCAGTTGTAGATTAACCACAAATAAAGTCCCAGCTTTATTTGCTATCTACGGACTCTTTAGATTGCTCGTTTCAAACTGAATCCATATGTATATGACACTCATATATTCAGTTCAAAATTACATCCAACAATCTTGGATGTTAAGTGCATATGTTATATATAAAGTATGGCACAAAATGACTGAATATACTACTTCTTTTATTTATGTTCAATTCACATTTACAAATTACAAGCTTTAGGGAAAAAACCCTAACAGGATCCTTCTTCAACTGCTACTATTCTGGATCCTCCCTTACCTCAAGAACCTGTCATGCCTACTACTGATACAGCAGAAACAACTGAGAAGGTGTTTTCTAATCCTCCTACAAATCAAGATGATCAAATGCATGATGCAGAGGGTCCTGATGTGGATGAGTCAGCGTCAGGGGAGGCTTATGTTGAACCCGGGGTGCTAGGAGCTGGGGAGATCCTGGTCGATGAAAGCACCAAGGTGATTGAGGGGCTAGATACAGTCAGCCAGAGCTATGAGTCAGGGGAGAATAAGGATGTTAGGGATGTTTGATTTACTTGTCATTTTCTTTTTGATTTATTCTTTATAGCCCGAAAATGTGGGTTGGGCTCTCTACTTGATTAATAGAAAACCTCTTCCTATTTGCAAATATAGTCATATCTGTCCATGTCGAATCAAATAAAACTTACTTGGAATGGTAGAACTTTGGTATCTTGATACTTGTTCATAAGTCAGGCAAAACTTAATTGGAATGATGATGGTACTCAATGCTTGCATGTCCATCCCTTAATTTGGATAGAACATGCTTGAGATGTTTGATGGTGACTAAGTCTTGGTACCTGGATACTTGTCAGGTGTATCCTGATAGGTAGTCCCTTTGTAAGATTTGATAGAAATTTTACAAGTAATTTGCACTGAGTATCATTTTACTCTAATAGAATGGGTTGATCCCTGTAGGTGACCAAAGCTGCTTGACACCCAAGATTAGGATATTTGTAAGTCAAAGTACTAAGTACTTCCTGCACAGGAGATCTTGATTATGAACCGATCTGGGTAGTCCGATAAGGCTACTTCTTGATTCCCACAAGGTGAATCGAGGTATCAGGTAATCCTACAGAAGGAATCCCGGTACTTAGTAGATAATATAAGCGGATCTTAGTACCTAGCATCCTTGTTTTTAGGGATCTTAGTACTTGGACGAAAAGAGACCCTGGTAGGAAACTATGCCATTTAGATACCAGGTCCTTCCTGACGAGATTAAGTTCCGGCTAAGGCAGTAAAAGGGCCATTCGGATGTCTTGGTCTTGAGGAAGCGACGGGCAACTAGGGCCATGACTTCGGAACCTTAGTCTGGTAGGCAACTGTACCTTTTATGAACCAAACCCTTTCTGGCGAGATTGGGTTCCGGCCAAGGTAGCAAGAGGGCAATTTGGCTATCCTGGTCTTGAGGAAGCGACAGGTAACTAGGGCCACAACTTCGCAACCTTGTTCTGGTAGGCAACTATACCTTTAGAAACCAGACCCTTCTTGGAGAATGGTGGGTCCTATCCAAGACAACAAGATGCCATATGGCATTTCCTGGTCTTTAGGCTCTTGGAAGGATTGATCTGGACTAGGGCCTTAGGAGTGCTATGTAACTCTCCTAGTCATAAGGAGATTCAATTATTGCGTTCCTCGTAGAAGGGTTTACCCGGTCCAGGGCATCAAAAGGGCTATGTAGCTCTCCTGGTCCTAAGGCGATTCAGTTATGGCAAAATTTTCAAGGTGAACATAGGAGAATCATGTAGGAGAAAAAACAGACTTCTTTATGAATTCTTTAGGCGATACAAAGCAAATTCGGGGTACATGCTTAGAGTAATACCGGTCGAAATAAACTATTTCTTCATGGATAGAACATCTTGAGATGGTCAGCATTCCAAGTGTGGTCTACTAGATAGTTATCCATGTCTTCTAGCTTATAAGCTCCACCACGGACTACCATCTTTATCAGGTAGGGTCCTTCCCACTTTAGGGCTAGTACCCCGTCTGACCTCTTCCAGGTATTCTGGGAACTTTTCTGAGGATCAAGTCCCTTTTTTTAAAATTTATGGTCTTCACCCTCATGTTAAAGTACCGGGTGATCCTGCTCTAATAGGCTACAACCCGTTTTATAGCCTTGTCTTACTTCCCCTCAAGAAGGTCCAGACTGGCTCTTAGTTTTGTTTCGTTGTTTTCAGGTTCAAAGTGTTGGACCATGAAGGATGTCAATCTATGCTCAATAGGTAGGACTACTTCTGTACCAAAAGTCAATGAATAAGGGGTTTCCCTAGTAGCAGTCCTATTGGTAGTCCGGTGTGCCCACAACACATTTGGGAACTCTTCAACCCATTTTCCCTTCTTCTATTGGAGCTTCTTCTTCAAGAGTTTCTTGATAGACTTGTTGGTAGCTTCCACCAACACATTGGTCTGAGGATGGGCTACTCATGCAAAGCAGAGGTCGATACCTGATCAAGCCAAAATTGGTATGATTTTGGCCTTTATTCCCGACTCTTTTTTCTTGATTTTCAGGCATTTCCACATATTTAATATTGCTAAATCAAGTGTTTCATGTTTACTTAGGCTTTAGGGGTATTTGGGAAGAAGGTCAAGACTTTGGTGCAAAAAGAGCTCAAGTTAGCAAAACAGGGTATTTTTGCCACCTTGATGAAGATGTGTCGCCATTGGCGACATGATGGCATAAGTGGCGACATTTGCATTTCTCAGAATTAAAAGCATCAAGTGTTGTCGCCATTTTGTGTCGCCATGGCACAAAGTGGCAACAGAATGAGCTTCAAGCATCAGGTGGTGTCGTCATGGCAACAAAGTGGCGACATTTCAATTTCCTCATTGTCACTACTTGCATGATTGGCAAAAAAGGTGAGAAAAGTGGCGACATGTGAATCTCAGAATGAGCAACCGTTTGTCGCCATGATGTCGCCAATGGCCACACAAGTGGCGACATCACTCTACATAGGATTTTCAAGCAATTATCAGTACATTTCCGAGTGTGACTATAGATATCCCTCTCTTCCAACTTGAAAGGAATCCAAGCATTTAGAAAGCAACATATTTTATAGAGCATTAGATCTAGTTTCTCTTCCATACATCACCCTCTCAACTTCCTCCATTCTTTAAACTTGAACTATCTTTTCCATCCAAAACCTCAACACCAATATCTTGATTACTTCACTCAACCATTCCTCTCTTACCATTCTCTACATTTCAATACCTTTGTCACTCACCATTAGACACTCACATATCTAGACACATCCTCTTCTACTATTCTTGACACTAGGAGCAACAAAGGAAGGGAAGGAGCAAGCACTAAAGAATGAGGTCTAAGGGTGATTTCCTTAACTATTACTTTCTATTCATTTTATTTGTAGCTATGTGTAACTAAAGCCCTAATATAGGGGATAGATGTGAGAAACATTTGTTGTGGGTTTTTGCTTAAGCTATGTGTAATTAAATCTCTACGTGTTTTATATTCACTTAATATTGAGATTCTATACATTTTGTTATTTGCATTGTATATCACTAGTAGATCATATATTGTGTGGGATAATTTGTTGTGAAACTAATCTTGGATTGACACCCTTGATTGGTTAAGGAACTTAGTGAATAGGATAGATTAGTGATGGATATATCAACCCCACTAATCTAAACCCTTGATTTGTACCAAATTAATCCCACCTTGACTCCCTTTCCTTAATCGGTTAGGAATTGAGGTGGGAAGATGTTTAGTATCCATAAAAATGGCCTAAACACACTATAGGAAACAAATGGTTAGCATCCATGAGACTTGGTCATTAATGAAGCTTTGAAGAGCATTTCCACACTTGTGACTCCATCAATTCCCTAGCACATACTCTATTTGTTTACATAATCCCTCTTATTAAGATTGTTGAGTCTTTTATTTTCCTTATCATTTTTGTATGTTTATTTTAATTGCATTTTTGGTGGTTTGTCAAACCGCACAACTATCCATTCTAATTTATCTTATTGTAAAATAGATTAGTCAATCAATCTAACGTAATACTCTATTTCCCTATGGAACGAATCTTGCATACCACTTGCTAAGAATTAACATATTAAAGGATTTTTAAATGGCTAAAACATGGTTTACAAAAGAACATAAAAGAGTATTTTGTTGAGCACACAAACAACCTCATCAATACCCCGCTCTTCACAAAACTCCTTGAACTTGACGTTGTCAAACAGCTTACCCTAATCAGTTATTTTGGCCATCGGGGTTCCTAACCAGCATACAATGTTCTCTTTGATGAAGCTCGTGGTGTTTGCCTCAGTTATCCGGGTAAGGGATTCTACTTCCACCCACTGGGTAAAGTAGTCTATTATCACTATGGCATGTTTAGTTTGACCAGGCCCGGTCAGGAGTGCCCAATGAGATCTACCCCCCAGATAGCGAATGGGTAGGGTGTACTAATTAAAAAGAGTCTTTCTTGTGGAAGGTGGTTGAGGTTTGCTGTCTTTCAACAAGGTTCACAAAACCGTGCAAACTGTTTCGCATCCTGATATAGAGTAGGCCAAAAGTAGCCCATTCTAAGTACCTGGTAAGCTAGGGTCTCCCTTGATACATGGTTGCCACAATCCCTTGAGTGTACTTCTCTAAGTGCCTATTCCGCATCATCCGGGTGCAAAAAATCTTAATAGTGGAAGGGACTTGCCTTTGTGGTATAAGTACCCATCAACTAGGCAGTACCGGATGCCATTCTCTTGATCTTACAGGCTTCATCCGGGTTCTCTGAAAGATTGTCGTTTTGTAGGTAGTCAACTATAGGATCCATCCAGTAAGGAAGCTGGTTGAACGAGTTCACTTCTCCTCCTCTGGCTATGTTGGATCGGGGTATCAGTTGGAGTGGTACCCCTCTTGGTAATGCTTGTTCTCCGGTTGTATCAATCTTGGTGAAAATGTTAGCCCGGTGGTTCTTATCTCGGGGGATTTACTCCATATTCATTCCCTTGAATCTGGTCATAGCTTCCCGGACCTTCTTGAGGTACGCCACCATGTTTTCACCCTTTTCTTGGTACAGTCCAGATACTTGGTTGATTACCAGTTATGAATCACTCCTAACCAGGAGGAAGTCTACACCAAGCTTCTCGGCTAGCTTTATCCCTGCTAGCAAGGCTTCATACTCAGCTTCATTGTTGGTGGCTTTGAACTCAAACCTAAAACAGTGGCTTCTTTCGACCCCTTTAGGATCGGTTAGGATGATCCCTGCTCTGCAGCCCGACTGGTTTAACGCTCCATCCGTGTACAGCATCCAAGTCTTACGGTCAACAGACCATTCCATGGGTCCTTCTTCAGGTTCTTGGTCTGCGATTATAGTAGCATCCGGATTATAGGTCATGCTGATCTTAGCCACGAAGTCGACCAAAGCTTGGGCCTTGATTATTGTTCTCGTCTTGTACTTAATGTCATACTAAGTGAGCTCTATAGCCATAGGACTAATCTGCCCGATACATCCGACCTTTGAAAAAAATATCTTAATGGCTGGTCTGTAATTACTGCGACTATATGGGCTTGGAAATACGGTCGGAGCTTCCTAGCCGTGGTTACAAGTGCATAGGCAAGTTTCTCCATGAGGGTTTAATTCTTCTTCGACTTGGTTAAGGCATGGCTTACATAGTAGACTAGTCTCTGAACCTCGTCACTACATTATTTCACCAAGGCCCCGCGTTGTTACTGTTTCTAACACGACAAGGTAAAGTTGTAATTCTTCTCCTATTGTGGGTTTAACTAGCAGTGGCAGGCTAGCTAGGTACTTTTTTAAAGACTAGAAAGCTTGCTCACTTTCCTTGTCCCACTTCATCTTTTTTCTTTGCTTACTAACTTTGAAAAAGGGAAGACACTTATTTATAGATCGAGATATGAATTGGCTACCCTGTCAATTAGTCTATGTGCCTGCTTGAGTGTAGTATGAGACTTAAGATTCATGATAGCCTTGATCTTCTCGAGATTAGCCTCAATCCCCCTTTCATGTACCATGAACCCAAGAAACTTTCCTGCTGCTACCCCGAAGGCACACTTGGTGGGGTTCAATCTCATCTAGTTCATTCTTATCACCTGAGAGGTCTGGCGCAAATCCTTTGGATGTTGGTCAACCAATTGGTAATCATGTTGCCCATGTATACTTTCATGGACCTTCCTATCTGATCCTTGAATAACTTGTTCACTAAACGTTGATAGGTGGCACTTATATTGTTGAGACCGAATGGCATTACCTCGTAACAATAAAGGCCTTGCCCGGTGATAAAACTGATTTTGTCTTGGTCGTCAGGGTGCATCATGATCTGGTTATACCCCGAGTGTGCATCCATAAAGCTTAGGAGCTTATTTTCGGCAGTGGAATCAACCAGCTGGTCTATATTGGGTAGAGGGAAACTGTCATTTGGGCAAGCCCGATTGAGGTCAGTGTAATCCATGCACATATGCCACTTTCCGTTAGATTTGACTACCATGACCACATTGGCTATCCATTCAGGGTATCCGGATTCCCTAATGAAATCGGCATTAAGAGCTTGTCCACCAAATGTGGAAGGATTGGTGCTGGGTTGTGGTTCCTCGATCCCCTCCCCTGCCTTTGGACTCTATGAGTGGAGGTGAGGGATTGGGGTCCCGATGGATTGGGCTGCCCTTGAGAGGATCGGAGTCTCATCTTAGTGTCTTCTAGGTAGAACTAGACAGCTTCTTTATAAATGTATGGGAGGATACTCCCCACAGACAACGCCAAAAATTGTTAGCAGAAAAATGTTAAAAGGGGTCAAATTCCTATTAACACAATATGTTTATTGAGATGAAGGAAAAACTGTTTTATTGATAAAAGACGATACATAAAATGATACAATGGAGAACTATAATGGCGATTTTTGGGAGGTTCAAGTATGGAGATTCAGATACAGTTGCCGATGACGATCTTTTGCTAGTAGTTTAGAGGGTTGATAGGAAGAGACCATGCCGACGAAGGTTGGCGATCGCCTTTGGGATTGTCTGAAATTAAGATCAAGAATATCTAAAAATAATGAACATGCTGTATTATTTATATAAGAATTTTATTAGGACTCACGGTCCTTTTTATAATAAAATCTTGGTCCAAGTGGGTGGGCAGGTGTCTCTTACCCATAGGTTAAATTTATTTTGTCTAGGTAGAGGGAATCAATTTTGAATTTAACACAGCCTTTTGGCTTCCCTTTAGATGACATGGCAATTTTTTCTTGGATGGCGCTGACGTGGGTTGCTGTTATTGACCCTTGGGTACTGGTCCATTAAGGCCTTTACTGATCTCGTTATATGGAAGCTTCACTCATTTATTCCATTGGGTTTGTTGCAAAGGATTTGGAGTTGCCCTCACTTCATTTGATTCAATCCTTTTTTGCTAACAAAACTTTGTTTGTTGTAATTAGGGCTCTATCTTAAGAATGGGAAAACCATTTTTTGTCCTTTTCTCCTTAATTCTGACGTCGTTGCTACCTTCTAGATTTTCTTTTCTTTTTCTTCTTTGTGGTTGACCGCTAACGTGGCGAACATGCTTCATCTTTGGCGATCTTTTCCTTCTGTTGTAATCCAGTCTGCCCATGGCCATGCCTTCTGGTGTTGTCTTGGTGGACAGTCTACTTGAACTCAAGATTATTTCATGTCATTAATAATACATATTCAAAAATATATATACCGTTAAAAGGATATCGTTGAGATCTTTAAAATGACACAAATATTAATATACATATTTAATTTATTTAATTTACTTATTAATTATATATTTAACTTTTATAATAACTTTAAAGAATTAGGAGAATAATATTCTTTAAAAATGTTCTTTTAGTGTAAAATTTGGTATAAACGTATTCCCTAATTTATCACCAACTTGGTGTAAAATTTGGTGTCCAACATCGGAATTGCTCTAAAACATTATTTCATCTCTTCTCGTTTTATAATTGACCATTTTTCAAAATACAACTATTTGTGTGAATATTTTGTGCAGAATAATCATCTCTAAAAACTTGTTTCTTTTCGATTTTCATTGCAATTTATAGTTTCAGACGGGTATCTTTTGGTAAAAATGCAACTTCTTGAAAAAAATTAATTGCATCTCTTTAATGGAAAAACACTTGATAGAGGCTTACACAATTGCAATGTCTTAAAAAAATATTTTTTACATTTTATTAGTGCTTGAAGCTCTATAGATGACTGTTTTTAGAGGATACAAGTATACAACTACCTATATTCTGAATTCTAGCACTATAATTTATAACCTTTAGGAACTTTGTACATTTTCCTCTCAATACAATAATGATTTGTGCAAAATAATTATCTCTAAAACTTGTTTCTTTTGAATATCATTCCAATTTAAAGTTTCAGATGTGTCCTTCTAGGAAGAATTGCATCTCTTTGATTAAAGGCAGAACTTCTTGAAAGGATTGCATCCATTTGTTGAAAAGACACAACTTTCCGGAGAAATGAAACAGTTTCTTGGTTATTCCGTGAGGAGCGGAAACGACTTACGGGTTCCTGTGCGATGAGCCAACGCGACCGAAGTGAAGAGGGAATCATCATCCAATAATAATCTGACTTGAGCGTCGAATATGTAATGAAGTAATACTTTCAACAATCTGAAAAACTTCATTTGAAATCCAGCCTTGCTAGTGTTTAAGCTACCGTAATAATGTTATCGTGAAAGCTGGTAGATGCACTCCAATTAATATCTACCGCAGGATGGTTATGAAGTCTCTTAATTTAGTCTATCAAAAAATTTATGATCTGTATCTAATCTTCTATTTCGAAGCATTTGAAATCTTCATTGAGTCACTGAAACCTTAAACATTTCTCAAGAATTTAACTTGTTTATTTCATCCTTCAAAATACAATTAAATGGTTAAAGCATTCAAATTTCGAAACATTGAGAAAAGAAGAGAGATGTTTGGGACAATGTGGGAAGATCCCAGAGAGCATGGAGATGAAGACTAGGATCAAATGCATTTTCAAAGTAGTCATTCACTCCATTCATCGCATATAGTGATGCAGAGATCTGTCTTTCTACCTTCATCCGTTCGAATTCCGATAGCTCTAGATGATAATCCGGGTCATTGTTATGTTTAGGTAACTGCAACATTCCTTGTTCAAACATTGGAAGCTGATGATGATCAAACCCGGTTGGGACTGATGGCCATGATTGATCTAACTCACAAGCAGCAGCAGCAGCAGCTGTAGTAGTAGTGCTTGATTCGAGCTCTCGAAAACAGTTGCTCAAATCCGGTTTATAAGCATTATCATCGATCCGGACATCAGTTATAAAGCTATCGCTAAAAGTGTCACCACCAATATTGCTAACTATAGAAGTTGGTTTTATGATGGCTTTAGTGTTTGTTGATGTGAGGGTGGTTTGTTTGAGGCTCTTTTTGTGGTTAAGGAGGTTTCTGATCTTCAAGGAGAGATGGGAATTGGTGAAAACGGGATTTGAAAAATTGGTTCTAGTATTGGTTCCTCGAAGAAGAAAAGCAGCTTCATCGTAGGCACGAGCAGCTTCTTCAGCAGTCTCAAATGTGCCAAGCCACATTCTGATCTTCTGTGTTGTGTCTTTGATCTCTGCCACCCATTTCCCTGAAGGCCTCTGTCTAACCCCAACGAACTTGCTTTTGCTTTTGCTTTTGCTACAACCACTAGTAACAGATACACTCTTTTGGTGTCCCATTGTGTGTTTGGGTTGAGAGAAAGTGGGGAGATTATAAGGACATGGAAAACAGTTGTGATGGGAAGTGGGGAGCTCGTCGTATGTAATTGTCAGCAAGTCACCTGAGTGTTTGTTCTTGTTAAGGATGGTCTGATTTTTCAATGTGTGTCTCTACATTAATAAAACATGGAACCCATTTTCAATATTATTTTTTTGAGTCAACTCTTTTATTTGGGTTGTGTACATCAAAATAGGGATTCGTGAAGGCACGAAGGAATGATGACACTTGGAGAGTTTTGGACTTGTATAATGTATTCATGTAAGCGGAATTGGTCCCATTCAATGAGGAAACAAATGGGGTTTTCAGGGAATCTCAATCACCACGCTAGGTTTGGTGGAATCCTTCCTAACACTATCAACCAAAACTTGCCATAACCTTGGCTATTCAAGAAACCAATCACATTTTTTATTACTATTATTATTATTATTATTATTATTATTTTCTTTGCATTATGTTGACGTTGATTTCTAGGAAATCTAATCAGCAGTGACACGTATACAGATCGACGTCTGAAGTAGTCTCTAAATGCGATTAAATCGCCTACCTTATAAGTGTGTAATTTTTATAAGTGGAAAAATGGTGATAGATGAATGTAGAAATAGAAATGACACAAGTATTTTTACGTTGAAACCCTTAACTTAGGGAAAAACCACAATCATTATGAACGACAAAGAAAAGGTTATTCCCAATATAAAAAATGGTTACAATAATAAGTGATGAATTGCTTGAATATCGACTATTCTGCCTCCTTCCATTTTGCTTTGATACATGTGTTTATATAGGGGGCTTGGAGGCTTGTCCTAGCCCTTGCTTTGCAAGCAACAAATACTGTTTGGCTAGATCCCAAGGAGATCGTATCTGAACGAGATACTTGGCGGGTCGAATCCTTGGACACTTATAGCGTTGTGATCTTCATTCCTTGTAGGGGTTTTTCTTTAGATCCTCGTAGTTATTGCTAGATTGGTCAACTATTGAATTATAGCTGAATACTGTTGGGCAAGATCCTAGGGGAATCGTATCTCAACGAGATCCTTATCGAGTCGAATCCTTAGACACTTATAGTACTGTGATCTTCGTTCCTTGTAGGGGTTTTTCTTCAGATCCTCATAGTTATAACTAGATTGGTCAGCTATTGGATTATATGTGATTAGCTTCCCTATTATGAGATCGGGCTTTATGGATAACATGTCCAAATCTTGTTTCATTAACGATGCTTCTTTATTCACCAAGGTACGAGTTTGGACCAATTCACCTTTTTGGTTATTATCTAACGATCAACTGCTTTCAACGAACAAGTTGCTCCCGTCGCGATCCGTCGAGCTGACATAGATATTTGGTCCCTCAAATCCCGGGTTTCACGCTGACGTAAGGGATCGGGCAAAATTAACCCAAACACAATATAATAACAACCCCAGCCTCCAAATGTGACCTAATAGCAAACCACACTCATATAAAAGTTAAAGAGTAAATATCCCCGACTCAAAAACTTATAAATTTGTAGTAGCCTAAGAAAAGAAAAAGGTAAAATAACTAGCACCCACATCAGAGTACATAACAATAGTTCCCAACACAAGTCATCCTTTAAATAAATTATTTAATCAAAGCTGTTCATTTACATGAAAATAAGGCAATTCAAATGCAATATAAATGATCAATCATATGGATTACATTAATCCAACGATTCAAAAATGATGTCATAATTATTTTTAAACAATAAAAAGGGGACAAGGGTGTGTTCCAAAAATTTTGAATAAACAAAAACTTTTGATGTGCATTCCTTTTTTTTTGACTAATTATTAGGAACGAAATTGCAAACATAATCAAAGAATCATCACCATCCAAAATTTTTGGTTTAAATATAATCACAACCACAAAGTTTGTATGAATTTTGAAACAAAATCACAATGAGATCAAAACTGCAATGGGGATTTTGCCTCCCTGGCAAACCCGAAAACCTCACGCATTTTCAATGACAACCCCTCACAAGACCCAACAAAAACAACCTTTTCTTCTTCGAAGGGATCCTTAATTTAACAACTTTTTTTTTGTAATATACACATTCTACAAGAAGGGATTCATTTCAATCGCAAGGACGATGACTTCCACGCTCAATCAAACTGATGCTGGGATGCTGTCAAACATCATGCAAAACAATCGACGAGAACCATCTTATGGAAAAAGAATGGGGTAATAAATATACTTCACACATGGGTTCGGAGATTGCCTTCTCCCCGAAACCAGCAGGATGCTCACTTTTTCTAAAAATTTGATCACGAGAGGATGGATTGCAGAGCAAGCTGTTGTTGTGGCTGCAGGGACGACCAAGTTGAGGCCAGGGTAGCCGGTGGCAGCGTCTGCTGAAGCTGCCTCAGCAGATTGACCATTCGGCTTGCAGTTTGTTCTGTTGCTAAATCTTTACCACATAGAACCTACACAAACAACTCACTCAGTTCTCAGCTACTTCTCAGGGGACACATTCAGTCATTTTGCAGATGTGATTAATTAGTTTTAATCTGTTTCACTAACCTACTTTATCATCATCAAACTAAGAATCACAGCAAACATAAAAGGAAAATAATTGATTTTAGGATAGACAAGAATTTTGCAATATGACATGTTTGATGGAATCAATTGCAATATCTAAGTGTAAAAAGCATAAACTGACCTCAGCAAATACTGCAACAATTTTAGGAAGATATTGATGGGTGGGACCCAAAACATCGGGATCTGACCTGTAGATGGATTAAAAAAAATATTTAAAGCATGGATAAACCGTAGAAGGAAAATAAGAACAGAAAGGCACAAATAAAAAAAATAAAAAAATGAAGACCTTACCTCTCTACCATTGAACAAAGCTGATCATGAACAACTTTGGCTTCAATCAGATCACCTTTTATTGGCAAGCAGTTTAACCATGCAGGAACAACCTGCCAGACATTAAAGCTGATTCATTAAAACCATATGTCTAAGTAATAACTAGCTAAAGTTATTCAAGATTTCCATACTTATTGTGAACAAAAAACTACTGGTTAAAAATTATGTGTTGTAGCAAACAGCACCAATGGCCCTCAGGTGGGCAGGTTGATGCGGAACCATAATAAGAGTAGTTGGGTGATGGTGGCATGTGCACATGAGGTTATGATAGAAATTCCTGAACCATGAATTAAAAGGACCTTTTTATATGGATTTCAAAATCTTAGGGGAAAGAAACACTTTCTGTAGATAATACTTGATGCTACTGATGATGGAAAATGATATCGGTTTGTACTTTGTACCTTCAATACCGTTACCACATTTAGTCTTCTATATGCAGCTAAAACATTTTGAAATTTAGTAGACTGAACAAGTCAAATTTTCAGTTTCATAGGCCTGACCCTTGATGATCATTACTAATGGTTGACACTTTTCAATTGTCTTCTTCTCCCTTTTTCCTTTCCTTTTCTAAAGAGTGGGGAGAGTGATGAAGCACGGTTGGTATGTAGATAAGACGGCCACTGCAGGTCTCTAACTAACCATTAATTAACAGAACAGAAACTTCGAAGTACCTGAGATGCATCAATACTATCACGGTGAAACTGGCATATTTTTCCCAGTGCAGAAACAGCATTATCATATGCCATCACATTCTCTGATTGCTGGGCATTAGGATGCCGTATCACAACATTTAACCTTGATAAAGCCTCTGGAAAAAGTCACAAATGTTATTAACGTAATTTATGTAAACAATCAACTTCTTTAAGGCATGCAAGAAGAATCTACCTCCAACAAGAGGTTTAAACACAGGTCCACCAAACTCTGCACAAACACCAAGTCCATATACGGCTGCCTGAAAAGACAAACAAAAAATTGGATGAGAACAACAGCAACCAAAGCAATGAACTAAAATAGCTTATTGAGTGTATGCAGACCTGCCGGACGTCTGAGTTCTCATCATTGCAGGCCTCTAATAAGAAAGGAAGAAAGGTATCATAATACCTGTCACACCAAAACCAGAAAAAATATACTCAACGAATGTTATCAATGATAATTTTCACCAGAGTAAAAGATCAAACTGAGCATACTTAAGAGCTGCCTCACGACACTGCTCGGCAACATCATCAAAAATGCATATTGCAATCCTTCTCTCTTCGGGTGTCTTATCCTTGGCCTGTATTTAAAACACACCATATACCACAAAAGTCAGAAATCCTCAGTAAAGATGAGCATGTGGCAGTTTGAACCAGTGAATACTGGTAACAAATATAAAAAAGTACACAGCGTAAAAAAACCTTCCATTTCAGTCAACTACAAAGCTCCTTAGTCAACTTGGCCAACATATTAATCACGCAGCAGCCTTCATTAAGAAATTGACATCCCTAGCCTTCACCTTCCTTGGGGAGGAATATCAATTTCTCCCATGGGTCCCCAAATCTCCATCCCCATTTTGGGGACAAAAATCCTCCAAAAATGGGGATGTGGATGGGATGGGTCCCTCCATCCCCGTTTCCCCATTTTCCCCCAAAATGGGGATGGACTTGATGAACTTTAAATTTTATTTGAATTTTTATCATGTAATAGGATTATAGGGTAATGAGATTGCTAGCTTTTGTTCATGTTGGAATAATAATGCATCAGTAAATTTTATTATTTTTAAATTTTAAGTCAACTGGTTTGCAGTCAGGGGAATGAGGATGTATCAACTGTTGAGTCTATATCCATATTCTCCCTACCTTAATCAAGTATAGATATAACATTCAACTAAAGCCATACAATTTCTTCATTCTCCATTGCACATGTAAACCATAAAAGTTCTTAATAAAGTTACATGCCCCTTTTACTTGAAGCTTAACTATTAATTCAGATTGACATTATATTTTATTTTAGTGTAGTTTTTTGTTGCATCATATGAACACTAGTTCTTTCATGTCTTCTCTACTCCTTTTCTCTCTTTTCTCAACCTAGTTTGGCTCCCTATCTTTTCCCTCTATCTTGTGACTTCTCTCTCTTATCCTCTTTTTCTCCCAAATCCTCCTCTCAAATTCTAAATTTCACAGACTTTAATGTTCAAAATACATAACAAAACAGCAAGTGAGATCACTGTCTAGCAACAATCAACCATTTGACAAGCAAAGCTCATAAAATTTATAAAAATAAATACATTTTAACCAAAACTCAAGAGATAAATATGAGAAAGCAAACAATACAAAAAAAATGATGTACAGGGAACCAACTAGGGAAAAAAAAAAACAAGAGAAAAAATATATACATCTTTGTGGCAGTACTTACCCACATAGGTGTTAAATAGGAAGATAGCTCGTCAAAGAAAGGCAAGAAAGAAACTTTAAATGTTTTGATCAAAGTTCCCAAGATTTCCCCAACCTGATACAAAAAAAATGTTTAGGCAAAAGAAATGAAATTTTATCGATTCAAAAAATAAAATATAAAAATAAAAATAAATTAAAAAAAAAATAAAAATAAAAAAAAAAAAAAACACATCCACATAAATAGCGTAGCTCTATTAATTGTGCTATATGCTTGTAGATGACATTAGAATATTCAACAATACTAACTTGGTCGAAAACTTCTTCCTCTTGCTCATTTTCTTCTTTAATCAACTCTGACTCCTCAGCATCAAAGTCTTCAGCTTTAGCCCTATCTGCTCTCTCTTTCTTTCTACTTGAGCTAGCCGTGATCACTTGTTTAATCTCATCTACAATGGATCTGACCTGGCCTTCATCCAGAAGTGGTCCCGAAATCTAAAAGAAGAAATATAAAGTTTGCACGATACAGTCACAAATTTCATTAAGTGCAACCAAAAGCATTTTTCGTATTATGTGCTACTCTACTTCAACATCATGGTGGCAGTGAAAATAGTATCATACATGCTTACTTGCCTCCACAGTTAATAAATCAGCTAAAATTAGAAACATGAAAGTGTGCAATACAGCTAAAGAAAAAAATATGTCAATAGCTGTTAGGTACAGCTTTTAATTAAATATCTATCCAACCAGCAACTACAAAAATTAGAATGAAAAGTCAAGTTACATTGGAAAAGTTTTGCTATTTCATTAATTTAGAAATCTTAAAAACGTTAATTTTTAATTGAGCCTTCTTACCCTCCCAGGGTCGATTAATATGACAGTAAAAAAAGGGTCCCCAGAGGAAGGAAGTAACATGACAAACCTGTAAGCATTCATTCAAAGAGTCCAACATACTTGCACAGATCTCAGTATCAGGTTCCTGCAAGCAAATTGCAACTCAATACTTCGTCGATATGATTAATTAAAAATAAAATCTAGAATATGAAAAGTAATTTTAAACAAAAAAATATTAGAAAGACCTTATGCAATGCTTCCACCAGAGCTGGAATAATGTAGTCAGACAACTGCTTTATATAGGACTCATTACGCCCTTGAGCTAAACCTTTCTCTACCGCTAATTTTGCTGAGCGCAGTAACTCCGGCATGGCTGTAACAGAAATTAAAAGTTTTTAATCAGGAGATTAGTAAAGGTCCAAAAATACATGACAAAGCAATATACATTTGAAATTTCATACCTGAAACAGCTGCTTTTCTAACTTCTTCATGGAAATAAAATTTAAGAAGAGGAACTAAAGTTGGGGCAACCTGACAATATATGTATCCTCATGTTAGGATAGGATTATAGAAGAGTACAAAAGATAGTTCTAAAAGACAGACCTGATCAATCCATGGAAAGAATCCTTCCTTCAACTCATCAGCGTAGCAACATAACATGTTACAAGCTGTAGCTTTCTCTTCCAGGACACTAGTCTTAATTCCTATTCTTTTGTCCCCAAGAGTAATGGTCTCCATACTGTAACAGATAGAGAACTATTAACAATGTGCTGAAAACAATTGTACAACATGCCCATGTTAATACTATAAGTCACCATTTTGTAGCACATCAACAGCAGAGGAACTAAAAGCAGTTATTAGCATGTCGATGCAAGCATGGGACCTTCATGAACTTCTCTGCATGTCTCAGTGCATGCAAGAGAGACAAGACAGAATAGACAGAACAAGAATACAAGAGGATAAATACTGCCACATGATTTAATTGTGAATAAGTGATAATAATTTTAACCAGATATTTATTAGAGAAAACAAATTGACTAGCTTAAAAAGACACCTAAAACACAATATATATGAATATGTATACGTGCAGCAACCACTAAACAATAAATGAACTTCTAGAAGGAAAGTCTACCTTTCATCATCAGAGTCTTCAATATCATTATCAGAATCTGCAGATGTAATGGTTACATCCGGCTTAAGTTGAGCAGACTGGAGCAAAGGTGGCATGACAACACTCATATAGGGAAGGAAATCTTGTCCCAGACATTTGCAGAGTCTGGCCCATGCCTGTTACAATATGTTAGTTGTCAAAAGAGGAAGACAACCATAAACAAGGATTCTTTCTGTACATTGTCAAACATAAAACATATACCTGTAGCATGTAACTCGTTGTTGGATCATCTGTGTCCATTTGAGATCCTTGTAATGACATAAGTACTTCCATAACCTTACACAAACATACAAAAAAAAAGTCAAAAGCAATCACTATAATCTATATGTTGATATTTAGGAGAACAATCCACCGGAAAAAAACCGAGAATAAGTTACTTTCTAAGTGAACCGGTAACCAACCCCACCAGTCCACAAAAATGTGGCACATTACAGGAGTCTCGCCATTTCAATGGACAAGTACAAGTTCAAGTAACAGTTTGTCAGAAAACCTTGAAAATCCGCCACTCATACACAATCATTGAAACACAAAAAATTGGCTAGTCGATTTATAATCTCCATTTGACATTAGGGGATTGAGCAGGAGCAGTTATCAAGAATGAATTCTATGAATAATGAATTATCTACCTGCTTAGCATCATTCCTGAACTTCTCCTTTCCTACAGCCATTCCAACCAAACTAATGCACTCCATGGATTTGGCACGAAGCATACGATTAGACTTGTCAGTTGCATTCACCAAGATTGCTTTCAAGTAAGGCATAACTGCATCATAGTATTTTTGGAAGTGCTCCTACAAAACCCAATGCTGTCAGACAGGATTTTATAACAACTAACCGCTAATCAAAGCAGGTTTCAAAGATATACCTGAGATGAGTCGGCAACTGATGCCAAAGCAGTTAAAGCTCCCTCTTGCACCATTTGTTTCCCATTCTAGCATAATATATGTGTGATATTTAGCCAAAAAGAAATGCTAATTCATTCAAGAGTAGCTATGTCAAGATTAGTAATAGAAATTGTTTTTGGTTATTTCATCAACATACCTGCAAAAGTACAAGCAATTTGCTCACTATACCATCCAAGTAAGGCGTTAAGATTTCTGGAGTACAGTTCTCGCTGAAGTTAAGCACTGCTGAAGCAGCATGAGCCTGTTAATACACAAATTATGAAAGATTAACCACCATGAAAATTTCCAACATCATCTTGACTATCCGCTAACATCCCAATTCACTTGAAAATAACAGTATACTAATTATTAACTAGAACATCATCATAACATACTAAACTACCATATTTCATTTACAACCTCAGGAGGCACTTTATAGCAATTAACAAAGTTCTGTAAATATGAAAGCCTCGTTGGCTGTACCCACAAACTGATTAAACAAAAGGCTTTTGATCGGTGGTCTGTGATTACGCAAACCCTTCCAGTTATTACCATATCTCAAGATTCTCAATTACTACCAAATGTTGCACTTTCTAGTAATTACCCAAGTTATCCACACAATATCAAAACATCCATACAGAGGGTATACAATGCAGCCTTAGCAAAGCTTTAAAAAAGAAAAAAGAGACTGACATAATTGTGGTTAGAACAAAAAAGAAAAGATAACCAACGTCTCTGAAAATAGATGCAGCTTGCAACAAGCATAAGAATAAATCTAAGAACGAAAAGATTTATTCACAGTTGCAAGCAGTATGAAGTTAAGCAAATAAAAGATACGATTTTATTTTTGTTTCCATCGTAACTCACTCAAATGTTTGCATAGTTTACATTACAGCACATGTATAGCAGAAATCATAAGACATCCAGTTAATATTCCAATAAGTGCCACCAACATGACAAAGAACCCCTAAATATTATCAGCATAAAACCCATGGCTCTGACTAACCTGTACTCTAGGATTCTGGAAATCATCCATAGCACCCGCTAGTGCTGGCAGAACCTGTTGATGGAATTGATTTTGCAAATCTGGACCCAAATCCGTTGACAATTGCCCAATTGCATTAATAGCTGCCCACCTCACCCTGGGGTGAGGATGATGAAATGATTTCAGAACCATTGACAACACTTGCTCTAAGTTTTTCACCATTACCTATGACAACCAAAACAAATTAGAAGTCATTAATAGTAGAACAAGGAACATAATCCTTTCAACTCAACAAAAACAAACTGCTAATCAAAATGATTTGCAAAAAAAAAAACAAAAATCCTTGCTCACTGACTTTCAAATGGAAACATTCCTGATAAACTCAGTGAGTCAGTTCAATCCAAATGACGAGTAAAAGAATCTTTGAAAATAAATCACGTAGGAAGGCTTTGAAATCAAATAAATCAACCAAGTGTCGTAAGTGCTTGAATGAAACAAATACACCAAACAGCAACTGAGTTCAACTAAACAGTTTTCCATTTGTCCCCATTCAACTTGACTACTCTGCTAGTCTGCTAGCAAAAACAAGTCATACAGTATTCTACAGATTGCACAAGGCTAATAGTAACTCTTATCTAATATCATCATAACTACAACATGAAATATAGTAATAGTAAATGGGATGAGAGAATACCTTATTGCAACCCTCAGCGATCTGAGCAAGCGCAATCAAGGCGGCATGGTGCTTCTGCCATTCGGGTGCAGACAAGTAAGCTGGCAATTGCTCAGAGGCAACAGGAACAACTGTATTCCCGCCTAAAGCAATGGCCAGCCGGTCCAAACACTCCTGCCCAACGCTGTAATTACTAGACTCACCGGCGTCTTCGTCTTCTGTCTCCGCAGTATGCCAAGCGGGATCATCATCAATATCCAACAACATCCTCATTAGAATTGCGAAAAGCCTACTTATAAACTGTGGCAGCTTCCTCATCATCCCGGGTGCCCTCTCGCGCGCCTCCGCCAGCGTTATCACAAACTCAATTGCCAAATGCCGCGTCCCCTCCTCCAGGCTCTCTGCCTCCGCAATCTGTAGCATCGACTCCACCACGTCAACTAGCTGTCTCCTCAGGAACCGCGGCTCCGTTCCTGCCAGCTCGATCAGAAGCTCCAACGCCTCCTGTGCAGTCGCCTCGTTCCCGTTGTTCAATGACTCGGTCAACGTCCGCATCATAGACGGAAGCAGGTCCTGAAATCTGTCCCGATCCGACGAGCTCGTCAAGCACTGAATAAAATTGATCACTGCGTTCAACGCCGCGATCTTCACGTCCGGATTGTTTGAATTCGTCAAGCAGTTCAAGAATACAGCGTGGAGATGCTTTATGTGAGGAATCAGACTCTCTCCGATGTACTGACTCAGCTGCGCGAAGATCAAAAACGCCGACTCCTGCAACTTATGAGAATCGCTCGAAACACACTGGAACATAAACGGCAACAGCTCCGGCCATCCGTTTTCCGTCAGCAGATTCGAGGCCAGCTCCGAAATGGTGTCGCATAGCTTCTTCGAGATCGACTTCGTGTTCTCGGACTGTACGGAGGACAAGAGAATCGATTTGAGGGAGGACTGAGTGGAGGGAGAGAGACGAGGCCAAAGGAAGGAGTCGTCGCGCGTGAGGAGCTTACGGAGGAGAACGGCGGACATGGCGCGTGCCTCGGGGTGTGGAGAGAGCTGGAGGAGGTGAGAGAGCTTGAGAGACAGAGAGTCGGGGTCGTGCTGTTTGCAGAGGTTGAAGACGAGCTCGGCCTGGGAACGCTGCTCGTTGGAAGCGGACATGAGGCTGGAGATGAGAGTCTCGAAGGGGGCGGAGTCAGGGCCGAGGATCGCCGCCAGCTGAGCCTGTTGTTGGGGCTGGAGGTGAGTCGACTCGGCGGCCATGGCTCAGCGAGTTAGGGTTTTGGCTTTTTGGTTTTTTAGGTGTGTCGAGTTTGTGTTATATCGTGTGTGTGAGAGACTATTTTGATTTCGAGGGTTTTTTTTTTCTTTTTTGGGGATTTTTTAAGATAGAGCATTAGAGTGAGAGAGTGGGGTTCGTGTTTTTTATTTTTATTTTTATTTTTTGGGCAAACAAGGGATTAGCTTGTAATTTTTAAAAAAATAAATAAAATAAAAATCTATATATAATCTAAAGACTAAATAGTAAGTTTTTATTATTATTATTATTATTATTATTATTATTATTATTATTATTATTATTATTTTTATATTTTATTATTTATTTATTTATTTATGGCTTTTTGATTTTTTGGAGGGAAAATTAAAAAATATAATTATAATCTAAAGACTAAAGGTTGGTTTGGAGTATTTAGTCTATGTTTAAGATTGCTTTCCTTTAAAAGTAATCCCCTTATATCTTAACTTAAAAAATAACCAGCTTAATAAAAAAAAGGGTTAATATTAAAGACCTCCCCTCACCTTTGAACTATTATTGGATGTCTTGCTAAAAATACTTTTATTTCAGAAACATCCCCTGTGGACTAACAAACAATGATTCAATTGATTGATTTTTGATGTTAAAAAATCTATAATGTTCGTATTTAAGCTTCAATTATATTAATTGAACATTATACCCTCTGAATCTAACCAAATAAAACATTATTTGTTGGTCCACAGGGGGTGTTTCTGAAATAAAAGCATTTTTATCTAGACATCCAATAATAGTTCAAAGGTGAGGGGATGTTTTTAATATTAAACCTAAAAAAAAATGGGTGTTGTGCGCCTACCTTCCACATTAGAGATGAGGATTCAAATTCTACCTACCATGTATATTTTATAAGTATGTGTGAAGAGTTTTCTTTCTAGTTTGTAGGAGTAGTTATCTCTTATTATGGGAGTAGATATCTAAACCACATATATATTATTTGATCTCGGCAAATCTATTGTAATAATTCTTATAATACTTCAAAAATAAAAACAAAAAACATAGGTAGGTATTTGGTAAACTAAAATTTTAAATTGTTTTGCTTTGGAAATGGTGAAAATTGTATTTGACGAAATGATAAAAATAGACATCATTTTCATATGAAAATAATCGATTTGTAAAATAATTATATATTTAAAAATTAGAGACAAAATATAATTAAAATAAATATGGAATATTAAAAAATTAAAACTTCAAAATGACGGAGGTGGATATGTCCACCTTCAGTGATGGCGATGTCGACATCGTCAGACGTCGATGTCGTAGTCACCGGAGGTGGATCTGTCCACCTCCAGCATTGGAGGAGGTGAACGCCTCCTCCATTTTATTCTAACTTTGGAGGAGGTGAAACGTGTCCTTCATTGCCAAATGGAGGACGTGTTTCGCCTCCTCCGACATTAAAGGAGAATTGACCTCCTTTGGCGATGTCGAATCCAGATTTAGCGTCATCATAGGAAGTTGATCCTCCTCCGACACTAGAGTAGGCAAGACGCCTCCTCCATAAAATCTGGAAATGGATGAGGCATCTCTCCTCCTCCGGCATTGGATAAATATTGACTTCCTCCGGTAATGCCGAATCCATATTTGGCCTCGTCGGAGGAGGTCTATCCCCCTCCAACACTAAAGGAAGCGAGACGCCTCCTTCATTTCCAGATTTTATGGAGGTGGTTCTCACCTCCTCCAAAACTCGAAACGAAAGAGGCTTACCTCCTCCATTGCCGGAGGAGGAGCTAGCTTCTTTTGGCAACATTATCATCGGAGAATGACAGTCCTCTTCCGGCCTCAACGTCTAGCGGTGGCCACCATCTGTAAAACTTTTATATTTTATAGTTTTCAATTTTTTATTATATCATTACTAAATATAAGGCTAATATTGTCTTTTATTAGAATAGTGAGGATATTGTAGACAAATTTAAGTAACAAATCGGTTTCTCCAATAATTAGCTTCTAAAATCAACCTCTAACCAATTTCTCAAAAGCTTATTAGCGAAGCTGATTATAAAATAAGCTGCTTTTAGAAAGTTTACCAAACACTCATTTACTTAAAATTCGAGAAATAATCACTTATTTCTCAAGTAAAAGTAACATCGAACATAACTTTAATTTAAGGTCAGTTTGGTATTGTTATAACTTTTAAAATAATTAATGTTAGATGCGCTAAATATATAATTTGCTCTGAACTTAAACAAGCAATCGCTTAGTTAATGTCGTTGGCTTGCTGCTAACATTTGTTTTTAGACTCAAAAACAATATAATTATGTTTAGCAAATTATAATGTTAATTGTTGTGATTTTATATATTTACTAAAAGATATATAATATTTTCAAAGGAAATTGGAAATGTATGGAAATTGACATGTTATAAAATGCAATTGGTATCAAAGATTTAATTCAAATATATATATATATATAATTCAAATGTGAAAAAATATACATATAATATATTTTTTTATAATCCACATTATACATGTGTATTAGTATTATCAGCAAGGCAAAAGTAATAGATCTTTTTTTTATTATTATTGAAAAAGATTCAATAAAGAAAACAAAAACAAACACTAACCTAAGCAATCAACTAGGACCAAATGCTCTTCAATTGAAGGACTAGACTCATCCAAAAACTATCCTCAATAGAAGAAAAAAGTCAACTCAGCTAAACTATGAGTAACATGTTCGCTCTCCTAGACACAAATGAAACAGAAATAGGATTACAACTAATAAGAGACAAAATATCACTAATGATAACACCGATATCAGCAAGAGGAGCTATCCCAATGTTGACAATATCAACTACTGATTTTGCATTAGTATCAACAACAGTAGGAACATGATCGAAATCAATAGCGAAAATGATACCTCGAAACAAGGACATGGCCTCCATTACCTAGGGAGAAATACAAGCTGAAATAAGTTGAGAAGAGAACCCCAAAACAAGACCTATATGATTACAGATGCAATACCCACCCCAATGGCCCAATCTAATTTGAGGCCTCATTCACTAACGCGTCAGTGTTCACTTTATAAAAACCTCACCGTCGATGTATACCACTAGACCATATGGCCGAGATTCATTATCAGCTTAGTCACAACCTGAGCATTTACTAAGAGAAAAAATCTGAGATGAAATCAGAAAACCAACCCTGAGCATTTTCATTGCATCGCACAGAGGCATTATGAACCACCTAATTTCTCTTCCACCAAGTACGCCAGAATATAACACAAAGAAGCTCCATCTCTTCTTGTAAAAGAATTTGAGAGCATTAAATAATAAAATTCTGGAATTGGCACCATCATTCCACTTCAGGTCTTGCAAAAAGTAGCAAGTAGAGCGGAGGGTCTTAAAGCTCGAACAACCCCACATAGCATGCACCGTCAACTCTAGACTCCTAGAACAAACCGGGTAGAAAATATCAATGTGCACTGAACGCAGTTTTTCTGTCGTTGTAAAAATTGCAGTTCAAAAGATATTTATAAGAAGTTCTAGCAATATGCTTAAAAGTTTCAAAAACAAGTATAGCGACAAGCAAGGGTCATCCACAGGGATTTTAAGGTAGCAATGATTAAATTAAATGGTAAAATACTAGAAATGCGAAAAGTCAATGTTCATGGTTTGATTGGAAAGTTATCAACTAATATGGCAAGCACAATTATAAACTAATCACTCTAACTAAACTAGCAAATAGCAACAATGAGATGTGAGAAAATATGATGCAGATAAGGAGTCGATGTAATTTATACACAAATAGTATGTGAATCAATTAACCCTTTAAGAACCTATTAAATCTTTTAGGGCATGTTTGGCACATGAGATTGGACTAATTTCAATCCAATCCCATATTTGGAAGCACACAGGGCTATTTATCTAATCCGATGGGCCCTAGCTTTTTAGTGATTTAGTCCCACTAACTCTAGACTAAATAAACCCAGTAAATTGTTGGGTTTATTTAGTCCTACGTTGGTCAGGACTTTTTTTTTTTTTTTTTTTTGAATTTCTTTTTGTTTTTTTTAATAATTTATCATCATCCTTCAACAAACAAACTCAAATCGAAACCAAACCCAGATCTTCAAGACCACCACCACCCAACACCATCGCTGCTCCCGCCACCCAACACCATCGCTGCCACCGCCACCGCCACCGCTACCAAAAAACCTCCAAAACTTGGAAACACTATCGCGACCACCAGATTCAAATTCTCAAGTGACTATGGCCAATGAATGCAATCTTGGAGTATGTCCGCGGTTCAATCTCTATTGATGACCAATGGACCCAACCGCGAACTAGGCTCTATTTTATGAAAATCTGCAATCTGACTTGCTTTGCCCCCAAAACTCTAGTTTGGAACTCCAATGCCTAATATTCACTGTTTTGCCTGCATAGACTAGAATTGAACCATTAAACACAAGATTTCACTCGAAATCGAGCCAAAGGATATGGAATGCTAAAATGTAACACAAAATTGGCTCGATCAAATACCCACAAACCAAACATTTGCTCGTCATCAAGCAAACTCAGAATAAAAACATATAAAAACACAATGGACTCATCGAAAACAAAAATGACCTAAAAAAAATTCCTAGTCAAACAATTAAAATAAGTTACAAGGCCAATTACCGGTGAGATGAACAAGAAGTATATAATTGAGGAATAGAGCATGCAAAACATTATGAAATAACTCCAAGGCATTTCAAGGAAAACACCGCACTACACGAATGCCACACTAAAAAGTGCCCTTGCGTTGGAAACTACCCACTCTCATGTCTCGAGCATAATTCGTTTTGACTCTTTAGGTCTTCACCTGAATTCTTTCTTATTTTTCCACTCAGAACCTAAGTTTACACTCATGCAAATGTATGCAACCGAGTTAATGCATTGGATTCAAATATATACGCATATAATTAGTTTAGATAACTCGCTCTTTTTGGTAAATTAGTCTCATGAATGAATCACATGCCATGAACGTGGAAAGATCATAGATCAACTCACATTCCCAAGCTAGACTTTCTCAAAAATCAATTAGGACTTTCCCTAGGTTGTAATGGGGCCATGGATAAAATACGGTGTATGAAATGAAATGTAATGGGATGCAAAAGTTATCAATAATGCCAAAGAAACTTTATATTATGAACTACTTTAGCTAGCTCTACTTGCTTGCAACTTCTTGAGCTTGAGCATCTAGGCTTTTGACTTTATATTCACTATTGTGCTTTACATTTTTGTACTCTTATTTCTTTGAGTACTTCACATTTAGAACTTTTAAGGCTTTAAGTGCTTTATATATATATATATATATCGGTCCCGTTCATATCAATGCGCACTAATATAACTACATCAATACCAATGCATATGGACCACTGATTATAAAGAAGCTTTGATAAGTACATATACTTTGAGTCAAAGTACGTAAACCTAATAGTTCACATCCAACACACTAATGAAGTTATATCAGTACGTACTGACTTGAACATTTATGTATATATATTTTTCTTTTTTCTTTTTTTTTAGCACTTTTACAATTGAGTGCTTTAAGGGAGGCTTATTTTTAGCACTATACATTTGAAGCCTTTTGCCTTGCACAATTATACATTTGGCCTAAGTACACACTACATTTACATTTGAGAGTTTTACACCTTGATTATCTACAACTTCACATACAAACATGATTGAGAATTAAGGTAAGGTTTGTGTTTAGATTATACGTTGTTGTGATGTTGTGGGTGCTGAGATGAAAGGTTTAAGTGTTTGGCCTCAAATTTGGCAGTGGGAGCACACACAATAGGGACATTAATATTGTTTAAGCTATTTGAGTAGTTATGCACACACATTGTCTAAAATTATATCTAAAAGTCCATCTATTAAGGGAATACAAACCTTAGTCAAGCAGTCAACTTAAAGTGATTCATGTTCTATGGCACATGATGTTAATGATGCTATAAGACTATACATGTTTCTCAAAAAGTGAATAGTGTTTAAGATTTGAAAAATGTTTTCCCTTATATTTACAAGCTTTTTAGGCTTGAGATTACGAACCTTTCAAAGAGAAATCTTTACTATTAGAACAGGACGCTTGAGCATCGAGTCCCCATAACTAAGACACTAGAAAGATGGGACAAACTCATGAAGTGCAAGTGCAACCCATTGAGTGACAAAGAGTTACTCAAACTCAACACCTTAAGCATACACAAATTCTCCACAAACACACAAACTAGACATCTCACCAAGCTTTAAGCTCAAAAACTGGTCACATGTAGGGAATTTTGAAAATTTTGGATTCAAAACACGGAAAATCAAAACAAAAAGATAAAAACAAGACGACACTACAAAGACGTCTATACTATACCCCCAAACCAAAACTCGACATTGTCCTCAATGTTGGACAAGAGAGCTTAGCTAAAAGGCAAGCACCAAACACAACACACAAACTAAAATAAAACAAAACCTAGGCACTAGGCATACACAACCAATTCCCAACAACAAAAAATAAAGGCTCATCTTAAAAAGGCATCAACAATGAATATGATCTTTAAGGCACAAGGCACACAAATTTCCAACATCATCAAGCGTTCACAAATCATAGAATCAAAGCATAAACAACCCCCAAACCGATATAAACTATAAAAGAAATAATCATGTACAAATCCAATCAAAGCACATGTAAATATCCAAAATATCCATCCATGCAAAATATACTCATCATCAAATATCCCATCAATCACCAAAAAAAAAAAAAATCCGCCAAAAGAACTAGAGATCAATCACAAAAGAATTATCCACCAAAAGAACTAGAGATGAAGCAAATAATAATTCAAAAATTAAGAACATCCTTACTAAGATATAAACAAACAAGTTCAATGAATAGAAATAACTAGCTACTGACAAAGATAGAAATGTATCTCAATCATCTTCCATTCTCCCCTTTCCTTTTGGGCCCTTCTCCGTTTTTGCTCTCTTATCTGCCTCTCTCCTGACAACTCGAAAGCCTGCCAAAGTTGAGTTGTATTCTCATCTATCTCTGGACCAGTCTGAATGGGTGTCGGGCCTGCTCTCCTTTTCTTTCTTTCGTAGGGAATGAGGCCGAACTGCTTCCTTATCTCTGTGAGGTTCATCATCTCCTCCTCCTCGAAATTGTCTTTGCTCTCCTACCTAGTCTCTCTGATTTCTCTTCTGTTATCACTGACCTTGTGCATGATGTCGGAGTCTCATTCGTTCATAGTACCCCTCACATTCTTCACTCCTGCTAGAAGCTGCTCCCAAGGTAGTCTACTGTCATCATCCTTTTCTAATAGGATGCCTTCACCTTCTGCCATATGCTTTGGGGCTTCCTTTACCTGCCTACTTGATCCTCCCTCTAAGCCAGTCTTCTTCTTGCTTGTTCTCTTCTTTTGGCATGTGGGATCTCTCTCTACTACCAATCTATTCACTATAAGAAAATTGCTCTTTAACGATACAATTATTATTTACAGAAAAAATGTGTTACTAAAACTAATATTTGGTGACCCTCTAAACATGATGTCGTTGAAAGTATGTCACTAAAGTGACATATTAATTTCATATTTTTTGTAACGCAATTATAGAGTTTTGGATACCCATACTTGTTATTGTTATAACGACATCAAATATTATCTCACTGAATTTATTATACATCATTAAAAATCTGGTATTAGCAAGACATATTAATGTGTGTAGCAATGATGTCACAAAAAAATAATTCTATTAATTATAAATGAAAAATGATTAATTTTTATTAGTTTTAAATTATTTTTACTATCAAAATCCTAATTCATTTTTATTTTCAATATTTTATTCATTTTATTTTGTTAAAACTTTGATAAAATGAAATATTAATACATATTAAAAATAATTAGTATCATTATCACCAATAAATTATAGTAATTCAAAATAAAAAATATTAAAAAAAAATCATCAAAATTAGGATTAATATTAATATAAAATAAGAAATTAATATCAAAGACATTTTCTAAAGTATGACCGTTTTCATATATACGATAAATAATTATATATATATAATTTGAGTTTACCTATTCATTTATATAGAAAATATGTTTTTTTTTTATTGTCTTTTTTTTTTAAAGAAAGATTCATAAACAGCTAAAAGTACTTATTTTTATTTTTATAGTTTGAATGATATAAGCATTATTATTATTATTATTTTTTATAAAAAAAATCATGTTTTTGAGTTGACCGTTAACTGTTTTGATAACATTAATGATACATGCATGTATCGATAAATATGTCAACCGCCTCCCACCACTCTTTCATATTTGAAGTCTTTTTGTTAACGCTAATCTAAAAACAATCTTTTTCTAAAAAAAGACTCTAAATTACAATGGTGTCTGTAGATGAATATGTCAAACTATGCTTATTCTTTTCTGGTTATATTTAATGGTCTTATTCTTGGCAAACATAGGCGATCACATACTCAAAGGTATGTCTTCTACCACTCTTTCATACTTTCATACTTTTGAGTTGAATGTTTCATATGTTTTTTTTTTTTTTTTATTTATTTATTTATTTTTTTTATTATTATTCTTTTTGCTTTTATTGAACAATTTGATGTTTCTTATGGTTTCCTCCATTTGTCTTTCTATCATATTTCATTTTAACACCATTATTTCTATTGGCTTGAGATATACTTACCCTTTTTTTTTCAATTAGTTATCTTGTTTGTTTTACAATTTCATATTCTCATATGAGTATCTTCTTCTAATTTTTTTTTTAAAATTTTTTATGTAGGTTAATTCCTTGGTCCTTTCATATTTGAAGTGAGATTCTTTTTTTCTTTTCATTTTAATTCAATTAAGTGAGATGGATTTATTTATGGTTAATATTATAAACCCCCCTCACCTTTGAATTATTATTGGATGTATAGTTACAAGTGCTATTATTTTAGAAACCTCCTATATGAACTAACACCGTTAGTATTCCGTTTGTGTTGACCGAGTTTGACCTTTAAAAAGTCCAAAATATCTCCATTTGAGCTTCAATTGTATAAATTGATCATTATATCCTCATACTTTTACCAAATAAATTAATAAATTTATACAAAATGCAAGAATATTAACTTTCAATCAAAGAAGTTATTTTTCAAAGGAGAAGTTATTTTATAAACAATTTTATCCTTAAAAATAACAAAATTATAAATGAATCAAAAGCATTGAAAATAAACCAGAATGTGTATTTATTTATTTGTCTTTTTTTATAAATCCAAGCAAATACTCATTTTCAATGTTTTTGGTTCAACTCAACCTCAACCTATAGCACTCAACAATTAAATAATTTTCAAGTAAATCAAATTAATATTAATAATTTTACATTTAGTTACTCTTTTACCATGTTGCTAAATGTATAATGATAATGTCGTAAAAAGTAGTTTTTGGAGACTTATATCACAAAACGTCACCTGTACTAATCCGCGACATGGTTAAGACGATGAGATGGTGGCACTTGCTTTTATGCCGTTAAATTCCTTTAATGACATAGAGTTAAGAATTGGTGATGTCTCAATGACATTACAAAAGATCAATTTTCTTGTTGTGATTCCAGTAGGTCATTCCAAGATCTGATTGGGGTTTGCTAAGTACTTCCACTCCTGCCTGTCTATAGAGTTGAGTGATCAGACATGGAAATATGAGTGGTTGTGCGTATGATCTCATCTCTCCCACCTTTAGTATCTCATTCTTCACCAAGAATCCCACATCAATGAGCTCCTTATTATAGATACAGTGTAGAATCTTGGCGACATCGAATGCAACTGTTGTCCTGTGGGTGCAAGGAAGTGATGAAAATGTGCTAGAATGCTAGTTCTAGCTTCAGATTTTCCTAAGTGAAATGGTTGTCTGTGGTCACCCAAAAGAGCATCCTTTCTCGCACCATAGAGTTTGCCAGGTCGACTTGTTGCTTATAGTACAAATCGTTCCAAGTCAACCCATTACTTATTCTTTCGAGCACAGTTGGTTCAGCTGGAAGGGATGTACAAAGTGTTTGTTTATGTCTCCTGTATTTGCTCTGACCATCACTGGAGTTCATCTCTTATAATCCCTTAGGTTCATCCCAACATAGAACTCCAGCACTATCCTGCCACAGTAATCTAGTGGAAGTCTTGTGTAGGTCGTCCACCCCCTCTCATTCACCATCCCTGGAATGGGTGTTGTCCTCAAATCCTCCAGATCCATGCCTTTCTCAACTATTATTGCCCTGCCTGAGAGCCTCTGCAGGCGCTCCTAGAAATCTATGTTGAGGATGCACTTAGGAGGTTGAGTGACTTTGTCCTTCCCTTTTTCGAGCTGCTTTTGATTCTTGCACGAGCTTGATTCATCCACCTTTCTAGCCTTAATTTCCCTTCCTATTTTGCTCAAAAACTGCACAAAAAGGGTCCAATAACCAATTTAGGCACAAACCACAACGGAATTGAAGCAAGTATAAGCACCCATCTTAAATCCCAAATCAATCTCTACACATCAAATATCAAGTAAATCATCATAGTAGAGATATGATATATGCTTAATTATATGCTAAAGGAATGGAAATTCGCAAAACAATGCAATTCAATTCTCAAACTCACCCCAATGTGTGTTATATCTACAATTCCAATCTCAATTTCTTCAAATGATTTACGTTAAAGCACTTAAATTAACACACATCATCATAAGCATAAATTCTTCAAGCAATTTATAGTCCAATTTAAAGCATCCCAATTCCCAATTCAAGGCATAAAACATTACAAGCTCAAAATTTTGAAATTCAATCAATGCCCAAGTTCAACATCCAATTGAAGCTTATCAAATCATCACAACCATCAACAATTTCATTCAAGAGAGTTCAATTTCGAAATTGGCATGGAATTACCACAACAATCATAAAAACCCTAAATTTTGAAATTTTGACATTCTAGTATTCAAACTCTTAATTCCAACTCAAACTATATCCACATGCCATCCATGAAAACCCAACATCTACTCATGCAAAACAACACAAAGTAGAGCAAAAAAAATTTTAGGTCTTTCAATTTCATTCAAGTTCATTCATTCATGTGAATAGAGAGTAAAGAGATAGGAAAATTTCAAGATTAAACCATGTAAGTTGAGTTTGAAGAGGAGAAAAACATACCTTGTTAGACTTGTATTGACAATGGAGGGAACGAAACTTGGTTACCTTTGACCAAAGAAAAAGAAATATGCAATTTTTGTTTGTGAATGCCCTAACCTTTGTTCGCAGACCACTATATTTATAGCTCAGGTGTTCCGCAGTCCCAACATTTGCGGTTCCTCAACAGCGGAATAGAGCCACGAAGCCTAAAATAGTGTCATTCTACTTATATTTTTCTGATTGTCACGGTTCTTCCCCGAAGACTCCAATTGCGAACATTCGCGAAGTGCCTTGTAGACGATTTTGAGGGACCGACTCCGCGGTTCAGCACCAGCGATGCCAATCCTGAATATAAGGTATGGGCTTGAGCATAAGATCTTAAGGCTGAGAACTCCCAGTTCCTCACCAGCGAAATCAAACCGTGAACGTGTTTGTAGAGGATTTCATGCATGTTCCTCCACGGTTCTTCACCACCGAACCTTGCCTAGCAAGGTTTCCTTGTTGAGGTTCTTTGACTCACCTAGACCTGTATGAATTTCAACACAAATTTCAAATATCCTTGCCCCATTAATCTTCATTATTGGCACTCAACAAAATTCATATTAAAGATAAACACTAAAATGATAATCCCACAATAAATTTTTCTCCCCCAAACCTAGATCTTTCCCCCATTTCAATTAAAATGCATATGATACAATATTAGGAGAAAAGAAAATTAGTCTAAAAGAGAAAAATGAATTGCGCTATCCCAAAACAAAAGAAAACACAAAACATAAAAATAAAAGCAAGGTGCAACAAGATTTTCAATACTAAACACTCAAGATGGGTCTAGCATCAATTAATGGTGGTTTAAACAAGTTTGGAAATTCACTTTTCTTCAAAACCCAAATAGGTGAAGATAACTCTCTCATCTTTTCCTTGCGTTTGTTTCTAACTTGGTTCACTAGTTCTTTCCTAACCCAAGTTTTCTTCACTCTACTCGGGCTCATCTTACCCTAGCCTCCGTCATCTTCCCAAACCTATTAAATTGGTAACATCTAGCCTTCACATGCCCTCTCTTTTGACAAAAATAACAAATGGGTTTAGAGTTAAGGAAACTCCCTTTTGGTGAATGACTACGTAGCATATGGTTTTGCTTCATTGTCAATGACTTGATCACCTTCTTCACGTTGTCTTGCTCGATGATGTAGTCGCACCCCTTCACCTTAGCTATTTTTAGATCTTCCTTTTTTTTTTTTTTACTTTTTTTGCTAAGTGTTTCCTTTACTTCATCCAAAGCATTTGCCTTATGATCCACTTTCATTTGCATTTTTCTAGTTTTCTGATCATATTCCTCTTCAAAATCCTCTGAGAGTCTAGCTAGATCTTCCAAATATTTCATTGTTGTATTTTTCTCAACCTCAAGGCTCTTCAATTGCTCTCCCAATTCTTTGTTTTTAGAAGAAAACACCCCACTTTACTTCATCCAAAGCATTTGCCTTATGATCCACTTTCATTTGCATTTTTCTAGTTTTCTGATCATATTCCTCTTCAAAATCCTCTGAGAGTCTAGCTAGATCTTCCAAATATTTCATCGTTGTATTTTTCTCAACCTCAAGGCTCTTCAATTGCTCTCCCAATTCTTTGTTTTTAGAAGAAAACACCCCACTTTCTTTCAGAGCAAGCCATTCTCCGCCTTGAGTAGTTTAACTTCAAGTATGAGCTTCTTGTTTTCCTTTTCGAGCTCATCTACTCTCACCATCTCTTACTGTCTTTGATCCTCCTTTTCTTGATCAATTTTCCTCGAATCTGATTCAAACATTTTAATGAGCTCACACTCTTGACCATTCTTCCTTCTTGGTGTGAGTATGTCCACCACAAAGCAACTTGCTTTCTCTATTGTGTCTCTCGGTTTGTAGACCTTAAAATCCACACTTTTGTTGAGGTATTCCATTGATAACCTCTTTTCAACAACATCAACCTTCATGTTAGCTATAGCTATGAATGTTCTTCCAAGTAGCAAATCTCAATCTCGCCCAATCGATGACTGTTTCTCAACATCCATCACAACAAAATCTGTTGGAATTTTGAGGCCATTGACATTAATAGGAATGTCTTCTACTATGCTGTGTGGAAGTTTTGAAGAATTATCCACCAACAAAAAGGTCATTTTGGTTGGCTAGATCTTGTTAATTTCAATTGCTTGTACAATGTGAAGGGCGTCATGTTGATGCTTGCTCCCAAGCCTCAATCCTCTTAGAATCCCCTATTTGGACTAAAATTATGAAGCTTAAGGAAAGCACTCTCCTTAGAGATATCATTAACTCTCTCTTGATGCTTCACTTCATCTACCATCCTCATTAAGTCTGATGGGAATTCATCTCCCTTAAAGCTATCAATATCTCCATCCTCATAAAATATGTCGATGACCTTCGCTTACTCCAGATGATTAGGAAACTTTCCTTTTTCCTGCTTGTGAAAAACATCGGTGATTTGTCCAAGTTTGGTCTCAAGCTTCCTAATTTATGCATCTAAGTCATTTGCTTGAATGTAGTTGTTTAGGTTTTGTTCTATTTACCTTTGAGATACTAGGATGGATTGTAATGATTGTTGAGAGGCTTGTATGAACTTCCTCATCTTGTCCTCAAGGAACTTGGTTCTTGGTTGGTAGGAGTTTGAGTGGGCGTTGTTGTTGAAATTGCATGTTTGGTTTTTCCATTGATTGTTACCACTACCACTTACTCGTTTGTTGTAACATTAGTTGTTGCTGTTTTGGTTGTTGTTTCTTTGGTTGTTGTCGGTCCATGAGAAGTTTGGGTGGTTCTTCCACCCTAGGTTGTAGGAATTTGAATACAAGTCATTTCTTTCCCTTTGGAACCCTCATAAGGCTTTGGCTTCCTCTCGTTGACCCAAAAAACCATCTCTACCATTTAAGTCCCATATCATTCCTTCTCTGATCATTTGATTTTTACTATGAGTCTGCTTGTTCATGGATCTCATGCACTCCTTCATTGACTGTAGTTCTTTAGCCATTCTAGGCATTTCAATTGCCACTCCGGTACTTACATCTACCAAATGCTTTCCCCATATTCTACTACTTGATATTCTCTAATGTGAATTCTATACTAGCTTCTCAAGAATCTCATAGGCTTCACCAGTTCTCTTATCCGTAATGGTGCCTTCGCACTTATTGTCTACTAACATCTGAGTGATGGATGTGAGACCACTGTAGAAAGATGTAACCTTCAACTCTTCTAGATAGGTATGTGGCGAGCATTGAGTAAGTAGGATCTGAAATCTCTCCCAAGCCTCATGGAAATAATTTGTTACAGAATGTCTTGCACATTGCCCTCATGTGACTAGAGATCCTAGCCTTAAGGCCATGTACCACTGCTTTGCTTTATCCTTCAGGCAGTATTGGAAATATCTCATGTGTAACTGCTTTTTAGTCAACGTCACCTGACGGGCCAAAATGGGAAAGGTCTCTAATATCTTGCCATACTACTTCATAAACTGCAAGCAGTTCTCTGAAGGGCGGAAGCAAGCTGATGTGCATCCCCTTGAGATCATACTTCATGACTACATCATCTAACATTATAGAAGTGAGCTGATTACCGATCAATGGAAGTGTATACTCCTCTATTGTGAGCCTAATATCTTCACGTTCTGGAGCCTCACACTTTGGAAAACTTGGTGGTGTCAAATCTGCCATGTTTTTTTTCTAACTACTTTGCCTCAAACTGCCTAACTAATTTGCCCACACAGTGAATGTTGTCATTTGCTGAAAACAAAAAACCTCCCTTTGAACGACACATGTGCATAAACCTAAGAACATGAAAAGCAAAAACACAAGTACCAACGAAAAAAAAAGAAACAAAAGAAACTAAAACAGCTAACTAAGAAACTAATATTAAACCTAATCTAACCAATATTACGCAAACAAATCGCCGACAGCGGTGCTATTTTGAAAACAGTTTTTCTGTCGTTGTAAAAATTACAGTTCATAAGAAATTTATAAGAACTCCTAGCAATGTGCACAAAACTTTCAAAAACAAGTATAGCGACAAGAGAGGGTCGTCCACATGGATCTTAGGGTAGCAATGATTAAATTAAATGGTAAAATACTAGAAATGCAAAAAGTCAATGTTCATGGTTTGATTGGAAAGTTATCAACTAATATGGCAAGCACAATTATAAACTAATTACTCTAACTAAACTAGCAAATAGCACCTATGAGATGTGAGAAAATGTGATGTGGATAAGGAGTCAATGCAATTTATACACAAATAGTGAGTGAACCAATTAACTCTCTAAGAACCTATTAAATCTTTTAGGGCTAATTTATCTTTATGTGTGATTCAAAGAATCACTTAATCCTCAACTACAACCCAACTATTGGTGTGTAGCTTGGGTGTAGAAAGAATTGTCCTTAAGCATAGGTAGATTTAGATAGCCGAGATGTATTGGATTGATGTGTTCTAAATACATCTCTTCCATTCAAGAGAGCTTGTTTCAATTAACATTACTGTGTGTATAATTAAAAGCTCAATTCAATTTAATATCTAAACTAAAACTAAAAAGTTGGTATGCCTAATCAATTCAAGAAGATATCAAAAATCTTAATCACAATGAATGAAACTAATATATTCAATACTAAAGATAATGGTGGAGCACCCACAATTTATGAATTATTACATCAACTCTCAATTGGGGTTTAGCTACTTATGATAAAGTTATAAAGAAGAATTAACAAAGAAAAAGCCAAGAGAACACCCATGGGTGTGTGGTGAGTCCTCTTTTCTCCAAGCTTCTCTTCTTCTACAAGTGCTCCAACTCGTAGCTAGGATTAGACACTAGACTTTGCCCCACTTTATAACCACTTCTCATAGAATAACTCCCAGATTTTTTAAAATGCCAACTAAGCATATCCACAATTTGAGATAAGCCAAGAGGAACACTCATAATGGTCTTAGCATCCTCTTAGAGGAAGGAAGAATAGATAAGTGGAACGTTCCAGCCACTAGAATGAGATAATAGCATATTTGTTGTGAAAAGGTGGATTTCTACCACCTAAATACATCCTCCCCACTAGATAATCTCTCCCTAAATATCTCCCATAATAGATCATATAATATCTCCCTTAATATCTCCCAATAATATTTCTTCACTTGCTTCATGATTAAGTTAAACAATTTGCCTATATATATGGATTTCTTTGTAATTGTTTAGTGGTTTAGCTGATGCTCTCAATATCAATAAATCAGATTATAATTTCTTAACTCTCTCGTCTCTGTTATGTGATATCTCTCGCCTCTTTCTCTTTATTTATTTCATATGTTCTTCATATGTTCTTCATCTATTCTTCAATTAATTCACAACACGTTATCAGCACGATCATATGTAAGTAAAAAGGATCTCTAATGGGTTATTTAATTACATCCCAATATTCTGGATTTATATATATTTTCGTATACAATATGGCTTATGCCGTCAATGGAACATATATATATATATAGTTCTTGATTTATCTTTTATACACATAGCAGGTGAGCTCAGCCTTTTGGAATTGTTTTTTACATAACATATATACCGTTCTGGAATTGTTTATTTTGTGCAATATATGAGACTGGCTTATGCTATGTCTCAGGACTGGCTTATGCTGTATCTCTAAACTGGCTTATACTGTGTCTCCAGATAAATTGTTAAAAAAAACTAAATAAATAAATAAAAATTAGTATTTATTTATACGCAATATATGAGATTGGATAGACTGACGAACCAGAACTTAAAGTTTATGAAATTATGATATTTAAGTCGGCACGATTTTGAAATCCGATGAGAACCTGGAGTTCTGGATCCAATGTTATGTTCATGAATGTCATACGGCACAGTATTGAAAACTGATGAGAACCTGGAATTCTGGATCCAATAATATATTCATGAATGACATACTTCATTATTTGGAACTTAGGGTTTCAAATCCAATTAGAATCTGAAGTTTTGTAGATTTTATATATGAACTTATAGCTCATGGTCGAAACGAAAGTTCAAAAAATCATTATGATCCATGATTTTATTTTAAATATATCAAATGATATGTTTACATATGAAAATAATACAAACGTAGTTTTTTTTTTTTTTTTTTTGGGGGGGGGGGGGGGGGGGATGTGTGTGTGAATAAGATTATATAAAATACATAATCCAAAAAACATCCATACATAGACAATATAAACATCCATACATAGACAATATAATCATGTGATCATTTAGGCAATGTCTACATAAATAAGGAGTTGCATGAGGTATAAAATACAAAAATCTCAACAACAAAAAATACTTGTATTATGATATTGTTCAATGAATTACAAGTGTTAACAAATACAACTATACATCAAAGTAACAATATACAAAAGAATAAAGAATATAAGAATGATCAAATATGTATTGATTTACAAATCACACTTAACAAATCTTGATTCCAAAACTTCACAAGTGATGAATGTACTACAAGATTAAGAGCAAACATATATATACAAGTGATAAAGAGAGATAGGAAGAATTAACACATGAGATTTTTTAATGTGGTAAAACCTCCAAGGAGGAAACATCAACGGGTTGAACTACAACTATCGGGTACTATATATATTGGCTGGTAAATTAAAAATTCCACAAAGTGACCAATCCTAAATCACCAACCCATGTAGAGTCTATGTCTACCCAACCCTATTGGAAAGTATGAAATCCCTCATTGATGCGAAGCCACCATATATTGGATAACATACCAAACTAACATCAATTAAAGACTAGAAATTCTTTAAGAGTGCATACACATCCTGTGTACCCCACTCTATTGGAGTCTATGTCTATCCATACACCTATGCCTACCAATAATATAGCCAACTCTCTATCCAAGGCACTTATGCCTCTAGAGACCCTCTCTTGCATAGCTATCCGGATCTTCCCGATCCTAGCCATGACTTCTTGCTTGCCTATCCGAGTCATCCTATCTCTAAACAAGACTTCTTGCTTGGCTATCTAGACTCTCGTCCTAACCAAGACTTCATGCCTTTCAATAAGACTTTCTAGTGTGATCATGTGAATGCAAAATGATACAATCAAACAATTCAACATAGAACATGTGATCAATACATTCCATGGCACAAATAGACCTAAACATGTGAAATACAAGTCTAATAGTCTAGATGCAAAAACATGAATTAAACCTAGAGTAAGTGAAAACACGTGACACAAAAACTCCTAGTTTCATTCATACAAACAACACTTGAATAGATTATATTCATAAAACACATATTCAAGATGTCATACATATACACAATAAAATGCTAGAATTATAAAATAATTTCAATTAATATTCTGGCAAAAGAATTAGAGAAAGGATAAAATGATTAAATCCTAGAATTCTCTAGAAACACATACACATTTAATAATCCTATATTACATCAATCATAGGATTAAAACAAAATACAAGGTTATTTATCAAACATGTGAAAATCATAGAATCAAAGAAACTAGCTCATATATGTCTCTATTTAGACTTTTGATTAGGTTTGATTATGAAGCTATCTTTCTCAACAGAATTCACCTTACATATACATACATATAGAAGAAGAAACCCCAAGCAAATTGAAGGTTATAAGAGAAGAAATCTCAAAGATAAGACAACTACCTAAATATCACTAGCTGGTTCGGTTTTCTATGTAGAACCACTAGAAAAATCAATCAAATAGCTGCAATACCACTTGGAAAAGGTAGAGGACTCAATTGCAAACAATCTCCAACTTGAATCACTCAATTCTGACTTCGTATAAGAAATTTATGGTGTTTGGAAGGTGAGAAAAAGTTGAGAGAATATTCTACTCTTAAGAAATTCTAATTTTTTTTTCTTGAATGAAATGAGAGGGAATGGAGGGAATTTAAAATGAAGAGAGAGGGAAAGAACCGGCCAACCACAGCTTGCCACATCAGCAGCCCGTGTGGGGCGCATATGGCACACGTGGGCAGAGAGGGGTCCAACCCGTGTGCCACACGTGGCCATGCAAAGTTGGTCTATGGCCAAACTCTTTCATCTCACACACCGCTCACATTCTTCGATCGTATTCGAGCCCCTGAACTCCGATTTTGAATCCGTCATTAGATTACGAATCGTAACTCTCTCACGCATAACGATGACTATAAAAATTTGCCAAAAGGTTGAGAATTCATCTAGGAAAATGACGACGAATACAACTCAACGAATGAGAACACAAAGTAGCGTAGCTACATCGTTTGGACTCGAAACCTAATGAATGAGTAACCGAAATGATCGGGACTCAATATGGAATCATAAGACATCATGTTCAAATCCAAAAACAATAAAAAGAAAACAAATAGACACCAAGTCACACACATATGCTGTTTCATAGACATAGTCCAAGAGCATGCATTCTTCAATGAGTATCAATTTAAATCTAATGCATTAGCATATAGTGCCAAGTGTGTGAAAGTGTTAAATAAATGTTGTTCAACTATGTAGGGACACAAATGAATGTCATGTGTGTGTGTGCCTGATCAGTCTAATTCTATGCTTATATTTCGCCATTTTTCCTATGTATTATGCTTGTCCTTTGAGTCCTTTTTGGTGATTTGATGTGTTTGTTGAGCCTATGTAGGATGTTTTCCTTAGCAGAGCGGAGGAATCAGTTTACGGATGAATTTAAGTCAAAAAATGTTGAAAAAGGGCAAAACTGTCTTTTGCCATGGTTTAGGCAACTGCCTAGATGCATGCTTCCCAAGTGGTTTAGTCAGCGGTCGTTAGCAGAAGAATTTCCGTCGGCTAGACCGCTGGCTATGCAATGCCTCCCAAGCGGTCCACCCAGCGGTCAGCAGCAGAGGGAGATCCAAGAATTTCTGCCGTCTAGACCGTCGGCCAAGCACATGCCTCTCAAGCGGTCTAGCCGGTGTTCAAGTCCAATAGTGCTTCAAGTGTTGGACTGTTGTGCATGCAACTTGTCCAGGCGGCAGTCTAAGGGGCAGTGATGCACGATCTTATTTCTCTTAGGACTTTGATTGACCTATTTTGAAGAGGCCTATTTAAAGGCGCAAATGTGAGACTCTAGAGGACGGTTTCTCGAACAAAAAAACCCTAACTCAATTCTATCATCCATCTTTACATAGAGAGGATTCAAAGACAAAGAAGATTTCAACATCGAAGATTTGAAGAATTCATTGAAGGCCTCAATGAGTTTTATCTTTTCTATCTCTTGTCTTTTAAATTCTATGATGTGTAACTAACTCCATACTAGGAGATCGATGTGAACCTATGTAATACTCATGTTATGATTCAAACTTCATATCTTTATTAATCAATTCGGATTTAGCTTTGTTCAATTCATTATATGTCTTACTCTTGACTTGCAATAATCTAATGGAAATTAATTGATACTTGTCTAGGGTTTCGATAATTTATAAATTGATATTGCGCTATAGGAATTTAGGTTGTCTTAATTACTTTTCAATTGAATGAGTATGATTGTTCTCGACATAAGAATTAATGCGAGATAATTTTAGTTCAATAATTCTTGCACGTAATGGGTTCTTGGTTATGGCTTACACCTTTCACGAGGGTGAGTTGTGATTAAGAACATGTGGTTAAATCCCGAGGAATTAAGGTAATACCATAATTAAGATAAGAATGAACTCTAAATTTGGATTGAACCTATTTAATGGAGTTAGTTGATGAACATTGAGTACTGCATATAGGGAGCATTGGTTACCTAGTTTTCCATCTCTTGATCACATTCACATATTCTTGTTAAATTGCTTTCTTAGTTTAATTAAGTTCTAAATCAATCAATCAATCAATCAATCTCAAATCTCTTGGTTACTTTTAATTACTTAGCTTTAATTAGGATTAGTTATAATTGATAAATCAGTTTTCCTCGTGGGAACGATCCCTACTTGTCGCTATACTTATCTCACGATACGTGCACTTACGAGTTAGGTTTTTATAACACGATTTTACACATCAAGTTTTTGGCGCTGCTGCTGGGGAATAGTTGAATTTATTGGTTATTTCTAGTTTTAGTTTTAGTTTTAGTTAATAGATTTAGTCTAGTTTAGGTAGTCAGGTCATTAATTTTTAGCTTTTTAGTTTTTATTATATTTTTTTTAGTTTACTTGTGTTTGTCTTATTCTGATTTCAGGTGTTTACAGCAAATGCAAGGTAGAAAATCTCAGCAGGGAGAATTGTTACCTGTGAACGATAATATTGATCGCATAAGAAATCCAACAATGGGAGACGCTGAAAATCAAAATCAAGAGAGACTCAATCAGGGTTTTGACCCCAATCCAAATCTTGTTCCAAATCTGGCTTATGAGCCAGAACCATAGCCCGTCAGAATCATGAAGGATTACAGTAGACCAGTTGTGAGCAACCATCCTTTGTGCATTGTGTTAGAACCCGTAGCAAGGAATTATGAACTGAAAAGTAGCCACTACAACTAGTTGCCCGTTTTCCACGGTACGCTAGATGAAGATGTGCTTCTCTTCTTCAGAGAGTTCTACGCAGCAATACAATCATTACCCAACTATAGAATTACAGAAGACTAGCTGTGCATGAGATGTATCCCACATTAATTGAAAGATGAAGCGAAGACATGGTTGTTGACATTACCTCCTGTATCTTTGAGAACCTGGGATGAAGTAAGGGAAAAGATTACTGATTAGTATTATGCACCTTAGAAAACTAGTGAGATCCGACCTAAAATTTAGAGTTTCTTTCAACAAGATAATACGACTTTTTATGAGGCATGGGAATGCTTCAAGAAGGATACCAGAGATTATCCTCAGCACGGATTACTTACTAATCAGCTATGTCAGTGGTTTTATGATGGTTTGACTGATGTGTTAGGACGTTTAGTGAACAATGCCAGCGAATGATCCATGTATGACAAACAACCTGAGGAGGTATACGCTATCTTTGAAAAGTTGGCCCAGAATTTTCGTCACAAAAATTTCAGAAGGAGGAAGGGAATGTATACCATAGATGCCAACACATAACGCTCTATTCAAATGACACAATTGATGAAGAAAGTGGATGATATGATTACTGTTATAGGTCAATTCAAACAAAAAGCGATTGTAGATAAACACCAAGTATGAGGTCTTGGACCTGGAAAGGAAGAAGAAGTTCAAGCCATGAACAACTATAATCCCAGACCAAGGAATGATCCATATTCCAATACTTACAACCCAGGTTGGAGAAATCATCCCAATTTTTTATGGTCAAACAATGATCAGAGTACTGGAAATCAATAGGGCAACAACAATAGCAACCAAAGGCAGCTGAACACTAGTGCTTAACAAAATTCTGAATCACAACTCAAGAAGCCTTCAGTAAAAGATGTGCTCCAGCAAATGAAGCAGCAAATGGGGCAGCAATTGGAGCAGCAAAGATAGCAAATGGAGCAGAATATGAAGTGATACTCCGCTCTTTCCATCGTTAAGAAATCGCGAGGATCAAAAGACTATTTCATTTAAAAAGGGGTTTCCTACGCAATGTGCTCTAAACTAGCAAAAGACTAGTAAAGCGGCAAGCGAGGGTATCATTCCGCAGGGAGGTGTGATTCGTCAACCATTTCAAGTTCTAGTGTTTACTGTAAGCATGTAAATAGAATGTGGAAAGGTGAGAATGGTGTGTGTGAAGTGTATGTACAATGTGTGTGTGTGTGTGTGTGTGTGTGTGTGTGTGTGTGTGTGTGTGTGTGTGTGTGTGTGTGTGTGTGTGTGTGTGTGTGTGTGTGTGTGTGTGTGTGCGTGTGTTTAGAGAATAGAAAAGAAAATAAATAAAACAAAGAAAATATAGAAGGGTGAGAATGGTGTTTAAAATGATAAATAAAATGGTGGATATGAGAGATGCATGAAAATGGTCACACAAGGTTCAACAAGTTTACCATATATAAGTGCACAAATAGTTGGTTGTTAGGCATTAAGCACATCCAATTTTAGTTAAGGGTTCGTTTTTGCCTCAATTCGATTTATACCCATTCATAGTGTTTACTGTAAGCATGTAAATAGAATGTGGAAAGGTAAGAATGGTGTGTGTGTGCGTGTGTGTGTGTGTGTGTGTGTGTGTGTGTGTGTGTGTGTGTGTGTGTGTGTGTGTGTGTGTGTGTGTGTGTGTGTGTGTGTGTGCGTGCGTGTGTGTGTGTGCGTGTGTGTGTTTAGAGAATAGAAAAGAAAATAAATAAAACAAAGAAAATATAGAAGGGTGAGAATGGTGTTTAAAATGATAAATAAAATGGTGGATAGGAGAGATGCATGAAAATGGTCACACAAGGTTCAACAAGTTTACCATACATAAGTGCACAAATAGTTGGTTGTTAGGCATTAAGCACATCCAATTTTAGTTAAGGGTTCGTTTTTGCCTCAATTCGATTTATACCCATTCATAGAGCTAACGGTTGAAGAGTGCGTTGAGAGCCTCTCAAACACGAAACCGCAACCAACATTTGTGAACATATTCTACAAACCGATGCTAAATTGAGTCCAAATATTAACACGGTAATGTAAAATGGCAACGTTAGGTACAATGAATGTGGAAAGAGTGATTGTTTCTCTAACCATAACTCACTTAGAGTCCCTAGCGTGAGAAATAGCCTAAGACCATAATTGTAACTCTAACCATGACTCACCTAGAGTCCCTAGAGTGAGAAATAACTAAAGTCCAATTGTTAACAAGAACAATAAACCAAACCCTTCTAATATGGCAATTTATCGGTTCACCCACTCTTCATAGCTAATTAGCCAAGACTATGCCTGAATAATCCCTCCAAAGACACAATCCTAACTCTAAGTCACTCAAACACATTCATACAAGTTAATTTTGACCTTCTATCAACATGCAAACACAAAATGGGATATTGGATTACAACTACTCCTAATTTACATTAGTCTACTCCTAATCTCATCCATGAATACATATTAATTTCCAATCTCCACACACAAGCATTTCAAGATAGAGATATATTCAATAAAAGCAAGAGTGAATCAAAACACAAATTAGATATAAAAACAACCAATACATATATTGAGCACAAATTAGGTTTACAAATATTACTAAGTAGGGATTACACATTCAAGAAAACAAGACATATAAAGATATGAGAACATAGAGATACAACCTTTGAAGAAAACCTCATCCAAGAGCTCCTCCTTGCTTGATCCGAAATTGGTCAAAAGACCCTCCTTTCTCCTTACAATCTACTCCTAAATCGGTGGATGATGGCTAGAAAGTGAAATGGGGAGCATCCATGGAGGAAAAACCTTCATGGATGCTCTTGGAAGCTCCTCTCTCTCTTTTTAGGTAAAGAAGATGAAGAAGGAAATGTGTGGGGTGTGTATTCTGTGGAGAGAAAATGCAAAATAGTGTTCATATAGTGTTGGAAGGTTAGAGCTAAAAGCTGGGTGAAAGGACAAGATTGCCCCTCACATTTCGCCCAAAATCGGGTTGACGCTAGGTGATCGGCGTTTGAAATCGACGGTCAGGCCGTCGTTCCAAACCGCTGAATTGGAATGATGCTCACTGTCTTGAATCGACGGTTGAATTATGACCGCCGATCTTGCCTGCCGAATGCTTCTGGACTTCACTGATGTTGATTGGCGGTTTCAAATCGGCGATCAGGCCGCCGATTGCAACCGTCGAATTATGATTTTCTGGACTTCGTTCGTAAGCTGCTGGAATACGCAGAAGGGCTTATGCACATGGTTTTGGTGTTGCGTTCTACCTCGGCAACGGATCAACCGTGGAGACATCTGGATTCGCTTGCCCACGACTGGGTTTAGATCGCGTTGCGGTTTGTGTCAACGGTGAGTTGTGGCACTCTGAATATTTCCATTTTCTTCCGTTTTTTTGGTTCATTTTGCCTCCCAAACCACTCTTTAGGCTCAAATACCATTGGTAGGGAATATAGACCTACACAAGGCTCAAACAAAACATTATATACAAAAATATGCTCGAAAACGAGATAAACAATCGGAATTGGGGTACCTCAAATAGGTATAAAATAGTCCGATCAAATACCCCTAAACCTATCGTTTGCTCGTCCTCGAGCAAAATAAAGAGAACAAAAATACAAATAACAAAATAAAAATAAAAACAGTAGATAAAAACAAACAAAAGATAAAAACTAAACTAGTCCACTTCCGTAGGAAACACGATGGACACTTAGCACGTGCCACAAGCCTTTTAAACCACTAGGCGGTCTTAGATGGAGGAGTTACAGTCTCTTGAGGGTTTATAGCTATGACACCCACAAACATATACTCTGCAATAAAAGTTGAGATGCAATCCACACATACCGAGCAAAGACAACACATGCATGCTAGAATCTCAAATTATACCAATCAATAAACGTGCATCACGCAATGCAAGTATGCCAATACTTAGGATGCTTTTGGTTTACAAAACAACTAAATTCATGCCTAGGATAAAATTCGCCTCAACTCTAATCCTCACCAGATTTCAATCATATTTTCACTTAGAACTTAGGCGCACTCTCTAGCACACATATGTGATTTGGAGTTTAGATATATGGAATCAAATATATCACATATGAGTATTTTTCAATGACGCACATTTTCTGAAAATGGATCTCATGAAAGGAATTGAAATGCCATGAACATGGAAAGACATGCATTGACTTGCATTCCCAAGATAGACTTCCTAAGAGATCAAATAGGCTTTCCCTAATTGTATTGTGGCCAAGAGTGATTTTTGATGGTGGATAGGATGGAGGATATGCTAGGAATGGGTAGATAAAGGTACTAACCATGCCAAGGTGTTTACACATTATAATTACAACAATTTAAGCGTCTAGGCAATAAACTTTACATTGAACATGTGTGCTAACATTTGTACCCTTAATTTGAAGTAACTTTTGCACTCAATGAGCTTGAAGGCTTAAGTGTTTATATTGTACACTTTTTCTTTTTAAAGTCTTTGCCTTGCACAATTTACATATATTTGCCTAAGTACACGCTTTACACATTTTAGCACTAGCTTCTCCTAAGCGATTACACCTTAACATGATCAATAACTAAGGGATATGGTTAAGTGTTTGGGTTATGTAGGTGTATGGATAGGTTTATTGCTTGGCCTCAATTCAACCGATGTAAGCACATATCTAGGGACAAGTGTTTAGGCAATTTTAGTAGTTATGCGCACACTCAAACCCAAAATCATTTATAAAAGTCCATCTACCAAGGGAATACTAGTCTCAACAAGCAGTCCACATGAGTGTTCTATGGCAATCAATGCAAAATTGATGTACAATGAGATCACAATGAAGAAAAAGAAATCGAAGAGTGTATAAGAGTAGAAACAAAACCCACAACTTTCGTTATTTAGGCACAGTGTAGCTCACGGGTAGTCTCCATAATTTTCCTAGGCTAAACAAGCATAGAAGTCTCATCCACCTCAACATCAAAAGATTGGCACTGTACAAGCAAATTTAAATGATGCACGTAGCTACAAGCATACATGATTGTTAGGATTATGCTCAATAGCAAGAGTGTAATGTTGTAATTAACAATCTTTTTCATATTAATAAAGTGATTTCTGGTTTAACAAATCGTATAGCATTTATAGTTTGTATTATAATTGTCAAAGTAAATAATCATAAGGTCTAAAGACTATGGGAAAAGAAGAATTGTTCGTACATCTGGATATGTATGTGGTAGACACAATTCTTTAGTTAGTCTTGAATATTGTTCACAACTTAAGTTAAAGGCTGGGCACCTTTATCTTGTTAAAGTTGTAGAATTCTTTTGCTAGCATTTGAGTGGGATCAAATGAGATATGATGAGTCTAAAATCATCGGAGTGTCTTCGAGCAAAAGGATCTAGTGCACTGGGTGCATTGAACTGGATCACAATGAAAAGCTTTATCTAGAACCGTCAATAGATAATAGTCTTTTCATTATCAGGACAATCGGAGAGTCTATCTTAATCCTGAGATAAATGATGGACTTATGGTTGCAAGTGATATCATTTGAGTTATCAATGAGTACGATTATATCGCATAGTCTATCCTCGATAGTTTGGTGATATTCATTTGTTAATCGATAGAGGACTTCATTTATAGATATGGACATCGTGGCTCCATTTAATTAAATGAGAGTATAATATCATCATATGGATGTTTTGAGGTAATTGGATATTAAATCTCAACGTTGAGTTTTCAATAGTGTCTATTGAAAACATGGCTTCTGGACAAGTCAAAATATCCAAGTTCAAAACGTGGTCATATGAGTAAATATGGTAACTTGGAGAGTTATAGGCGGTCTATGAACTCTTGGCGATTACTGATATTAATCACGAGGATACACTATCTCCAATATGATTGTCTAGGGTATGAATGAGGAGCATCTTCCTTTTCTATCTTTATTTAAGAGTTCAGTTTTAGCTCTTTAGTGGAATGAGTTAAAATTAATGGATCGGACCTAAGTGAATCATTTGTTGATTGTGATTAGGTTATGTCTATTGAAGCTTAAATTTAGATGGCCCGCCAAGATCCCCAATCCACACGGACTTGCATGGATCACTTGATATATTCTACCGGACCAATTTAAGGGTCCATCTAGAATTGCATTTAATATATTAAGAATATAATTTGCACATTATTTAAGTAATGGGCTGCTCAATTATATTAATATATTAATGAAAGACATGTGGGCTTGTTTCTTTTAGTAAGAATGGGTCTGGTTCACATGTGGGCTTTTTTATTTAAAGTCCAATGGATTAAATGAAATAGGAAAATAATATTAGGCCCATCTTATATATAAGTGGGGCGGCTAGGTTAAGGTTTTGACCTAAAAATATTATTTTGTTTCATTTGTTTTAATTAAATAAGAATTAATTGATTTATTGATTAATTGTTTAATTAAAGAAACAAATCTTTCCTAAAAGTAAAAGACTTGTTTGATAAGTAAATAAATAAATTAGTATTATTTATTTAATCAAATAAGGAGTCTTTTTTTAGTCAAATAAAAGAATAAAAATAAAAGAGTTGGATTAGGGTTTGAAGTTTATAAAGTTAAAAAGAATTAGGGTTGAATTTCAGTCACCCTATATAAGTGACATGATGAAATTCGGCCAACCCTAATTAGATACTACATAGAATTCGGCAACCCTAAAGGAAAAAGAAGAAAAATTCGGCCAACCTATATATATGTTCTTATAGGGTTCGGCCACATCAATCAATTGGTGCTTGAGTTTTTATTTTCTTTCTTCTTCTTCTTAATTCTAAGAGAGTTTTTATTCTAGAGAGACAAAAAGGAGTGAAAAATTATTCTTTGATAGTATACAATTGCTTAAACATCAATAAGCTTGTGTATACGATATCGATCTAGGTTCACGCGAGTTTCAATCATAAGATTGTGAACTCAAAAGTGACCGGAATAATTTTGACATTCTTTTGATTGTTTTGTGACTAACAAAGAAAAGAAAGTATTTGTTTGGTCCATTCACAGGTTTGCAATTCAAAGGAAAGGGAGACCACGCTCCTAGGTGATCCACGTTCGTGCTCGGATTGAAGGTCTTGCGGATTACCATCGACGTAAGTCAATCGGATCACGCGACAAGAGGTAATTTACTTTTGTTGATATATATGCATGTTTATTGATTAAAAGGGTTTAAGGTTCATAAAGGAAAAATTTTAAAAGTCACTAAATCGTCTTTAGTATCGCTTCCGCTGCGTGTAACACTTTTATTTTTCCCTACAATGATATGTCTCTACCGGCATACAAAGAAAAACAACTCAACAAAATGGACTCATTTCCAAGAAATTTTAAAATTGATCGTTTTGTGCAGAGATTTGAAAATTTTCTATACGTAACAAAAATAAAAAATAAAAATAGACAACGAAGGTGTCCACACCCCCAAACCTAAACTCAACATTGTCCTCAATGTTGCTCAAATCATAAAATATGGACAACGTTTAGTAAGATTCCGAGATAAGAACAAAAAACAAGAAGCTAACAACAAAACACAACAAATCCTAAGATCTAAGGACAATACAAATCCACTCTTAGATCTAAACAAAAATAAAAATTACAAACACTACAAGCATAGCATTATAGACATTAAGCTCATAGGCAATTTATGCCCAAATCAACAACTAATCCACAAGCACTCCATTTAAGTTCAAAATTTAGAGGATACCTCTTGTGGCTGTGTCCAACGCGTCCGTTGTGGTGCTGCCGTTTCACTTAGGGAGTTGTCTTGGAACGATAAGTACACCATATGGTTTTCTTGAGTTGTGTGGTCCATTCGACCTAAAATTTTCTTTCCTTGCATAATCATAACTCAAATAACATTAAATGCATTTGCTATAAAAAAATGAAAATAAGAAAAAGAAAAATCCTAAACACATACATATATATCCGCAAAGCAAATAAATGTAAAAATTCACAGAACCTAAACTAACACATGAAACAATCAACGAATATGCCTCCCCGGTAGAAGCACCATTTTGATACTCCGCTCCTTCCATCGTTAAGAAATCGCAAAGATCAAAAGATTATTTCATTTAAAAAGGGGTTTCCTACGCAATGTGCTCTAAACTAGCAAAATACTAGTAAAACGGCAAGTGAGGGTATTGTTTCGTAGGGAGGTGTGATTTGTCAACAATTTCAAGTTTTAGTGTTTATTGTAAGCATGTAAATAGAATGCGGAAAGGTGAGAATGGTGTGTGTGAAGTGTATGTACAATGCGGTGTGTGTGTGTGTGTGTGTGTGTGTGTGTGGAGAATGGAAATGAAAATAAATAAAAACAAAGAGAATATGGAAGGGTGAGAATGATGTTTAAAGTGATAAATAAGGAGAGATGCATGAAAATGGTCACACAAGGTTCAACAAGTTCACCATACATAAGTGCACAAATAGTTGGTTATTAGGCATTAATCACATCCAATTTTAGTTAAAGGTTCGTTTTTGCCTCAATTCGATTTATACCCATTCATAGAGCTAACGATTGAAGAGTGTGTTGAGAGCCTCTCAAACACGAAACCGCAACTAACATTTGTGAACACATTTTACAAACCGATGCTAAATTGAGTCCCAATATTAACACGGTAATGTAAGGCAACGTTAGGTACAATGAATGTGGAAAAAGTGATTGTTTCTCTAACCATAACTCACCTAGAGTCCCTAGCGTGAGAAATAGCCTAAGACCATAATTGTAACTCTAACCATGACTCACCTAGAGTCCCTAGAGTGAGAAATAACTAAAGTCCAATTGTTAACAAGAACAATGAACCAAACCCTTCTAATATGGCAATTTATCGGTTCACCCACTCTTCATAGCTAATTAGCCAAGACTATGCCCAGAAAGTCCCTCCAAAGGCACAATTCTAACTCTAAGTCACTCAAACCTATTCATACAAGTTAATTTTGACCTTCTATCAACATACAAACTCAAAATGGGATATTTGATTACAACTACTCCTAATTTACATTAGTCTACTCCTAATCTCATCCATGAATACATATTAATTTCCAATCTCCATACACAAGCATTTCAAGATAGAGATATATTCAATAAAAGCAAGAGTGAATCAAAACACAAATTAGATATAAAAACAACCAATACATATATTGAGCATAAAATTAGGTTTACAAATATTCCCAAGTGGGGATTACACATTCAAGAAAACAAGACATACAAAGAGATGAGAAAATAGAGATACAACCCTTGAAGAAAACCTCCTTCAAGAGCTCCTCCTTGCTTGATCCGAAATTGGTCAAAAGACCCTCCTTTCTCTTTACAATCTACTCCTAAATGGGTGGATGATGGGTAGAAGGTGAAATGGGGAGCATCAATGGAGGAAAAACCTCCATAGATGCCCTTGAAAGCTCTTCTCTCTCTTTTAGGTGAAGAAGATGAATAAGGAAATGTGTGGGGTGTGTATTCTATGGAGAGAAGAGGCAAAATGGTGTTTATATAGTGTTGGGAGGTTAGGGTTAAAAGCTGGGTGAAAGGACAAGATTTCTCTTCACATTTCTCCCAAAATCGGGCTGAGGCTGGGTGATTGGCGGTTGAAATCGGCGGTCAGGTTGCCGTTCCAAATCGCTGAATTGGAATGATGCTCGCTGTCTTGAATCGGCGGTTGAATTATGACCGCCGATCTTGCCCGCCGAATGCTTTTGGACTTTACTGATGTTGATTGGTGATCAGGCCGCCAATTGCAAACGTCGAATTATTGATTTTTTGGACTTCGTCCGTAAGCTGCTGGAATACACAGAGGGGGCTTATGCATATGGTCTTGGTGTTGCATTTTAGCTCGGCAACGAATCAACCGTGGAGACATCTGGAATCGCTTGGCCACGACTAGGTTTAGATCGCGTTGTGGTTTGTGTCAACGGTGAGGTGTGGCACTCTGAATATTTCCATTTTCTTCCTTTTTTTGGCTCATTTTGCCTCTCAAACCACTCTTTAAGCTCAAATACCATTGTTAGGGAATATAGACCTACACAAGGCTCAAACAAAACGTTATATACAAAAATATGCTCGAAAACGAGACAAACGATCGGAATTGGGGGACCTCAAATAGGTATAAAATAGTCTGATCATGATTCAAACTCAACAAAGTAATGAGGTACAATTTCAGAATCTTCATGCTTCAATGAAGAAGACAGAAACTCAAGTTGGGCAATTAGCCGAGGCTAATCAAAGAATGGAACATGGAAAATTTCCAAGTTACACAGAACAAGCATAGGCTATAAAATTTTTTCAGAATGGTAAGATACTAACTGATGATAGACATGTTGAACTTTCTAATAAATCTGTTAATGTTTCAGATCCTTCCAAAGAGAACATCATACCCTAAGAGGAATAGATAGTAGTGGAAAAGTTCAAAGTTTCACCACTACTACACAAGTCACCCAATCCATATGTTCCTCCAGTTCCATTCCCAAGGAGACTGCAAAAGAGCAAGTTAGAGAAATCAGACAAAGACATATATGACATTCTCTCAAAAGTCAATGTCAACTTGCTTTTACTTGAGATGATTCAGAAGATGCCAACATATGCCAAATTTTTCAACAGTCTTCATACCTACAAAACAAGATTTGTGGAAAATCATCAAGAGTTCATGACCGATAGTGCTAATGTAGTCCTTCAAAAGTCATTGCCTCTAAAATTACAAGACCTAGGTAGTTTTTGCATTAACATTACTATTGAAGGTACAATTTTAAAAAGAGTCATGTTAAATATGGGAGCCAGTATTAATTTAATGCCTTCCACTATTTATGAGCAACTGGGGTTGAATGACCTGAAGAAAACAACTATGTTGCTTTTGTTGGCCGATGGTTCTGTCAAATACCCTATGGGTTATGTTGAAGACGTGCTAGTACAGGTAGATAATCTCATCATTCCTGCTGATTTTGTAGTACTAGACATGGATGAAAGAGCGAATGATAGAGATTGCAAGCCTATTTTATTAGGAAGACCTTTTATAGAAACTACAAAGACTTTTATAGATGTCCAGAATGGAAAGCTAAAGATGACTGTGTTAGATGAAACTGTAGAATTTAAAGTCTTTGAATCTTTTAAATTCCCTGAAGTAGCAGATGATTGTTATTCAGCTGAGTGTAGTTTAATTGAAGTGGTGAATTCAGCAGTGCAAGATGAATTGTTAGAAGGAATATCCAAAGAACCGCTAGATTGGGTTTGTGATGTATTTAAAAATGATGAAGAACTACAACAAGTTAAAGTTTTAGAAGAAGGTTCTGATATTGAGGAAGTAAGTGCGGAAATAGAAGATGAGATCTGCAAGTCATTAATCTCATCTATGAGCTCTCCCCCTGCTTTAGAGCTAAAACAACTTCCTTATAACCTTAAGTATGCCTTTCTAGGGGTGAATGACACTCTTCTAGTGATTATAGCCTATAACCTAGAGGCAGAAAAAGAAAAGAGACTATTAAAGGTACTCTAAGAACATAAGGCCGTTATTGGATTAACTATAGTAGATATTAAGGGAATAAGCCATACCATTTGTAAGCACCACATTCTTTTAGAAGAAGGTATGAAGCCATCTAGAGAGCCTCAACGAAGATTTAACCCGAACTTGAAAGAGGTCATGAAGGAAGAGGTCCTAAAGCTACTTAAGGTGGGTATTATATACCTTATATCTGACAGTAAATGGGTGAGTCCGGTCCATGTTGTGCCAAAGAAGTCTATGATCATGGTGGTAGCTAATGAAAACAATAAGTTGATTCCTACAAGGAAGACAACAGGATGGAGAGTGTGTATAGATTACCGCAAGCTCAACACGACAACTAAAAAGAATCACTTCCCTTTGCCATTCATTGATCAGATACTCAAGCGTTTAGTAGGACATGCTTATTATTGCTTCTTGGATGGATTTTCAGGATACAATCAAATTGACATAGGTCTAGAAGACCAAGAGAAGACAACGTTCACATGCCCTTTCAGAACCTTTGCTTACCGAAGAATGCCTTTTGGGCTATGCAACGCCCTTGCCACCTTCTAGAGATGCATGATGTCAATCTTCTCAGACATATTAGAGCTAGAGCGGTACATTGAGGTATTTATGGATGATTTTTCTATTTTGGGTAATTCTTTTGACCACTGCCTTGATAACTTAACTAATGTTTTGAAAAGATGCACTGAGAACAATTTAACTCTTAGTTGGGAGAAAAGCTACTTTATGGTGAAATCTGGAATAGAGCTAAACATGTGATATTTGATAAAGGCATAAAAGTAGATAGGGCTAAAACTGAAGTAATTGATAAACTTCCACCTCCAACTTCGGTGAAAGGTGTAAGAAGTTTTCTCAGTCATGCAGGTTTTTATAAGCGCTTTATAAAAGATTTTTCAAAAATCAGTCGTCCCCTATGTAACCTTTTAACCAAGGAATCTACATTTGTTTTTGATAATGAATGTTTTCATGCTTTTGAATCTTTAAAAGATAAACTGACATCTACTCCTGTAATCATGCCTCCTGATTGGTCTCTTCCATTTGAATTAATATGTGATGCATCAGACTATGCCGTAAGCGCTGTTTTAGGACAGCGAGTAGAAAAAGTTCCACATGTTATTTACTACAATAGTCGCACTTTGAATGATACACAATTGAATTACTCCACTACAGAAAAAAAAATTACTTGCTGTTGTTAGTGCCTTAGAAAAATTTTGTCAATATTTAACTAGATCCAAAGTCATTGTTTATTCTGATTATGCTGCTTTAAAATATTTACAACGAAACCAAGATTACTTCGGTGGATCCTTTTGTTGCAAGAGTTTGATTTGGAAATCAGGGATAAGAAGGGCACCGAGAATGTGGTAGCTGATCACCTTTCTCGATTAGTAGAGGATGAGAATGTGGAAGGGAATACTAAGTTTCTGCCAATCAATGATAATTTTCCTGATGAACAGCTAATGGCGGTGAGAGATAAAAATCCATGGTTTGTAGACATTGTGAATTATCTCGCAAATGGTATCATACCAGCTGACCTGCAGTCACAAGCAAAAAGAAGATTCATCTCTATCACCAGGTAATACTTTTGGGACGAGTCATACCTGTTCAAATATGGCATTGATCAGATTATTCGAAGATGCGTCCCTAAAGAAGAGTAGCAAGATGTGCTAAAATTATGCCACAACCTTAGTTGTGGAGGGCACTTTAGTGCCAAGAAAACTGCTCTGAAAGTTCTTCAATCAGGTTTCTTCTGGATCTCTTTATTTAAGGATGCTTATACATTCTGTATTTCTTGTGACAGGTGCTAGAGGACTGGGAACATTGGTAAAAGGGATGAGATGCCTCTTTCCAGCTAATTGGTAGTAGAGATATTTGATGTGTGGGGAATAGATTTCATGGGACCCTTCCCATCCTCACACGGGTTCAACTACATCTTGGTTGCAGTAGACTATGTTTCAAAGTGGATCGAAGCAATCACAACCAAGACAAATGACAGCCAAATGGTGGTGAAGTTTGTAAAGGAGAACATATTCACAAGATTCGGAACACCTCGTGCTATCATCAGTGATGGTGGAAGCCATTTTTGTAACAAGGTTTTTGCCTCGTTAATGAAGAAGTATAATGTCAAACACATAGTGGCAACCCCATACCATCCTCAGACATCAGGACGGGTTGAAGTGAGCAATAGACAGATTAAACAGATACTAGAGAAGACTGTGCAACCAAATCGAAAGGATTGGTCTACAAAGCTTAATGATGCACTATGGGCATACAGAACTGCATACAAGACCCTGATAGGCATAAGCCCTTATGGGATAGTCTTTGGCAAAGCATGTCATCTGCCAATTGAGTTGGAACACAATGCCTATTGAGCTCAGAAGAACCTGAATTTCAATTTAGATAAAGCAGGGGAGGAAAGAAGTTTGCAATTGAGTGAGCTCGAGGAGCTTCGGAATAATGCTTATGAGAATGCAAAGATATACAAGGAAAGGACAAAGAAATTGCATGACAACAATATTCATTTCAAAGAGTTTCGTCCAGGGATGCTTGTGCTGTTATACCTGTCACGATTGAAATTATTTCCTAGAAAATTGAAGTCAAAATGGACTGGTCCATATGAAGTAACATAGGTTTTTCCGTATGGTGCTATAGAAATTACAAATCGAGCCAGCGGGGGAGTATTTAAAGTGAATGGGCATAGACCGAAGCCCTATCTTAGAGGTTATCCTACGGAGTCTACCTTGAAGTGGATCCGTTTCTGTGAGCCGTAAGGCTTATGTGCGTCTTGCCTAGACGTTAAATAAAGTGCTTGGTAGGAGGCAATCCACCCAGGTATTTTCTTTCTCCCCTTTTTTTTTTGTCAAGTCATAATTTAGTGTTCCCCTTACTTGAATTTAGGTTTGGGGATTGGTAAAAAAAAAAAAAAAAATTAAAAAAAAAACGGATATTGGTAGTTGAGCGCCGAACACACCGCTCCCTAGACACATGTCTGGGAGGCGGTAAATCATGAGAAAAACGGCTGGAGCTGAGCGCCGTGGAGACCGCCCCCCTAGAAACATGTCTAGGAGACAGTAAGTGTTGAAAGTGCATAAGTGAAACGGTGTGTTTCAACGGTGCAGGTTTGTAAATTCATGAATTACAGCCGCCCAAATCGCTGCCTATGCAACGTGTCTAGCCGGCGGTAGGGCAAAATTTCTGACCCTATTTAAAGGGACCTAATGCGCAGAGGTTGGACTCAATTCTCCAAACCGCTGCGTGCCTTTCTCTTCTCCCTCTCCCCTTCTTCCTTTTCTTCTCCTTCAACCTCCATTGTTACCCACTCTTCTTACCCAAGACCAAGGCATGTCTTTTCTCTCACTCTCTTCTTGATTTTAATACTTTATTCAATCAAGTTATGCTCAAAATGATTTACATTGTGATTTAGAGATGATTGCTCGATTAATTGCTCGGATTGTTGAAGAATCACAATATAAATCACAATGATGATTTACATTGTGATTTAGAGATTATTCAATCAACATTGATTGCTCGGTTGCCAACTCGGATTGTTGAAGAAGAATTTTTGGACACTTGAGAGATATATTAACCTTTTGCTTGCCCGTGTGAAAGAATTCTGGAACTCTAGAAGCATATGCAATTAGTTTATTATAATTACAAAGAAATCTTCAAGTCTAGTGTGATCCAAATGTTGTAGAATCGATTTTCTCGAATTTTATTGTTATCTATAGCAATCTCTTTATTTATGTAATATAATGGGGGTTCAGTTTACTACTGAATTTTGTGGGCTCCTGGACAGTTCAAAATTTTCTGTAAGATTTGTGGCTAATTCCAAAAAAAATAAAAAAATTATGATTTAGAGATGATTTAGAGAAATTTAGTGCTCCAAATTCGAATTCCATGCTTTCTTAACCATTGGGCTTAAATTGAATTGACTTATTGGGTGTTTATTAATCATATGTTTGGTTGGATTTTGACTTGGTATATGTAGAATTTGAATTCAAGTGCTAAATGGGAAAGTGGATGTTTTGCTTAGATAAATTGATGCCATGAACTATTGGCACTACTAAGTTATGCTTAAGAAAGTAAGATGAACTATGAATTTCATTTAACTTAGTTGTGCTTGGGAAATTTTGGCATAAATGGCATGGATTGTGTGATGTTGGTGCGAATTTTGAAACAAAGTGCTGTCAAATTTTTGCGAAAAATCTAGTGAGTTTATCATGGTTTGTTTTTGTGCAAATGGCAAAAACTCATATAGGAAAGCGTCATCGGGTTAGTTCAGTCGATAAAGGAAAAAAGCAGGTAGTACCGAGGCAGGCGCAGCATAAGGATTTCAAGGATCGTTTTAGCAAGTTCCTAGGACTGGCTTGGATTGTGGAGAGAGGCATTAATGTCTCTAGCCTGCTACAGACACATATTCCAACGTCGTTGGGGTAGGTACGTCGCACGGTCGCCAAGACCAAATAGGAGAATTGTGGCAAAATATTATACCAATGTCGTAGCAGATAGGTTCCGAGCTGGGGGCCCAGTTTCAGTTCAAGGTGTTGAGGTTCATACTACCCCGGAGGCCATAAACCAGTTCTTTGACACTCCAGAGGTTATTATCGATGTCAGGGCTGGAATAGAGTTCATTGAGGAGATTAACCAGTGTAGAGGGAGATTAGCTATAGTCCTTGGATCGGATGGGCTAGACCAATGGGATAATATAGTGAGGTTATTCCATTGAGATACACATGTAGATGTTGCTTTCTGGAACCTTTTCCTAACGCACTTACTATTGCCATCTCAGCACCATTTAGAGATTTTTTTTGACCAGGCACGTGTGTTACATCGCTTGAAGATAGGTGATGCAATCAACATTGGTCCCGTGATTTTCAATGCCATCCTTGATGTCGTTTTGCACGATGACAAATCCATGGTGTTTTCGTGTTTGATCACGGCTTTTTGTTAACAGGCCAATATCGATGTGAGTGTTGGATTAGAGCCCGTTGAGCCGTTTATAGTAAACAAAACTACATGGAACCAGCAGTTAGTCCTTCGGGGTTTGGAGCCCCTTGGTAGATATATGACCAAAAGACGTCACAGGGAAGAGCAAGCAACACAGCTACAAGATCAGCCTATAAGGGAAACGGCACCAGATGCCACTCAGCTAGATGCTGCCCAGCCAAGAGCTGACCCATTTGGTACTCTTTTGCAAGCTATGCAGAATCGGATAGATTTACGTTTCGGAGAGTTAGAGGAGCGGTTGAACACTCATTTTGACATTGTCGAGACGAACATTGAGGAGCTACGCTCGTTGATGGCTAGCCGGTTTTCTGTAACTAGTGGCAGTGGTGCACCATTCTAGACCTCGTTTCCTGAGCCGTACTATGGGGTCGGTGGGTCCGATTTCTAGTCGAGAGTTCAATCAGCGCACTCCGTTGATGAACATTGATGATGAAGAATCGGTGCAGGACGACCAGAGAGACTTCGACCAGAACACAAAGATCCTTTATCTTTCCGATGAGAGCAGAGTAGATTAGCAGGATATGATTTTCTTTTTCGTTTTGAACTTTTATTTTCATTTGTTTTCTTTTCTTGTCAGATATTTCTATTGTTTCTTTGATTATTGTAGATTTCTTTCTAGTTTTTGTTTAGTGTATCTCTCACCTTTTTTCTTTTCTTGATTGTCAACATTGAGGGCAATGTCGAGTTTAGGTTTGGGGGTGAGACGTTTGAGTTTTGAGTCAAGTTTTTAGTTGTTTTTAGAGTCTGTCGTTCTTACTTGGACCTTGATGAGATGCTTTGATATGTGCCTTAGAAATGATGTGCTTTAATCACTGGGTTTAAACTAACATTTTGTCGCTTAGAGTATTGGATTGCAATTTTCAAAATTTATGACATGCTCTTGATGTGATAGTGGATAAGATGCTTAGTTGGATAGTCATGATTAATAGTGGAGACTGCCCTTGTGAGTTCACTAAGCCAAAAAGTGTACATAAATTACATATTATGAGGTATATTTTGTTTCTACTTCTTTAAACACTCAGTAGGTTCTTTGCAGTATATTTGATCTCTATAGGTTGCACATTGAGCATTATAGAACATACATCATAAAAGATTGCACTTGATGATTTTTGATCTTGAGTAAGATGAGCCAGTAGAAGTAATGTTAGAATATGTGTGTTTGAACTACATAAAAGGCCTTAAATATTTCCTACCTTATGTGTGTGCTTCATAGCCCTGTTTGAAGCAAAACACTGTATAGCCTTTTTCTTTCTTCACCACATTAACTGTAACCCAAGTAAGCCTATAATTTTGCCATACCATATAGCTTGGGATCATGCTTTGAGAATGTGAAGGAAATACAATAGTTCTGCACGTGAAGGGGCAGAAATTAATCTGAGACCGATAAGGAGCTTCATTCAATCCAAAAATGTTGTCTGAATTTAGCAAAGTGTTGTAAATCTCTGATTCTCAAATCAAATGACAAAAAAAACAACTTTTGCCACCAAAATGAATGGTGAGTAATGAGAATCAGAGAAAGGATTTTAAAGAATACAATAAGTCAATACCTTTGATTTGTTGTACCTACTCTCAAAGGAGTTAGTAAGAAAGGATGGAGAAATACGAGACTTGAACCGATGGTGAGTGGTATTGTTCCACTTATAATGGAAGTCAAGGAAGACCTAAGAGTTTGCACAAAGCCATAAAGGTAATTTAAGACTCTCATTGGATGATCCTAGGTTTTTGAATTCCAATTACCGGTTCTTTCCTAAACCTTTACCTAATAGCCCCATTACAACCTTATGAAATGTCTAACTGATCTGCTGGTTATCCTTGCTAGGAAAGTAGAAATGCATCATTTGTTTATCTTGTTCATAATGTTCGCTTCTTTTCATGAGATCTTTTGACATACAAATCAAACTTTCTTTCAATGATACATTCATATGCGATTATAATTTTGATTTCTTGTGCATAACTTTTTTCGTATATGCTTGATAAGTGAATTGCCTAGGTTCTGTGTGAAATATGAGCGATATCTTGTGAGAATTAGAGTTGAGGTGAATTACATCTATGGCGCTCGGCAAATATGTTTTTGATGCTTAAGTATCTTGAGTTTGGGCTTTTCAATAAAAATTGAGAAATACAGTCAGTTTTGCGACTAAATGTTAGTCTTTATTTATTGGCTTTTGCATGCATTGTTTTAGTATGGGCACGAATCGATTGCATCCCGAATGATTGGTTTTTGTGGGATATGTTTGTGGATGTCATAGCTGAGAACCCTCAGAAGATAAAACTCCTCCTACTAGGGACTCCTAGAGGTTTAAAGGCTTGTAGCATACACTCAATGCTATCGTGTTCCCTACGAAAGTGGGTTAGTTAGGATTTAGTTTTTCTTTTTAGTTGAGGTTTTTAGGTTTTGCTCGAGGACGAGCAAAAGATAGGTTTTGGGGTATTTGATCAGTCTAATTCTATTCTTATATTTTGCCATTTTTCCTATGTATTATGCTTGTCCTTTGAGTCCTTTTCGGTGGTTTGATGTGTTTGTTGAGCCTATGTAGGATGTTTTCCTTAGCAGTGCAGAGGAATCTATTTGCGAATGAATTAAAGTCAAAAAGTGTTGAAAAAGGGCAAAACTGTCTTTTCCCGTGGTTTAGGCAGCTGCCTAGACGCATGCTTCCCAAGTGGTTCAGCCAGCGATCGTCAGCAGAAGAATTTCCGCCGGCCAGGCACATGCCTCCCAAGCGGTCTAGCTGGCGTTCAAGTCTAGTAGTGCTTCAAGTGTTGGACCGTTGTGCATGCAACTTGTCCAGGCGGCGGTCTAAGGGGCGGTGATGCGCAATCCTATTTCTTTTAGGACTCTGATTGACCTATTTTGAAGAGGCCTATTTAAAGGCGCATATGTGAGACTCCAGAGGATGGCTTTTCGAACAAAAAAAACCCTGACTCAATTCTATCATCCATCTTTACATAGAGAGGATTTGAAGACGAAGAAGATTTCAACATTGAAGATTTGAAGAATTCATTGAAGGCCTCAATGGGTTTTATCTTTTCTATCTCTTATCTTTTAAATTCTATAATGTGTAACTAACTCCATATTCGGAGATCGATGTGAACCTATGTAATGCTCATGTTATGATTCAAACTCTATATCTTTATTAATCAATTCGGATTTAGATTTGTTCAATTCATTATGTCTTACTCTTGACTTGTATTAATCTAATGGAAATTAATTAATACTTTTCTAGGGTTTTGATAATTTATAAATTGAGATTGCGCTAGAGGAATTTAGGTTGTCTTAATTACTTTTCAATTGAATGAGTATGATTGTTCTCGACATAGGAATTAATGCAAGACAATTTTGGTTCAATAATTCTTGCGCGTAATGGGTTCTTGGTTATAGCTTACACCTTTGACGAGGGTGAGTTGTGATTAAGAACACGTGGTTAAATCTCGAGGAATTAAGGTAATACCATAATTAAGATGAGAATGAACTCTGAATCTAGATTAAACCTATTTAATGGAGTTAGTTGATGAACATTGAGTATTGCATATGGGGAGCATCGGTTACCTAGTTTTCCATCTCTTGATCACATTCACATAATCTTATTACATTGCTTTCTTAGTTTAATTTAGTTCTAAATCAATCAATCAATCAATCTCAAATCTCTTGGTTACTTTTAATTGCTTAGCTTTAATTAGGATTAGTTATAATTGATAAATCACTTTTCCTCGTGGGAACGATCCCTACTTGTTGCTGTACTTATCTCACGATTCGTGCACTTGCGAGTTAGGTTTTTATAACAGGATTTTACACATCAGTGCTTAGCCTTGTAAGAGGAATGAGGTCTATATTACCTTTATTGTGCAATGAAGCACATTCCTCCTTGAACAACACCAACTTGCATGAAATGTGGCCGAGTCTTTCTTTGAAGCTTCAAATCATCAATCCTAAGACCACTAATAAATACAAGAAAAACATCGCTTTGATATGGAATATATGTCAAGACAAACCAAAAATCTAACAACATATCATTCATTTGAGAAAAGAGGTTTACACATCCAACAGGATGTTGTGAGTATCGTAAAAGGGATTTAAGATCCTAACCTATAATGAAATTGGAAATAATATTTTATCTATTTCATTCACATCCAACATGATGCTGCGAGTATCATAAAAGAGATTTAATATCCTAACGTATAATGAAATTGGAAATAATATTTTATCCATTTCATACACATCCAACAGGATGATGTGAGTATCACATAAAATAATTTAAGATCCTAACGTATAATGAAACTGGATGTAATATTTAATCCATTTCATTCGTGTTTGATGCTCTTGGAGAGCAAAATTTAGAGTTGATGAAAAAAGGGAATTATGAGATCAGAAGTCTACTTGACAGTAGATGAACTTGATAAACATGTGAATGTGATGGGTGTTAGATCATTAGATCATCTGTTTTGGTATCACCAAACCCTTATCTAAGTTTGCTTCTGGGTTGATGGGTTTCAACCTAGACCCATCGCCCCTCGGGTCAATGTCACCTCGTCGGTGGGCTTCATCGATTTTTCGTACCATCCTAGTGCGTTTTACGGCGACAATCAAAGATCGTCAGTCATGGCCCACGATCTGGTCCAAATCGGTCACAAAGCTCGTTTTTGCTTTAGGCCACTTTTGGAAAATTCGATATTCTTGATGGATTGTTTTGCAATTATTTTAGGCCATTTTATAATTTTGACAAAATTTTGGATCAATATATAATTACCAAAACTTATTGGTCCAATTTGCAATTTTCAAAGAGTTTTGGAAATGATTTATAATTAATAAAAATTTTGAGGGGATTTCTGTAATTTTATAAAATCAGGGGCAGTTTTGTAGTTGCTCTTAAAAAAATAATTTTTTTTAAAAAGGAGGGGGAATTATTATCATTTCATATGAGATATAAAATGGCATTACACATAATGTCTATAAAATTTCTAAAAAGAAAAATATATGTCTTGCCGAAAGTGCAACGACTTATATAATTCTACGGAGTCAGAAATATTTTATATAATCGACTATGCTGAAAGCAAATGTTATTAATGTATTAGGTCTAACGGATCTGATAGAAAGCTCTGGAAGAGCCACGATATTGTTATCAAACAATACTAAATTATGTATCAATGATATTTAATATTATTCAAGAACAATATAAAGAAATATGCTTAGTTCTAGGGCATTTAAAGTTAACACCAAATCAAATCTAGAGGATCTGATGGATCTGATTAAAGGCTCTAGAAGAACTATAATCTTATTACCATATGGTATTTAATTATGTATCAATGATACTTTATATCATTTAAGCAGAACATAAATAAATCTGTTTAGATCAATGACATATAACTTTACTAATGTCAAATTGAGACCATGAACAATAAGAAATTAAGAATGTTGAATATCTGTGTGTGATTCTGGCCAGAAACTGACTATAGAAAACTATGAAATGACTAAATTCACTGTAATGGAAGAAATCTCAACGGAAATATAAGTATATTGAAATTTAGAAAATTCATGTACATGTCTATGAAATGACTATATCTATTGAAATGGAAGAAATTTCAACAAAGATATAAGTATATTGAAATTGAGAAAATTTCTATATGAGTCTATGAAATGACTAAATCCATTGAAATAGAAAGAAATCTCAATAGATATACAACTATATTGAAATTAAGAAAATTTCTATAAAGTCCATATAGTGACCAAATCCATTGAAATGGAAGAAATCTCAACAGAGATTCAAGTATATTGAAATTTTGAAAAATTTTATAAATCATATAAGAGAAATGTGGAATTATAAAAAAAACAATCATTTATGATGTATTTTTTTACACAGTAGCGCTACTGAAATTATAAACGATAATTATGATATTCTTAATATCAATAATTGTATACAAAATGTATGATTGGCCTAAGTGAAAAGAAGCAATTCAAGAAAAATTAACTTCATATGCCAAATATAAAGTAATTAAACCAATAGTACTCCAGACACCTGAAGATTTCAAACTAATTGGATGCTAATGGGTTTTTATACAGAAAACGTAATGAGAAAAAACGAGATCGTGAGATATGAGACACAACTCGTTGTACAAGGTTTCCCACAGAAAATTGGTATTCAATAGTGACGAATACAATTACATTTCGAATTTTTGATAAATTTGATTACATTTACAAGGCTTGAAATATGTCCTCTAGACATAGTAATCATTTATCAATATGGTTCACTCAATGCAAATATTTATAATCCCAGAAGGAGTTAAAATGCTAGAAGCATGTAAATCGAGATCTCGTAATCTGTATTTGATGAATATACAAAAATCATTATATAGATTAAAAACAATCTGGACGGATGTGGTATAACCGTCTCAGTGAATATTTGATAAAATAAGGGTATAATAATTATATTATATGCTCAAGTGTCTTCGCAAAGAAATCAGAATCTTAATTTACTATATTCATAACATATGTTGATGATATGAATTTAATTGGAGCTCCTGGAGAGCTCTTGAAAACTCTTGAATTTTTAGTAAATGAGTTTGAAAATGAAAGACATGGAAAAGGAAATATTGTCTCGATCTAAAGGTCGAGCATGGATCAAATGGAATGTTTGTCCATCAATCAGAATATGCTGAAAAGATTATGAAAAGATCTCATATGGATATTACTCTATAAAGCAAGTTTTTGCTTTTACTCCCATCCAATCATTTATGATGTTATTTCATGAAATGAAATGATTTAAACATCTGTATACCCCAGTTTAGCAATCTAGAAGATTGCTTTAAAAGAACTTTTATCAGGGGGAGCGTCCCATCAGGGGGAGCATATCAAATGAAGTGTATTAATCATATTGGGGAATATGTACATTGTACTCTTTCCTTTTCAATCATGTTTTTTGTCTCATTGGGTTTTCCAGATAAGGTTTTTAATGAGGCAATTCTCTAAGCACACCCAAAAATCATTTGATCCACAAAATCATCATAAATATTACATTGGTTCAATATATCATCTTTTAAATGTTATCTTGATCAAAAATATCATTATAAATATTGCTTTGATCTTGCTAATCATCGTATATATATATTTATATATATATATATATATATATATATATATTACTTTGATCCAAAAGATCATCATAAATATACTTTAATCCGACAAATCAATGGATTTCTTTGTTCTAGTTTTTATCCCACTAGGTTTTTCCTAGCAAAGTATAAATATGAAAAATGTTTTAAAGAAAAAAATTAACTATGAACATATTTGCATTGTACTTTTTTTCCCTTTGATCATGTTTTTTTTCAATTAGCTTTTTCTGACAAGGTTTTTAACGAGACAATCAAAGCGAGCAAAGTTCTGAACATACATATGTACACTATACTCTTTTTCCCTTTGATCTGATTTCGTCACACTGAGTTTTCCTGACAAGGTTTTTAATGAGATAGTTTTGAAAACACCATGCATCACAAGATCTAGAAGATAATTGTATATATTGCTATCGAGGTTTTTGTCCCATTAGGTTTTTCCTAGCAAATTAAAATACAAGTGGTGAAAATTCAAGAGGGAGTGTTGTGAAAAAGGTGGATTTCCACCACCTAAATACATCCTCCTCACTAGATAATATCTCCCCATAATATCTTCCTAAATATCTCCCATAATATCTCATATAATATCTCCCAATAATATCTTCCATAATATCTCATATAGTGTCTCCCTTAATATCTCCTCATAATATCTCCTCACTTGCTTCATGATTAAGTTAAACAATTTGCCTATATATATATGGCTTTCTTTGTAATTGTTTGGTGGTTTAGTCGATGCTCTCAGTATCAATAAATTAGATTATAATTCTCTCAACTCTCTCATCTCTGTTATGTGTTATCTCTCGCCTCTCTCTCTTTATTTATTTCATATGTTCTTCATCTATTCACAATAATATTAATCGTCGTCGTCTCTCCTAAAACCGACTGAGAAAGCACCCGAAACAAGGAAGGTCTGGGCACCCAACGGTCTCCGTAAACATCTATATATGAACCATCATATATCCTTCAATGAGACCCTGTCTTTAAGATACCTCGTCCCTAAATGAAGCTCTTCCAAATGAGGGAACTTGTCACACCGCGCTTTGCCTTCAAGAAAGGGGAAGAAGGAAAATAGCAGCTCTTAAAGACTCTTATGCAACTGCAGATTAGTCAATAATCTCTAACATTGTTTCACAATGGGGGCTCTGTTAAAGACTACCATATCACGGAAACACAACCCAGCTTTTCTTTATTCTCGCAAAACCTAGACCACAATCATAACTGATTTTTCCTAACAGCTTCGAAACTACCCTACCAAAAGCGGGCACATGTCCTATGAATATTCGAAATCAGTCTCTACGATTACCGAAAAAGAAGTATAGAATAAGTTGGGATAGCCAGGATAACAACCTTCAACAACAACTCATTAACCACAACTGATAACAACTTACTTCTCCAACCTTTAACTTTTTCCCACGCCCGGTCCTTAATATTAACAAATAAATTCTTCTTGCTCTTACTAGCAAAACTAGGAAGTCCCAAGTAGCGTTCATGACACTTCACCAATTTCACACCCACAATACATACCAACTGAGCCATCTAACCCTTACCAACAAAGTTACTCACACACATAGCAAATTTATTAAAATTAATTACTTGCCCCAACGCCCTCGCATAAACCTTTAGGACATTCTGAATAACCATATAGTCTTCACTAGAGAAGAGAAGGCTATCATCGGCAAAACAATAAGTGAGAATTTTTTTTTTTTTTGATAAGGTTGTTGGGGATCAGAAAACCCCATCCCAACATTTTATTAAGAAAAAAAAAACAAAAGAGAACAAAAAACAAAAGAAGAAAACAAGTCAACAGAACCTAAAAGAATGTCTGCTACAAAAATCATTGAAAATAAAAATGTTACAATAATTCGGAGCGGTCCACCACCATGTAGGAGAGATGAAACTAGGCTCCTAAATGCTAAACTATCTACAACTTGGTTACCTTCCCGATAAATATGAGTGACAACAAAGTTCATTTGAGAAATTAAGCTCAAACACATATCCCAAGTGGAGCGCCAATGCCAAAGGACTTTACGAGACCTAGAACGAAGGATATTCACTACAAAAGTCGAATCGCTCTACAACCATAACCGACGCCAACCAAAAATCCAAGTATAATCAATAGCGTGTACTGCAGCAGCCAATTCAACCTCAAAAGCAAAACAAACACCAAGAGGAATAGCAAACAACATTTAACGAAACTCATGCATGTGCGAAAAACCCCTACACAACCAGCAAGACCAGGACTACCAAAAGTAGCCCCGTCCATGTTAACCTTTAGACAACTCGACGGGGGAGGGTGTCAATTAACCTCTAAAATGCGAGAAGCCTTGGAAGGACGACTAGTGTTAGGATTATGCTCAATAGCAAGAGTGTAATGTTGTAATTAACAATCTTTTTCATATTAATAAAGTGATTTCTGGTTTAACAAATCGTATAGCATTTATAGTTTGTATTATAATTGTCAAAGTAAATAATCATAAGGTCTAAAGACTATGGGAAAAGAAGAATTGTTCGTACATCTGGATATGTATGTGGTAGACACAATTCTTTAGTTAGTCTTGAATATTGTTCACAACTTAAGTTAAAGGTTGGGCACCTTTATCTTGTTAAAGTTGTAGAATTCTTTTGCTAGCATTTGAGTGGGATCAAATGAGATATGATGAGTCTAAAATCATCGGGAGTGTCTTCGAGCAAAAGGATCTAGTGCACTGGGTGCATTGAACTGGATCACAATGAAAAGCTTTATCTAGAACCGTCAATAGATAATAGTCTTTTCATTATCAGGACAATCGGAGGAGAGTCTATCTTAATCCTGAGATAAATGATGGACTTATGGTTGCAAGTGATATCATTTGAGTTATCAATGAGTACGATTATATCGCATAGTCTATCCTCGATAGTTTGGTGATATTCATTTGTTAATCGATAGAGGACTTCATTTATAGATATGGACATCGTGGCTCCATTTAATTAAATGAGAGTATAATATCATCATATGGATGTTTTGAGGTAATTGGATATTAAATCTCAACGTTGAGTTTTCAATAGTATCTATTGAAAACATGGCTTCTGGACAAGTCAAAATATCCAAGTTCAAAACGTGGTCATATGAGTAAATATGGTAACTTGGAGAGTTATAGGCGGTCTATGAACTCTTGGCGATTACTGATATTAATCACGAGGATACACTATCTCCAATATGATTGTCTAGGGTATGAATGAGGAGCATCTTCCTTTTCTATCTTTATTTAAGAGTTCAGTTTTAGCTCTTTAGTGGAATGAGTTAAAATTAATGGATCGGACCTAAGTGAATTATTTGTTGATTGTGATTAGGTTATGTCTATTGAAGCTTAAATTTAGATGGCCCGCCAAGATCCCCAATCCACACGGACTTGCATGGATCACTTGATATATTCTACCGGACCAATTTAAGGGTCCATCTAGAATTGCATTTAATATATTAAGAATATAATTTGCACATTATTTAAGTAATGGGCTGCTCAATTATATTAATATATTAATGAAAGACATGTGGGCTTGTTTCTTTTAGTAAGAATGGGTCTGGTTCACATGTGGGCTTTTTTATTTAAAGTTCAATGGATTAAATGAAATAGGAAAATAATATTAGGCCCATCTTATATATAAGTGGGGCGGCTAGGTTAAAGTTTTGACCTAAAAATATTATTTTGTTTCATTTGTTTTAATTAAATAAAAATTAATTGATTTATTGATTAATTGTTTAATTAAAGAAACAAATCTTTCCTAAAAGTAAAAGACTTGTTTGATAAGTAAATAAATAAATTAGTATTATTTATTTAATCAAATAAGGAGTCTTTTTTTTTTATTTAGTCAAATAAAAGAATAAAAATAAAAGAGTTGGATTAGGGTTTGAAGTCTATAAAGTTAAAAAGAATTAGGGTTGAATTTCAGTCACCCTATATAAGTGACATGATGAAATTCGGCCAACCCTAATTAGATACTACATAGAATTCGGCAACCCTAAAGGAAAAAGAAGAAAAATTCGGCCAACCTATATATATGTTCTTATAGGGTTCGGCCACATCAATTAATTGGTGCTTGAGTTTTTATTTTCTTTCTTCTTCTTCTTAATTCTTAAGAGAGTTTTTATTCTAGAGAGACAAAAAGGAGTGAAAAATTATTCTTTGATAGTATACAATTGCTTAAACATCAATAAGCTTGTGTATACGATATCGATCTAGGTTCACGCGAGTTTCGATCATAAGATTGTGAACTCAAAAGTGACCGGAATAATTTTGACATTCTTTTGATTGTTTTGTGACTAACAAAGAAAAGAAAGTATTTGTTTGGTCCATTCACAGGTTTGCAATTCAAAGGAAAGGGAGACCACGCTCCTAGGTGATCCACGTTCGTGCTCGGATTGAAGGTCTTGCGGATTACCATCGACGTAAGTCAATCGGATCACGCGACAAGAGGTAATTTACTTTTGTTGATATATATGCATGTTTATTGATTAAAAGGGTTTAAGGTTCATAAAGGAAAAATTTTAAAAGTCACTAAATCGTCTTTAGTATCGCTTCCGCTGCGTGTAACACTTTTATTTATTTATTTTTTCCCTACAATTGGTATCAGAGCCTAGGTTGAACCCTTTTAATTAATTAACGTATATATACGTGGATCTATTTCTTTTTATTGTGATTATGCATGTTTAGAAAGAGATGGCACTCTAGGTATTCAAATATATAATTACATGCGATGTATGGATTTATATATATTTTATGTGGTTTGTTATTGCTCGATTTTAGCCCTAGATTTTCAATGTAATTTTTGTTTCGGAGTTGTAACAAGAAGGGTGGTCTATTATTGCCATAATTCCTTCTTGGTAGATTGCTAGGTTTTATTTTTTTTATATATATGTGCAGTATTTTTTTAGGGTTACTGCAGTTTTTTTTTATTTATTATTTTTAGTATGTGCAGTTTTTGGTTTGTAAATAATACTGCAGTGAATAAAAAAAAAAAAATTAATACTGCAGTATTTATTATATATATACTGCCGTAATATATTTAGGTCTTGGAGATTTGAAGACACGAAGAAAAACGAAGCAACCGGAACCAAGTACGAGCACCGTGCGCACCCTAGGAGTGGATTGGGCTGCGCATGACAAGCCCAAACTTTGGTGGGCTGCGCATGGCAGCCTTGTGTGGCCTTATGGGCTGCGCAAGGCAGCCCCTTTGTGGGGTTGTGGGCTGCGCACGCCCATGGGAGAAGGCCGAAGGATGAGCGTATGGTTGATGGGCCACCTGAAGATCTTGTATTCCTGACAAATTGTAATTTACTTGTTTTTCTAGGATGGGCCAAAATTGTTGCTATTTAATTTATGCTTAAATATTACAATATTTGTTATTGTATGATAACATGACATATAGAATAGGAGTGCCACGCATATATCTCTTTTGGTATGAACATGCATTGAATGATTTAGGTATCTAAATTGGCATCTAGATAACTCGGTAAATCATTCTATGGGATTTAATCACACGCCTTAAATAATTGAGTGGGAGAAGGTGTTTTGGTAACACCTATGGCCTCCAAGGTTAGTTGAGCTTTATTATTTATTGGTAATCCCCCCAAGGGGCGTCCATGAATGGAATTTAGCAACATACTTCCTTACAAGGATAGACTAGACAATGGACTCAAACGAGATCTACTCCCCAAGGAGGGATTTTCGTGAGAGAAAATTGAGGGTCGATATCTTGGTAACACACTCAATGTAATTTTATTGATATCCTCCCAAGAGTTCTTGTCAGTAAAATTGCAAGGCTAAAATTGAAAACGCTGGTTGTTATGTTAACAATTAGGTGGGACCTAGTCTAACTAGTAAATGGTGCAAACTCCCAAAGGAGGCGTAACATTTATGGGTGTTAGATCACCGTTGAATTTTATGATTGAGTTATTTATTTAATTCAAGATAAATATTTAAAAGTGCTTTATCATGATTATTTACTTATATATGTTTTGTTTTATTCAGAAATCATGACCCCATCACTTATGAACATCCTGAAAGATAACACTTTAACTGGAGATAATTATGTCACATGGAAAAGGAAAATTGGGTTGTTACTGCAAAGTGAAAAACATAAGTTTGTTCTAACTACTCCTAAACCACCTGCTCCTAATAATGAATCTAGCATAATGTGTAGAGATGAGTATGAGCAGTGGAAGACTTCAGATGATATGGCAAAATGTTACATTATGGCCACTATCTCCGACATGTTGCAACAGCAGCATGAAGGAATGGAGTCCGCTGCTGATATAATGATGTCTCTAGAGGAGATGTTTGCTATGAAGTCTAGGACGACTAAGAGAGAGGCAGTGACTGCTTTTATGAATCTTAGGATGAAACCTGGACAGGCTGTGAAAGATCACATGATGAAAGTCATAGCACATCTCAACATTGCTGAACTGCATGGCGCTGAGATAGATGGTGAGACAAAGATTGATATGGTTGTCAATTCATTGTCAGATTCCTTTGATCAGTTCAAATTGGACTACACTTTGAACAAAAAGGAATACACCTTACAAGGCCTGATGCAAGATGTTCAAAGTGCTGAAAAGATCCTTGTGAAAGGCAAAGGTCAAGAGATTCATATGGTTGGTAAAGTTGCTACTGTTAAGGCCCGTCAAAAGGTCAAGAAACAACAGAAGAAAAAGCAACTTGGGCCTATCAAGAAGGAGACCAAGAAAGTAACCAAGATCAAAGGGAAATGCTTCCTTTGTGGTGAAAAGGGACATTGGAAGAGAAATTGCCCAAAGTCCCAGAACAAGAAGGAAGAAGGTAATTTGAATTATCTAGAAACATGTTTTTTGGCTGATTCTACAGATTCTTGGATCATAGACTCAGGAGCCACTAATCATGTTTGTTATTCCTTGCAGGGGTTTCAAGAAAGGAGAAAGCTGAGTAAGAATGAAATCAATTTGCGCTTGGGCAACGGAACGTTAGTGTCTGCAAGTGCAGTGGGAGATATTAGAGTTTATTTGGATTCTAGAAGGCATTTAGATTTAATAGACGTTTATTATGTACCTCAATTCAAGAGGAATTTAATTTCAGTTTCTTGTTTGAATAAATTTGGATATTCGGTTACTTTTAATAAAGTTTTTATTATTAGTAAGAATGACAAAATTATTTGCCAAGGTACATTGGAAAACGGTCTATACTTTTTGCATAGAAATATCTCTCACTCGTTAGACACAGAAATAACGGAACCTAATCATAAAAGAGTAAAATTATCAACAGATGAAACCTACCTTTGGCATTTACGCTTAGGTCATATTAACCTTAATAGGATTAAAAGATTGGTAAGTGACGGACCTTTAAGTGACTTAAAGGTTGATGATCTACCAACTTGTGAATCTTGTTTGGAAGGTAAAATGACCAAAAGGACGTTCTCTGCCAAAGGTGCAAGAGCCACCGAATGTTTAGGATTGATACACACTGATGTATGTGGACCTATGAGCATTCAAGCTAGAGGTGGATATGAGTACTTCATCACCTTCACGGATGATTACTCGAGATTTGGTTATGTGTATCTCATGAGACATAAGTCGGATGCTTTTGACATGTTCAAAGCATTCAAAGCTGAAGTGGAAAATCAGCTTGAGAAACACATAAAAATCTTGAGATCTGATCGTGGTGGAGAATATCTATCTGGTGAGTTTCAGCAATATCTTATTGATAATGGGATAGTTTCTCAGTTTTCTGCACCAGGTACACCTCAACAGAATGGGGTAGCAGAAAGGAGAAATAGAACTCTTTTGGATATGGTTAGGTCTATGTTGAGTTATTCAACGCTTCCTATTTCTTTTTGGGGATATGCTTTACAAACTGCTATATACATTCTAAACGATGTACCATCTAAGTCTGTTCCTAAAACACCGCATGAGTTGTGGACTGGGCGCAAGCCTAGTTTACAACACTTAAGGATATTTGGTTGTCCTGCGCATGTGTTAAAAGGAAAGACAGAAAAGATGGAGTCCCGTTCAGAAACATGTATATTTGTAGGGTATCCAAAAGAAACTAAAGGATATTATTTCTATAGTCCTTCAAATCTTAAAGTATTTATTTCGATAAATGCTAAATTTCTGGAAAAGGACTATATGAATGATTTTGTGCCTAGAAGTAGAATTGTCCTGAATGAGATGTCAGGAGATACAATTCCACGAGAGGTTGCACAACCTAACCCAATTGTAAGTTCCGATCCAACACAAGATCAACAACCTACCATTCCTCGTCGTAGTGGGAGGGTTAGAACACAACCCGAAAGATACATCGGTCTGGGAGAATCAGTGGAGAATCTCCCGGACGACGATGATCCCTATACGTACAAGGAAGCTATGGAGGATGTTGATAGTCGCCATTGGCAAAAGGCAATGCAATCCGAGATTGAATCTATGTTCGATAACAAAGTCTGGTCCCTTGTAGACTTGCCTAAAGGGATAAAACCCATTGGGTGCAAGTGGGTATACAAGAGGAAAAGAGGTATGGATGGAAAGGTGGAAACCTTTAAAGCTAGATTGGTAGCTAAAGGGTATACACAGAAAGAAGGTATCGATTACGAGGAAACCTTCTCTCCTGTGGCCATGCTTAAATCCATTAGGATACTTTTATCCATTGCAGCATCTTTAGATTTAGAGATTTGGCAAATGGACGTCAAGACAGCTTTCCTAAATGGAAGTCTTGACGAAAGCATCTACATGATGCAACCAGAGGGATTCATTGAAAAGGGCCAAGTGGATAAGGTATGCAAGTTGCAGAAATCCATATATGGATTAAAGCAAGCATCCAGATCCTGGAACATAAGGTTTGATCAAGCTGTCAAAGGTTTTGGATTTATTCAGAATCCTGACGAACCTTGTGTATACAAAAGGATTAAAGGCGACAAGTTGGTTTTCCTGATTCTTTATGTTGATGATATACTACTCATTGGAAACGATGTAGGTGTATTAACATCAGTAAAAGAATGGTTAGCAAAACAATTTGATATGAAGGACTTAGGAGAAGCAAGTTTTATTCTAGGTATCCAAGTAATAAGGTATAGAAAGAATAGAACGATTGCATTATCCCAAGCTTCATACATAGACAAAATCTTGTCTAGGTTTTCCATGCAGGATTCCAAGAAAGGTATGTTACCTTTCAGACATGGAATCAAGCTTTCTAACGAACAAGTTCCTAAGAATGAGCATGAAGAGCAATTCATGAGTAGAGTTCCATATGCCTCGGCAGTTGGAAGTCTCATGTATGCAATGCTCTGTACTAGACCAGATATTTGTTTTGCTGTTGGCATAGTTAGCAGGTTTCAATCGAAACCTGGACCTGATCACTGGACGGCAGTCAAGCATATTTTCAAGTATCTTAAGAGAACGAGAGATAATATGCTTGTATACTCTGGAGGGGATTTGGTTCCCGTTGGGTATACAGATTCTGATTTCCAATCAGATTCTGACTCCAGAAAATCCACATCAGGGGCTGTGTTTACTATTGGAGGAGGAGCAGTTATATGGAGGAGTATCAAGCAATCTTGTATTGCTGATTCCACCATGGAAGCTGAGTATGTTGCTGCATGCGAAGCTGCCAAAGAGGCTGTTTGGCTCCGCCAATTCTTGATTGACTTAGAAGTGGTTCCTAGTGCGAATAAGCAGATCACTATCTACTGTGACAACAGTGGAGCAGTGGCTAATTCGAAAGAACCAAGAAGTCACAAGAGAGGTAAACACATTGAAAGAAAGTATCATCTTTTAAGGGAGATTGTTCAAAGAGGTGACGTGACGATTACCAAAATCGCGTCAGCAGAAAATCTAGCGGATCCCTTCACAAAGGCTCTACCTCAGAAGAGTTTCGATGGGCATCTAGAGAATATGGGCTTGAGAGATATGACACATTTGCTATAGCGCAAGTGGGAGATTGTTAGGATTATGCTCAATAGCAAGAGTGTAATGTTGTAATTAACAATCTTTTTCATATTAATAAAGAGATTTCTGGTTTAACAAATCGTATAGCATTTATAGTTTATATTATAATTGTCAAAGTAAATAATCATAAGGTCTAAAGACTATGGGAAAAGAAGAATTGTTCGTACATCTGGATATGTATGTGGTAGACACAATTCTTTAGTTAGTCTTGAATATTGTTCACAACTTAAGTTAAAGGTTGGGCACCTTTATCTTGTTAAAGTTGTAGAATTCTTTTGCTAGCATTTGAGTGGGATCAAATGAGATATGATGAGTCTAAAATCATCGGAGTGTCTTCGAGCAAAAGGATCTAGTGCACTGGGTGCATTGAACTGGATCACAATGAAAAGCTTTATCTAGAACCGTCAATAGATAATAGTCTTTTCATTATCAGGACAATCGGAGAGTCTATCTTAATCCTGAGATAAATGATGGACTTATGGTTGCAAGTGATATCATTTGAGTTATCAATGAGTACGATTATATCGCATAGTCTATCCTCGATAGTTTGGTGATATTCATTTGTTAATCGATAGAGGACTTCATTTATAGATATGGACATCGTGGCTCCATTTAATTAAATGAGAGTATAATATCATCATATGGATGTTTTGAGGTAATTGGATATTAAATCTCAACGTTGAGTTTTCAATAGTGTCTATTGAAAACATGGCTTCTGGACAAGTCAAAATATCCAAGTTCAAAACGTGGTCATATGAGTAAATATGGTAACTTGGAGAGTTATAGGCGGTCTATGAACTCTTGGCGATTGCTGATATTAATCACGAGGATACACTATCTCCAATATGATTGTCTAGGGTATGAATGAGGAGCATCTTCCTTTTCTATCTTTATTTAAGAGTTCAGTTTTAGCTCTTTAGTGGAATGAGTTAAAATTAATGGATCGGACCTAAGTGAATCATTTGTTGATTGTGATTAGGTTATGTCTATTGAAGCTTAAATTTAGATGGCCCGCCAAGATCCCCAATCCACACGGACTTGCATGGATCACTTGATATATTCTACCGGACCAATTTAAGGGTCCATCTAGAATTGCATTTAATATATTAAGAATATAATTTGCACATTATTTAAGTAATGGGCTGCTCAATTATATTAATATATTAATGAAAGACATGTGGGCTTGTTTCTTTTAGTAAGAATGGGTCTGGTTCACATGTGGGCTTTTTTATTTAAAGTCAATGGATTAAATGAAATAGGAAAATAATATTAGGCCCGTCTTATATATAAGTGGGGCGGCTAGGTTAAAGTTTTGACCTAAAAATATTATTTTGTTTCATTTGTTTTAATTAAATAAAAATTAATTGATTTATTGATTAATTGTTTAATTAAAGAAACAAATCTTTCCTAAAAGTAAAAGACTTGTTTGATAAGTAAATAAATAAATTAGTATTATTTATTTAATCAAATAAGGAGTCTTTTTTTTTAGTCAAATAAAAGAATAAAAATAAAAGAGTTGGATTAGGGTTTGAAGTCTATAAAGTTAAAAAGAATTAGGGTTGAATTTTAGTCACCCTATATAAGTGACATGATGAAATTCGGCCAACCCTAATTAGATACTACATAGAATTCGGCAACCCTAAAGGAAAAAGAAGAAAAATTCGGCCAACCTATATATATGTTCTTATAGGGTTCGGCCACATCAATTAATTGGTGCTTGAGTTTTTTATTTTCTTTCTTCTTCTTCTTAATTCTAAGAGAGTTTTTATTCTAGAGAGACAAAAAGGAGTGAAAAATTATTCTTTGATAGTATACAATTGCTTAAACATCAATAAGCTTGTGTATACGATATCGATCTAGGTTCACGCGAGTTTCGATCATAAGATTGTGAACTCAAAAGTGACCGGAATAATTTTGACATTCTTTTGATTGTTTTGTGACTAACAAAGAAAAGAAAGTATTTGTTTGGTCCATTCACAGGTTTGCAATTCAAAGGAAAGGGAGACCACGCTCCTAGGTGATCCACGTTCGTGCTCGGATTGAAGGTCTTGCGGATTACCATCGACGTAAGTCAATCGGATCACGCGACAAGAGGTAATTTACTTTTGTTGATATATATGCATGTTTATTGATTAAAAGGGTTTAAGGTTCATAAAGGAAAAATTTTAAAAGTCACTAAATCGTCTTTAGTATCGCTTCCGCTGCGTGTAACACTTTGATTTGTTTATTTTTTCCCTACAACTAGATACATGAAGCCGTTGAAAATTCTGAAGCTCATTCACTGAATTCCTCATAGTGCCAGACTGGAGAGAGTCTGCCTCGCGAACGGAACGCCAAGTCAAGGTAAGAGCATTGGCAAAAACAGGTTTGCCACCCTCAAAGGTAGCTTGGTTCCGGAGGAACCACACCACCTAGAAAACCGTGATGATAGAAACCCGCCAGAGAGCACTCAGTTGAGTGCTAAAGATAACCCCCATTGCCTCCTCCCAAAGGTCCAAACAAGTACCATCCAACCTAAGCTTATGACCAAAAGTAGAGGAAACAGCATCCCACAACCCACGAACAAAAAGACAGTCAAGAAACAGATGCCTTAAGTCTTCCTCTGCGGCACAGCAAAACCGACAACGAGATGGAAAAATATAACCTCTGGCACGCAACACAATGTCCGTAGGAATCTTATCATAAAACAAGCACCAAATGAGAATAGAACGAGCAGGAGGAATAAAAGATGTCCAAATCTGCTTACCCCAAAGAATAAAACTCCTGACCTTAGAAAGAGAATCATAAGCAGATTTATAAGAAATAATACCATCCAAGGAACAGGTCCAAACTAATGAGTCTGGGTCAGTGTTTACCACCACCTTCTCAATCTCAGAAGCAACATCTGGGTGTGAAGCTTGAAAAGAAGTAGGAATATTTCAACCCGTAGCATCTGAGTAAATATCACTAACAACCGAATCCAGCGAAAGTTGTAATAAAGACCCATCATCAACCAGGTTAATCAACGGATCTCCCAACCAGCTATCCGTCCAAAAATGAACCTTAAAGTGATGACCAACCATCATCTAGACTCAATCATCATGGGAGTATAATGCAATTTTAGACCTAGCCAAATAGAAGAAACAACATACCACGTTCTTGGTTTGTGATTCTAGGTAAAAAAACTGAGACCGAAGGTATATGAAAATGAAGGACTCCTCAATCAACATCCTCCAAGTGAACTTCTTAAGCATGGCCTTGTTAAGAATACCAAGGTCTTTAACACCAATCCCACCACTATCCTTAGGCCTGCAGCAAGATTTCCAAGCAACTTGGACATATTTACGACCATCGATCGAACCAGTCCAAAAAAAATTCTGGATAGTAGCATTTAAATCTTTCAAAAGAGAAGAAGGCCAAAGATAAACCTAAAATCAATGCAGGAAGGAACCCATAATCACTGAATTAATAAGACATAACCTACCTACCATAGAAAGAGAGAAACTCTTCTACGATTCCAATTTACTTTTAATTATATCAACCAAAGGGATTAGCTAAAGACGTTTAGGTGCACCAGTGAAAAGAGGGACCCCAAGATAAGTCATTGAATCACTGCCCTTACGCATGTTAGACATTGAAAGAAAATTACTAATTTGAGGCCCAAAAATGCCTCTGCCAAAGAAAATGGAAGATTTTTCCCAATTAACACGATGACCCGAGAGAGATTCATAAAGAGTAAAAGCATCTAAAATCACTCCTAAATTCTGAGGAGAAGCCCGGCAAAAAAGGATAACATCATCAGCATAGAGAAAATGTGAAGGGGCATGCATCCCAACCGGAGAAGAGATAGAAGTCATAGAGCTCGAGTCGACTAGATGCGTAAGGTATCTACTCAAAAAATCTTCCGCCAAACAAAAAAGAAAGGGAGAGAGAGGATCACCTTGCCGCACACCACGGAACAAGGGAAATAGCCCTGAAGGGAACCATTAATAAGAACTGAGATCCTAGCAGAATCAAAAATAGCAACAACCCAACCAATAAAACTCTCCGAGAAGCCAAAACACCGAAGGACTTCAAAGATAAAAGGCCAACTAATGAATCAAAAGTCTTACGAATGTCTATTTTTAAAGCTAAGTGCCCACCGTGACTACTATTATTCAACACATTAAAACATTCAGAAGCACCGGCAATACAGTCTCCAATCTGACGACCCCTAATGAAACCAAATTAATTAGGAGAGATAATGCGGGAGCAAACTTCAACCAAGCGGTCAGCAATAATCTTAGTGATAACCTTAAACAAGAAATTACTAAGAGCAATCGGGCAAAATTGATCGACTAAGAGAGCGTTCGGAGTCTTTGGAATAAGAACCAAAAAATTAGAATTCAAACTCGAAAAAACTCGACCGGTGTGAAAAAATTCCTGCACAGCTAAAACCACATCATGTCCCACAATTTCCCAACAATGAGTATAAAATCTGCCCGAGAAACCATCAGGACCAGGAGCACTCAAAGGATCCATGGTAAAAACCGTACTCCTCATTTCATTAAAAGAAGGAACCCGGAGAATCGAAGCATTCTCATCAACAGTAACCAGTGAAGGCACATGCTCCCGAATTAAAGAGAAGTCTGAACTCTCATTGCTAGGATCTGAAAAGAGATGCTGAAAAAAAGAGGAAACGTGCTCACCAATTTCAACAGGATCACGAGAAATATTCTCACCAATTTGAATAGAAGAAAGGGCTTTATTACCCCCTCTACACTTCAGCGGTGAATGAAAAAATTTAGAGTTCCGATCACCCTCAGTAAGCCACCTGACTCTACTTTTCTCTTTCAGAAAAATTTCTTGTTGTTTTAGAACACTATCCAAATCTACAAGAGCGGCGGTCTCAAGACGAAAAAGACCGTCTGAAAAACCTTCAGAACCAATCCTGCCTTGAATAAGCATCACACTTCTCATTAGCATTAGTAACATTCAAGGCAATATCCCCAAACACCTCCCAATTCCACCTCCTCAATGCCTTTTTCAAAAGCTTCAACTTCTGAACAACAACCCCAGTACCACTCTCAGTAATAGAGGATGACCAAACCGAACTAAGCAAATTAAGGAATGAGGGATGAGAAACCCACATACCTTGAAACCTGAAGGGTCGTGGACCCGGCGAAACACCCGCGAAACAAGAAACAAGAAACTAATAAAGGGTGATGATCTGAATGAGATCTAAGCAAGGTAACACAGGTTATCTGTGACCAAGCATCCAGAAAAGAACGGGAACATACAGCTCTGTCTAATCGAGAAAGAACCATACCACGCCTACCCTGACCGATCCAGGTATGAAAAACCCCTTTCGTTTCAATGTCAACAAGATCACAGACAGTTAAAGCAGCACGGAAATTATTGCAGGAGATAGTAGAAACGATACCAGTAGTCTCATGAGCACCTAGAACCGAGTTAAAATCCCCAAGCATAAGCCACGGATCATCCGAACCAGAAATGTGCATAAGAGAACTCCAAAGAGATCTACGGGTATTGTAGTTCACACTGGCATAAATAAAAGAGATCCGATGGGCAATCCCACAAACATTAGCAGAAACAGTAATATGTTGAGAGTGAGACAGAACAATAATAGCATCTTGAAAAGCAGTAGACCCAAAAACCACATAGTAGGAGAACCTCTAGCATTAGCATCGAGAAAGTGAAGCCCTATAGAGCGCCAAAAAAAAGGAGAAATTGAATCAAAAGCACACAATGGTTCAGTAATGCAAACAAAATTCGGTCTATGACGAGAACAAAAGTCTTTCAAAGTACATTGGGTATCAATGTTGCAATACCTCTACAGTTCCAATAAAGGACAATCATTTAAGTAATAATTTATTTTTAGCAGCCCTAGTTTTGGGCAAAACAACACTGGTAGCCTGTTTTTTATTTTCTTACCTTTTTTAGTTGTAACCTCCTTCCAACCTGAATCTTCCAATTGATCTGCCTAGGAGACTCCACCTTGGATACCTGTGATGGGATGACTGAAGTCTGATTCGGTGCCTTCACTATCAGTGTTAGAGCTAACTTCACCCTCAAGAATGTGCAAATGTATCTCTACCATGAGAGGATTTATCAAGGGCTCCATATGAGCAATAACAGGATTTGTCATAACATTAATAGCTACATGCTTAGTATGTAATGGGTTTGTGGAATCATCCAAATAAACAGCAGTTTTCAAGGTCTCCCATTGTCCAATAGGAATGATTGGTCTGAGTGAACTAGAAGAGACAGCCAGGTCTAAAATTGTCTTGTTTGGAAGAGAGGTTGCAGCTTCATCGGGCTTAGTCATAATAGCATCAATACCTGATTTGATAGTCTCAAAGACGTGAGAGGTCGAAACATCTCTTGACTTGTGTTTTGGTCTGCACTCTTGTCTAATTCTGGATCTTTCTCTTTCTGGATTCTTGTCTTTTGGCTCGGTGGTGACATTCCCTATAAATCGGGCCACATGGTGACATGAGGCGGCTGAATGACCAACAGAGCAACAAACTGAGCAGAAACTTAAAACATTCTCAAAGAAAAGAGTCGGAAACAAACAATCTTCCCCAACCTCTATCATGATGGAATCAAGTAAAGGCTTAGAAAAGTCTACATTAATCAGCATGCGAGCAAAGTGGCCATAATCACCCTCTAGGGTAGCTCTGTCAAATTTTAGAGGAATTCCGATCCCACGTGCCATGTCTAAAAGGATTTGAGGGTGCCAAAACTCCCAAGGTAAATCGTAAAATCGCACCCATATTTGAGCATTTGTTGTGCACTATGTGTTGGGATTAAAATTCTGAGTCTATGGCTGAAGCCTTAAAATTCCAGGTTTCAAATGAAGTGATCCGATACCCCAAACTCGAGCTTTATCTTCCTCAGAATTCAAAAGAATCTGAAAGAACCCCCGTCCAAGAGAGATGAGACGCCATTGAGAATTCAATTTTCAAAAAGATTAAAGTTTTTCTTTAAGAGCCAATATCTTCCATAGTTCCATAGTTCCTCTCCTTTTGACAAAACAACTCGACCGATAAGAGAGTAACTGTAGAGTTTCAACCGTTCTTCGTAAGCTTTCGGGTTGACTTTGACTGCAACGGAATCACCTTTTTTCTTCGGAGCCAAAGAAACTGAAGCAATGGCGGAGGAGATTGCTTGGGCATAAGATTTCATTACTGGTTTGAGAGTCGAAAATCCATCAATGTGAGAGTCTGATTGGATTGAAGGGGCTCTAGTGTGTAAATTAAGCTCCGAAAAGAAATCTAATAATTCCATGGGAGAACAACAAGATTATTGTTTCAGCTAAATACAAGTTGAATGGTAATCAGGTCACGGAAATTTATAACATGAAAATTTATCAAAAACATCAATAGGTAGAGCCGCAACCAAATTATATATATATATATATATATATATATTTTTTTTTTTTTTTTTAATTAGGTCACTTTAAACCGCAACCAGATTATATATATAAATATATTTTGATTAAAAATTTTAGGTCACTGTAAATTGACGATCGACGGCAGGACGACAAGGTAGGAAAGGAATTGCTGATGAAAAAGCAACCGAGCGATCAGAGAGCAGCGGCATCAAGCAAGCAGAGGCAACCGAACGATCAAAGACGACCGGCCAATCTGAAAGCAGCGGCGACTGAAGTGGTATGATCTGAGCGACGGAACGTGCGACAGAGATGAGATCGAGGTTGGCGACGGCTAGGGTTGTTCAATAGGGAGGGACTGCGGCAGCTCCTATCATGATTTGCAAGAAAATCGCACAAAACATAGCAAAAACAACCTAACCTGGAGGCGCGTGGATCAGGAAAATTTAAAAGAGGGCACACGTGCTAGGCGTGTACAAACAGCTCATATGTGCGTCTTTCTGACCAAGTGTGAGGAGCTCTTGTTGGGAACCAAAAAAGAAGAGAGACGTTTAAGCTACGATTGGCTACCATTGAAACCCAAAATCTATTTTTCTGCAACAATAGCATTTAGGGATAGACGTTTAATGGATCGATTCATTTTTCAATCGAACCGATAAAAAACCGATAAAGTTCGGTTTTTAAAAAAGTGAACCGATCCAATAAAATTTCAATTGTCAATCGATCAAAAACCAATCGAATTAGGTTGGTTCAGTTCGGTTTGGTTTTTTCGATGTTTTCGGTTTTACGCCTATTGGGCCAAATTACGGGTCTTTAACTTATACACATTTTTTTATATATTTTGGGCCTATGGGGCCAAATTTGACTTGATTATAAAAAAAAAAAAAATAGTAAAATGTAATAGTTTGGGCATATTGGGCTAAATTTGTCCACAAAATGGGATAGTAATAATCCACAGCCTAAACAATCCAGAAACATAAATAAGTCCATAATACAAATAAAAACAACTGCAAATCCTTCATTGCTCCATAATCCACAGCAGCTTGATTGCTCCAAATCTAAACAAAATTAATCATTTGATTAACAATAACCAATCACACCAATATCCCGTTAAAGATTCACAATTCAACAACCAAAAAACTCATAATTTCCCCAATATTTAGCTCAATCGACCACAGAATAAAAACAAACATCTCAACTTCTTTAAAGAAATGGAAATGGATAAAAACACCAATCAAAGCCCTCAATTGAATTTGAAAATCAATAAAATACATAATTACATGCAACAAAAATAAAAATAAAAATAAAAAAACCTAACAATTTCAAGCTCCACGAATTATTAAACCAAATGGTGAAAATGGAAAACAATAATAGAAAAATCGATAGAAACAAAACAGTCAAATGAATAACATATCTCACATGGATAATAAACATCGACTCCAAAGAAGCAAAAAAAAAATTGATATTAAAACAAAAGTCAAACAAAACCTCCTGAAAAGCAAATAGAAGAACAAGAGAAAAAATATATTTAAAAAATTACCTGAAAAAAAAAATAATAAATCAGAGAAAAACAAGCGAGGCCACTCTCATATGACGGCCGATGGAAGAAGAGCGACCAGCGGACGACCGGAAGAGGAGCGAACAAGAAGGTCGGAAGAACAGATGACGGCGTACGAGAGAGAGACGTGAGTTGAGAGCGATTTTGGTTTGTGTTTTGAAGTGGAAAGGCTGCTGACAAAATGCCTTTTAGAAATTTTAGGGTTTTTTTTAATATATACTTGGTTCGGTTTTCGGTTTTCGGTTTTCGGTTCTCGGTTCTCGGTTCAAGCGAGCAAACCGAAAACCGAACCAGAAAATCTGATTTTCTTAAAAATGAACCGAATTTAACTGGTCAAAATAAAAAATAAAATAAATAAAAAAAACGGAAAAAAAAAAATCAATTGAACTAGTTCAATTCGATTCGATTCATTAGTTTTTTTACCTAACCCTAGCCACATTTAACGGGGGATCTCTTTTTCTTAAACCCTTGAAGGCTTAAGATTCCCACAAATCTCCCCATTCAGAAGAAAGGAGAAAGAAACCGAAGAGATACATCTCATAACCTTACCAATCCTATTCTCAGAAAAGCTCAATTTTGCCATCATCTGAGCTAAGAAATCCCACTCTACCCGATCATAGACTTTAAATATGTCGAGCTGAAGAGCCATAGACCCAGCCTTTCTCTTCCTCTTCCTCAATGCATGAAGGTACTCAAACCTGATAATAGTATTATCCGAAATATGACAGCCCAAGATGAAAGAACTCTACGCCTCCGAAATAACCTCATCAAGAACCATGCGAAACCTATTTATCAAAGCTATAACCACGATTTTATAGGCTACAAAGCATAAACTAATGGGGCAAAAATCTAACATACATTCTACTTGCTACATTTTAGGAATAAGAGTAATGAGAGTACAATTAACCATTTCCACAGAATCACCCTCATTAGGACAATGAAGGTAAGCCTTTGTAACACCATCCCCAACTGTACCCCAAAATTTCAGGTAAAACATAGCTGAAAATCTATCCATACTTGGAGCTTTTGTAGAGGACATACTAAAAGTAACCGCACATATTTCTTCCCTAGTAAAAGGACTATCTATAAAAGATTTCAATATTTGCAACTCAAGAGTATTCTAAAACAGAGCAGACAACAATAATACCGAAACCAATTATCAAATCATGAATATCATCCAACTGATTACTGATCTTCTTCATAAATAACATCATTTACCCAATTTATTTTTTATTTAACAAACAATAACATCTCACCAAAAACTCTTTCAATAAAAAAAATCCCTAAATCATGTATGAATCTAGTAAAAACCTAGATAAAAGGAAGCCATAATTGTTGCAGGTCCATTAAACACAATAGAAAATTCCTTAAAAGTCCTAAATTTATAATTGGTACCACAATGCCCATGTTGAACACACAATACCCAGAAAATAAAAAATACTGTATTTCTATTTGACAATCAAATCAACAACGAATAATACTGCATACATTCTAGATTATCTCAACCACAAATTGGTCACTAATAGCTTCTCCATCATCAAGCTCAAGAGTCCAAAATCTTTATAAAAAAAATTGGAAGGAGTCGTCGATCTGCTCTTGGAGAAGCATATCGGCGACGCCGGATGAGGATCTCACCACCTCCGGTGTTGGCTCATGGAGAAGAAGAAGAGTTGTAGAAGAATAAAAAAAAAAAAAAGGTGAGAAAAAAATGAGTTAAAAGAGAAAACAAAATGAAAAATAAAATATGAAATATGAAAAACATCTTAAACATGTTTTCGTACTTTTCAATTTTAACACTAATTTTGTTTTTCATTTTTTTTTTTAATTTGAAAACAAAATGAAAAACTGTTATCAAACATGAATTCAAAATCGTTTTTGAAAAAAAAAATAGTGCAAAAAACACTACCAGATAGGCAATCGGAGGGCTGGGATTTAAAGCAAAATTGAAGTAGGGATTTTTGAGAGAGCTTCTCCTTCCGATCCACAAATTATCTATTTACACTTCAATTTAATTTTTTTATTAATAACAATTTTAACCTAAATTAAAATTACTAAACAAGACAAAAAAAAAATTTAAGACAGTCAAAACTAATTAAATTAGAGAGCTTCTTTTAATAATCTAAATTTTTCTTTTTACACTTCTTTTTCAAAGGCACTTCATTCTCAAAATTTATATTTAAAAAAATTATAAAGACCCTTCATTTTGTTCTTAGATTCTTTTTTTTTTTTTTTTTTTTTATCTTTTGACACTCCTATTCTAAAACACTCATATTTAAAAAAATAAATTTCTAAAGATACTCCATTTTATTTTAATAAAAGTATCGCAACCTTTGGATTCATTCGAGGTGTAAACTTTTTGAATTAAATTATTAAAAAAAGAAATTATATCTCTTAAATCATTAGATTAAATATTATATATTAAACACTCTCTCCTAAATTTTTAATTACCATATTAAATTCTCTCTCTCCTATAATACATATCTATAATTTTCTATCTTCATTCTTTCTCAAGCTAGCCTAACAGTTAAGGAAAAAAAAAAACTTACGAATAAACTTGATTTTTAGGAATCGCATATATGTAAAAAATAAAAAATAAAAATAAAAATAAAAAAATAAAAACTTGAAAAACAAGTACCATGTTTTTCAACAAAAAAAAAAAATCGAAATTCGAAAATGTTTTTTGCCTAAAGAACATTAATTCTTTTATTAGTCTTAAGATATTCTGAGTTTAATTGAATTTAGTTACAACAAATCAAGTTTTCATACATCTTTTTTTTTTTTTTTTTGAAAAACAAAGTATTTATATTAACTTTTTAATATATATATATATATATATATATTATTGTTAGTACAAAAACCAAAATATTCGTAAGTTTTTTTTTTTTCTTTAATTATTAATTAGAGATTGATTGAAAAAGTATGAAGATGAGATTTTTTTTTTGTTGAAAAATGGAGAGAGAGAGAGAGAGAGAGAGAGAGAGAGTAATTAGGAGAGAGTGTATAATATGGTAATAATTGATTAGGAGAGAGAATTTAATATGTAATATTTAATCTAATGATTTAGGAAGGAGAGAAAGTTTAATACGTAATATTTAATCTAATGATTTAGAAGAGAAAATTTCTTTTTTTTTTAATAATTTAATTAGTTCGGAGTGTCTTTAGAATGTTTTTGTCTTGTTTAGAAATTTTAATTCAAGTTAAATTTTTCATTAATAAAAAAAAAAAATTAAATTGGAGTGTAAATAGATAATTTGTGGATTGTAAGGAGAAGTTCTCATTAAATTATTAAAAAAATATATTCTCTCTTCTAAATCATTAGATTAAATATTACGTATTAAACTCTCTTTCCTAAATATGTTATTACCATATTAAAATCTCTCCTAATTACTCTCTCTCTCTCTCTCCATTAAAAAAAAAAAAACAAATCTTATCTTCATATTTTCTTATATTTTCTTGATCAATCTCTAATTAATAGTTAAAGAAAATAAAAACTTATGAATACTTTAGTTTTTTACTAACAATAATATATATATATATATATATATATATTTATATCTTAAAAAGTCAATACAAATACTAGGCGTGGGTAAAAAAGTCCATACACCGTAAACTGGACCAAACCAAACCAAATCAAACTACTTGGTTTGGTTCGGTTTTATACTTAAAAAAAAAACGGTATGGGTTTAGTTTAGTTAAACCGTATGGTTCGGTTCGGTCTATGATCCAAGTATATTAAACCTGGATCGGACCGTAAACCGAATACTTTTAGTATTATTATTATATATCAAACCTAAAGAATTTTAATAAAATTTTAAAAATAAAATATTAAAGGGAAAAACCCTAATTTATTATTTCATATTTGGTTTTTTCGGCCACCAACTGTACAAGCTCGTACAAAATGAAAACCCCCATTAACAAATAAAACTCCAAGCATGGGATGGTAAAAGATTTCAATTTGTTTCCATTATTTTACAAAGTTATCACTAATAATAAAAAATATTAATTATATTAAACTAAATTAGTGCAATTTTCATGATTTAGTTGTAAATTTTTTTTTGCTTGCATACATTCAATTGCATTGTCATGATTATAACAATATCAAGTGATTTTATTTATTATTATTTTTTCTACTTCCAAAAATTCTACAACACACTTTATTTTTATTATTATTTTAACTTTTTTAAGTTTGATGAACTGTATATAACAATAACTTACATGTCTCATTAATTGCTCACTTTGTCATACCATATATATATTTAAATGGTCAAGCATTTGGATTTCAAATAAAAAACTGTTAGACCGAACCAAGTCGAACAGAACGAATATAATTTGGTCTGATCTAGTCTGAAAAAAAGAATGGTCCAAACTGGTCCTATTTTTCAAAAGACCGAAATTTTTGGTTTGGTCTAGTTCTAGTCGAAACCGAACCGTGCCTAGCCCTAACAGATATCTTGGTTTTTTTTTTTATAAAAAAAATAGATATATGAAAACTTGATTTGTTCAATTAGATTCGATTAAACTCAAAATTTTTAAGACTAATGAAATAATTAAAGTTCTCTAGGTAATCACATACCTACAAAAGTAACAAAAAATATTTTCATATTTCGATTTTTCTTTTTGAAAAACAGGGTATTTGTTTTTTTAGTTTTTTATTTTTATTTTTAATATATACATATATACGGTTCCTAAAAATCAAGTTCATTTGTAAGTTTTTTTTTTTTTTCCTTAACTTATAGTCTTGCTTGAGAAATAATTGAGATAGAAAATTAGAGATATGTATTGGATAAGAGAGAGTTTAATATGGTAATTAAAAATTTAGGAGAGAGTGTTTAATATGTAATATTTAATCTAATGATTTAGGAGAAATAATTACTTTTTTTTAATAATTTAATTCAAAAAAGATTACTCCTCGGATGAATCTAAAAATTACGACGATTTGTCCTAACTTCTATTAAAATAAAATTGAGTGTCTTTACAAATCTATTTGTTAGAAAACGGAGTGTCTTTACTAATCTATTGTTAGAATGAAGGAAGGTGTATTCAATTAGGATTTTTGAAGACATTTAAAGACATTTTTTAAGTGACGGATTTTCATGGATTTTTATGGACTTTTATAAATCCACATGGACTTTCATTGATTTGTTTAGACATCTATCTTAGACTTTTATGGATTTATTTAGACATCTATATTACACTTTTATAGATTTGTTTAGACATCTAGGATTCTTCTACCTATCAAGAATTAGTTTTGTGGCTGCAAAGTTATGAAAAGAATTACTTTGTTTTTGCTTTTATGTTTATGTTGTTCTATTATGGTGCGTTTGATACGCGAGACGGGACGGGATAGGACGAGACAACTTTCTCTTGTCCTGCGTTTGTTGCATCCTTAACATGGGATAGATCGGGACAAGATGGGACAAAAAACCCAAAAAATTGTTCCACTCAAATAGCTCGACCAGACTTGTCCCGTGCACGGGACAAGTCTGGAAAAAACATTTTTACCTTTAAAACTTCCAAAAATTACATACAGATATATACACCAACACCTGAATCCCATCTCTCTCTCCTTCTTAAACAATCTCTCTCTCTCTCTCTCTCCTTCTCCTTCATAGACGCAAATCTCTCTCTCAGATCGTCGCTGCTTTCACCGTTGCTGCTGCTGCTTTTGTGCTGCTTTGTCCAAAAAAAAAATCAATTTTCAATTTTTGCAAATTTTATGTGTAAATTTTTTCATTTTAGTTTCAATTTTTTGTTTTAATTGAAATCAATTAGTTTGAATGGCATCTCGCAAAACATAAGATGGGACCTCCTCCAACCAGTACTTATCATCGTCGATCATCAACGCATCGCGCCAAACTCAATTTTTTTTTTAATTGAAACTCAATTCTTTGATGAAGTTTGAATTTTTAACTAAAAAAAGGTTGGATTTTGACCTAGAGTTGCCATGAACTGGTGGGCCTCAGATTGGATGGAGATGCTTTGCTGCATACCTCAATTTTTTTGGTGTCAACGAGGAAGGAGGGAGATGTTGGTGGAGACCAATCCCAGATTGGATCTCCACTGTCCATCAATCATGATGGACGGTGGAGATCCAATCTGGGATTGGATCTTCACCTCAACTTTATATATATATTTTATTTTTCAGTTTTATATTTTTTTGTGTTGGACGATCTTGATTCTTGGCGAAGAGGGATTCCAGATCTTGTTTCTGGATTTTGGATTGATTTTTTTTTTTATATATTTTGAACTCTTTTTTTCAATGGTAGAGATTGATATTTTTGATTCTGGATCTTGTTACCAGATCTTGTTTCTGGAAGGATTTCACAATCAATTCCAGATCTTCTTTTATTTTGCTTTTTGAAATATATATATATATATATATATATATGTTTTAATTTCTAATTTTATTGAAATGGTAAAGGTTAAAATGACAATTCTTAATCAACTGTAGACATTTTCTAATAGCATAGTTGGGCTTGGAGATGCACGTTTGGGGAATGAGGATAGATATAGGTTCTCCCATCTCCATCTCTATCCCCATCCCCATTTCACATATCCTTCCACCATCTCCCAATTTTTCTATTTGGGAAAAATGGGGATGGAGAATTTTGGGGGGACCTATATCCATCATCATCTCCAATTTCTCATTTTCTCCGTTTTTCCTTATTTTTTTTTTTTCCATTTCCCCGTTTTCCCCGTTTCTTTATTTTTCCATTTAACTAAAATTTATAAATTAAATTAAAAAAACAAATATTCCATTACAAATATAAAATAAAATTCATTAGTGTATTTTATATAAAATGTGTATATATACTTAGGGAGTTAGGGTTTTCAAAGAATAAATAAAAAAAATTAAAAATATATATTATAATTATATTTATATATGTTTAGGGGAAATGGTGCCCCCCATCCCCATTTCAATTTGGGGATGATTTTCATCCTCATCCCCGACCCCATCCCCATTTTAATCCCGAAACCCCCCCCTAATTTCTCTATTTTTTTCCAAAAAAAAATCCCTAAATGGGGATGCGGGGAATTGGGACTCCAGGGAAAAACGTGCATCTCTAGTTGGGCTGCTTAATTGATTTAAGAACATATTAATTATTAGGATGAATTTTGTGGAATTGATTTGTTGTTTTTGTTTGAAGAAAAATTTATGGTGTTTATGTAATGAGAAAATGAAAGAAAATATTAAATTTGTATGGTTTTTATTTAATTTTAATTCAATAATATTTGATATTTTTCAAATATTTTTTTTCCAAACTTAATAAAATTGTTATAAACATTGGAAAGCACAAGAGAGGCACTCTGGTCATTCGAACCTTTTATCTAGTTCTGTCTCAGCCATACCAAACGTATAATAGTACAGTTCACAGTTCTGTCCCAGACATTCCTAACACAATACGAAACAACATATCCTGTCTTGTCCCTTTCCGTTCCATGTCTGTGCCAAATGCACCCTTGGTGTACACTGTGCTGGTTTACTTTTGTATTTGTTTACACTTCTCTATGAATGAAATTTTTTGCTTCTTTTTCATCAAAAATAAAAATTCTGCTTCTTGTTATCAAAATAAATAAAAAAAATTCTGCATCTTATCCAAAAAAAAAAAAAATAAATACAACAAGAACAGAAACAGAGTATGCATAAGGTTACAAGTGGGGGTCCCAAGGCCTAAACTGTAGTTTAAGAAGAAAAAAAGATGACATAACAAAAACAGCATCAAACACACATGGTGGTTCAAATTCAAATCACATGCAAAATTGTAAATGCTGAGTAGAATCTGTTTTTAAACTTACTTGTAGTTGCATATCCTGAGAGATCCACCATACTTGCATATAAAACACCAATATTCACAAATCAATTCCTTTTTTAACTTCTTTCTTCTTCCCATTTTCTTCATAGCTCTGATTTTTAAGCAATCACCAAGACTAAAATCCTAATCGAAGATGATGAACACCCCACAAGTCCTTTCTCTATCTATTAAAAGTTTTCAATGCATTCATTATCATAAACCCATTTAAGAAAAACTCAAAACTCAAAATTCGAAAGAAAAATAAAAATAAAAATAAAAAACTGAACTTTGAAAAAGCAAGTTCAAGTCTTTTTAACAGAGAGTGAGAGAGAGATAGAGAAAAAAAAATCAATATTGATGGTCTTGTTTTGATTGATAATCAAAACCCATTTGAGAAAACAAAAGCACATAAGGAAAAAACATAACTTTGTAGGTATAAAATACATAAACTACTAGTTCAGAACATGTATTTTTGAAGCAAAATCAAGTGAAGAAGTGAGAAAAAGAAACACGTTTCTGTTTTGAGAGAGAGAACATGTTGTGACATTTGATATTTATATCTCTCACCATCAAATCCACCAAAATCCACTAAAATCCATGACTTAAAAAAATCCTTTAAAATCTAGTTTTAATTGAATACACCTTGATTCTTGTAGGCATTTTTAAAGTCCGAATTCAATTCACCCGGATTTGAAAAGATTCTTTAAAAGTCTATAGAAATTTGAATTGAATATCATTGGATTAATATAGACTTTTTTAAAGTCTTTAAATGTCCGAATTAAATATATCAAGATTTATAATATCTTTTTATGAGGGTGTATTCAATTAGGATTTTAAAAGACTTTTAATGACTTTAATGGAATTAAAAAGTTTAGGTGTATTCAATGTAGACTTTTAATGACTCTATAAAAGTCATGGGGTAGTCAACAAATACTTTTGTAGACTTTTAAAAAGTCTTTAAAAGTCATGTGGTATTCAATCAAGACTTTTTAACAGTCTATAAAAGTTAAGAAGTATTTAAAATCTCAATGACTTTTAACGACTTTAAAATATCAATGACTTTTAATGACTTTTAGTTATGACAAATCTCACAATTTGTCTTCCATTCCTACCAAAGATTTTGAATGACTTTTTTGAAAAAAATAATAGAAATAATTTCACTTTAGAAGAAAAACATAAAACTCTTTGAAAAACATCAATCATCAAACATATGTTCTATTTTCAAATAAAAGCAAACTCATTCTTAACAAATTTCATAAATAAATAAAACAAATAACTTTAATAAAATGATAAATATTATTAAAAAAAAAAAACATACAAATACTAATGATCTATAACAAACAAAAAACAATTAACTAAAAAATAATGTAAAGCAACTCTTCATCAGCTATACAATTAAGGACGAAAGATTTCATACTTTTTTACCTATATTTTCAAAGCAGTTAAACAACACTGAAACAGATCAAATGAACTTTATTTATGTAAAATAAAAATAATAAAAGACAAAAACTTCTACTTAACCATGCCAATATGTCATAATCAAAGTCACGTATAAGCATGACTCCATATAATTATGTTCAATATCAAACTATCCACTTTTAAACATGAGTCATATTCAACAACTAGGTACAGTTTTTATATTTTATCACTAGTAACTTGAATAGATTTTTGGTAAATTTTTTATACTCATTATCATATTTTCGTAGACACATGTAAACGTTAATATTATTGTCGGTTTACTACATTTATTCCAAAAGAAAATTTATAATATTTTGACTAATTATAAAAAACAAATAAAATTTTAACTAATTATTAAAAAAAGAGAGCATAATGTCTTTATAATACCAAATATAATTAAAATTAAAAAAAAAAATTAAAATCATATATATAGACATGAATGTTTTTGTCAAGTTTAATTAACGATGGTTTTTTTTTTATTCATTTGAAAAAATATTTTTATTGACATGATAAATATATATAATTTACTAAAGTAAAGTATACAATATATTTAAAAGTTAATGAAAGTCTATAAAAGTTTTTTAAAATGAAAGTCTACAAAGGCTTTTGAAATGAAAGTTTGTGAAAGTCTTTTAAATAAAAGTCTATGAAAGTTTTTCATAATTTTATAAAGTCTACAAAAGTCTATAAAATCTGCAAAAATCCTCCACTTAAAAAAAATCTTTAAACGTCTTTCAAAATTCTAATCGAATACACACACCCCCCTAAATGTCATCAAGATTCCTAATTGAATACACCCTCAAAATGTCTTTAGAATTTAAGTGTCAAAAGATAACAAAAAATAATTTTGGAACAAAAGAAAGTGTCTTTAGAATTTTTTAAAATTTAAATTTTAAAAATGAAATATCTTTAAAAAAGAAGTGAAATAAAAAAAAAAAAAAAGGATCGTAACTCGATTTTCGAGGGATCAAATTACAAATATACCGTTAGATAAAAGTGACCAAATTTCTCCGAAAAGACTAAAATGCCCTTAAAAAAAATGAATAGGAAGACAATTGGAGAAAACCCAAATCCCATGCCCTAGCCAACCCGAAGTCGCCGTATCGCCTCATCATCTCCGCATAGCCTCCGTTGCAGCGCCGCACGGATAAACCCCCAACGAAACCCATCCGCTTCGCACTTCCTCCTCGCCTTCCGGTCATCTGGTTCCGGCTGCAGTCCTGCCGCACCACCGAATCGGTTGCCGCGCCGTATTCCTACACCGCCGAATCGGTCCTGACTTCCCAAGAACATCTCAAAAGTTTTGAAAAAGGTTAGTTTATGTGTACGCTAATAATTTTTGTGTGTTTTATTTAGTGGTTTAGTATGAATTTTTTTCCGATTTTGTTTCTGTTTGGTTTCTCAGAAAACCGAGGAACAGAATTTTTTTTTTCCGAACTTTTATTTTATTTTAATTGTTGGTAGCAGAAACAGAGTGAAGGATTGCAAATAATCTTTTTTTTTTTTTTTTTTGAAAGTTTACAAGGAGCTGATGAGAGCTATGAATGCGGTTTCAAGGTTGTGAATTTTTTTCCTTTTTCTGGTTATGGTGGTGATTAAGTATTTTTTTTTTTTTTTTTTTTCCTGCTTCGAATTTTTGTTTCTTAGCTTGTATTTTTTTGTGCTCACCCGAAGACAGATTGTTGTGCTTCGGGTAGGGTAGGGATGACCCGAAGGTATTTCCATGGAAGGGGTAATTAATAATTACGCAACTGGAAATCAAATTAGGTAATGGTTGGATTATGCGTATTTACTCCTTCCAGGGAAATACCTTCGGGTAATGGTAGTTAAAGTGACTTTTTGCTAAAAAGTTAGAACCCCCCCCCCCCCCCCCCCCCCCCCCCCCCCAATATTTTTTGAAAGTTTACAAGGAGCTGAAGAGAGCTATGAATGCGGTTTCAAGGTTGTGAATTTTTTACCTTTTTCTGGTTATGGTGGTGATTAGGTTTTTTTTTTTTCCTGCTTCGAATTTTTATCCTCCCCCCCTTTTTATTTTTTGAAAGTTTACAAGGAGCTGAAGAGAGCTATGAATGCGGTTTCAAGGTTGTGAATTTTTTTCCTTTTTCTGTTTATGGTGGTGATTAGGTTTTTTTTTTTTTTTTTTTTTTTTTTTTTTTTTTTTTCCCTGCTTCGAATTTTTATTTCTTAGCTTGTAGTTTTTTGTGCTCACCCGAAGAAAGATTGAAGACAGATTGTTGTGCTTCAGGTAGGGTAGGGATGACCCGAAGGTATTTCCATGGAAGGGGTAATTAATAATTACGCAACTGGAAATCAAATTAGGTAATGGTTGGATTATGCTTATTTACTCCTTTCAGGGAAATACCTTCGGATAATGGTAGTTAAAGAAGTGACTTTTTGCTAAAAAGTTAGAACCAAAAGAAAAGTTCCTCCCCCCCCCCACAATTAATTGTTTTTACAACCACTTTGATTGATTTGAATAGAAACTGTTCGACGAAAACGCCTCTGAAGTATTGGGTCTGATAAAAGGGAGTGGTGATGCTCAACATTAACACGGTTTTGAGGCGTTGCTTCTGCAGTACAGCTGTTTCGCGGCCGTGGCTCTTTGTGGGTTTGGGGAATCCCGGAGATAAATACAAAGGAACCAGACACAATGTACAATAAGTTGATATTATTAGATTCAGTTTCAGCTTCATTGACTGTAATTTTAACTTCAACATTTCCATCTATCTTGGGTTTATGCAGGTGGGGTTTGAGATGGTTGATGCGTTTGCGGAATCGCAAGGGATTTCTATGAACATGGCTCATTGCAAAGCTATCTTTGGACAAGGTCAGTTTTCGGTTGATTCCCTTTTTACATTATGTATGTATGTATTTATGTGCAGTTGATGGATGTTTGATGTGATATGATTCAGGTTTCATCGGTGATACTCCTTTACTGCTTGCAAAGCCTCAAACTTACATGAATTTGAGTGGGGAATCTGTAAGTTATTGAGAGATATATCATTTTAGTATCTGAAATTGGCATACCTATGTCTTATACATGCGTTTGTATTTCAAGAACTCTGATCACTTTGGAATTTGGATGCGGTAATTGAACAACATACATTACTAGATAGTTTTGAAACCGGAGTTAAACGAAAATAAATAATATATAAATAAATAAATATATTTATATACATACATACGGTCATGTAAATACATACATACGGTCTCATTCACATCAATGCGCACCGATGTAACTATATCATGTGGACCACTGATTATGGAGAAACTTTGACAAGTGCATACACTTTGAGTCAAAGTATATAAATTTAATAGTCCACATCCAATGCACTGACGTGAACATTTATATATATATATATATATATATGATAAGTTGCCATTAGAAATTGATGATATGATAGCTGATAGCATTGGAAAAGCGATGGTGATACACTTAATGATAGGCATGATTATGATGTGTTATGCCCAACTTTTTAATAAATGTCACATAATTTGTTTATTTGTGATTTTCTAGTGGTTTCAGTCTTTTTTTGGTTCCCGAAGTTTTGTACTACGAATAAATTGCAGATGTTTTATAATTGCGAGTACATTTCTTGATTGTGTTGGTGACAGTTTATATACATATTTTACAGCATATATACTTATAACTTGTATTCTTTTTCATCAATTGCAGGCTGGACCACTTGCAGCTTATTACAAGTTACCTCTTAATCGTGTTATTGTGGTAATTTTGCATTTTACTTGGTAATTAATTCTCTGTTAGGTTTTGAATGACTGATAGTATTGTGGGTTACGTTTTCCTGTTCTAGTTTCATGATGACATGGGCTTACCTTCTGGAGTGCTTCGTCTTCAAAACAACGGAGGTCATGGAGGGCACAATGGGTGTGTATGGAAAAAAGTTCTATATTACTATATTGTCTATGCATCTGAAAATTCTTTATTTTGGGAAAGGAGTAGCTTTTATTTATGATAAATGCATCATGCATGACTGCTCTTGCTGACAGGGGGAACAAAAAAGCAAGAAGGAAAGAAACAAAGTAGGTGTGTGTGTCACCAAAGTATAATGACTTAGTTTTATATAGGGTGTTACATATAGTGGTCTCTTTGTGCCTTACTGCTTCCACATTCTCATCTTTGAGTACTCAACACACCAGTCGTTTTTAAGCTGTTGAGTTTTTCTACCAATGGACCCTGGAAGCACAAAAATATTTTATGCAAATGAAAATAATCACTATGATTGTCTAGATTTAACTCAACATTACATCACTCTTGAGTTGACTTGACAGCGAAATTACCTTTATTGGAATTCTTATGAAAATGAGCTTTGCATATGTGATTATGATCCCAATGATTTTACGTCATGTATGCTACAGAAGCCAAATGCTAGTTAATTTTGCTACCCTTTTATTCCCCCTAAATTTTTCTTTGTTTAATTGTCTAAGTGGTCTTGTGTATTCTGTTTGGGTATTAATTGTTTAGTGCTTCGGATATCAAATGAATACATGTGACTTTCCGCATACTGTGTTGATTGTTATACTCTTTTGTCCATATTTATTTATTTATTATTTTTATGTTATTGGACTAGGCTTAAGAGTGTGATCCACAATCTTCGAGGCAACCGAGAGTTTGCTCGATTAAGGATTGGTTAGTTTCGGGTACTGGATTGCCATATTTGGTTATACACATACATATATGTATTATTGTAAATAAATTACCAAGTTATTTTGACTGTTTTCATAGGCATCGGGAGGCCTCCAGGACAAATGGATCCTAAAGCTTTCTTGTTGCAGAAGTTCAACAAATTGGCTCGAGAACGGGTAAGTTTGTAGTTACAGATTATGTTGTATATTAAGTTCACTCTTCATTTTGAGGCATTCATTTTGATTTTTGATTTGGACTTCTAGTATTGTGGGTCTTTATCTAGGTTAGAAACTATTTCACTGATTTTTAGATTTCACCCATTCCACCGATACTGATTCTTACCTGTGTAAACTCTTTCATTCTTTTTTATTGTTCTTAAAATAATGTTTTTGGACGTACTATGCTTGATTGGACCAGATTGATGTTGCTTTGCAAGAGGGGGTTGAAGTATTGAAGCTCCTTGTATCGAAAGGCTTGACAGAGAGTGCTAGACGTTTCAATACCGAACAGAAACACAAGCATATAAGATTGCAAACTATGCCAACTTGAGCTGTTGATTCTTCGAATTGCAATCCAGAACTTCCATGAGGAAGCCTTTGTATAATGGGTGGGAAATAGTGTAAAAATGCTTAGGGAAGAGAGAGATCTATAGTTGAAAGGGATCGAATTGATGATGCGATTGAATGTTTATGTTTTGTTTTACTAACCAATCATCTTCCACATTGTTGTGGGTAATGGCAGAATTGAATTCGAAATATGTGTAATAATCCATCTCAATCTATACACATTATTGAAATTCTTCATGTTTCGAGATTATAACTCGTTCTACTTCTACTAGAGCATGTTTGCTAGACCTTGATTAGAACTAAATTTTCAAGTTCTACAACTAATTTTTCCCGATTTTGTAGTTTCAGTGTTTGAGGAAATTTCAAATTTTCTTTACAGCAGATTTCATTGAACTTATGATCCATAATAAAAATTCAGATTAAAATTTATTAAAATGAATGGAAATTATTGTCTTTGCATTAAAATAAAGTATCCCTAATGAGATAGCTGACTCTTTTGAGAGGTTCATCTTTTATTTTTGTCTCGGGTCTAAAAAATTAGGACCGGCCTTGATTGGACTGGACATGATATTTTTACCTTAGGTTTTTGAAAAGTTAGGATCGACCTTGATTGGACTGGACATGATATTTTTACCTTAAGTTTTTGAAAAGTTAGGATCGACCCTGATTGGATTGGACATGACAAATGTGCTGAACGTATTATATTCATACTGTCCGGTGTTTGGTTCATAATTTAATCCGGTCAACATATGAGACTACTTAATCCAGCCCAAAAACCCAAAAATCATGACACCGGCAGACTTGATTTGTAGCGTTCTACTGGACGAAAGCTTCACCTGCATGATTGCATCAAAAACTAATTGAAAACAAAATGTAAAAACGTAAGACAAGTTTTCAGTCGTTGTCCCACCAACTTTGGATTCAGATTCAGATATTGTTACTCAAAGAAATTACTGGTACATCCATTTTTTCATGGACAAATTATATAAACTTACCATGGTTATATGAATAATTACATTAAAATCGGTAAAAAAAATCATAATAACACTAAATTCTTTTGACCCATTGACTAACGGTTGACCGTTGTTAGTCAATCATAGAAAAGGGGCAATGTCCATTTTGCCCTTGTTCTAGTATTTCAAAATATTATATTAAATAAATTAATGAATTAAAAATTAGAAAAAATATGTAAATAAAAAAAATCAAATAATGTCAAAAAGAAATCAGAAAATTTTGAAAAAAGAGATAAATATAAAATAATTAAAAAAATCAGAAAACTATTACAAAATAAAAAAAATTAAATAAATAAAATGATCTCTCTAGATCTCCATGGAAATCAATGAAGGTGAACTTGATCTCTATTAATGGAGATGACATATCTCCGTTAAGCATATCTCCATTAACGAAGATTTTGGTTCTAGATCTTCTCCAAAAATGGAGGAGATACTAAGGGACCGTTCTGTAAGCTGTTTTCAGTTGTTGTTTTTCGAAAAGAAAAATGAAAATGAAAACAGTGTTTTTGGTTTCAGCTTCGAAATTTGAAAAAGTGTTTAGTAAATGGAGGAAATACTAAGGGGCCGTCCTGTAAGCTGTTTTTCGAAAAGAAAAATAAAAATGAAAACCGTGTTTTTGGTTTCAGTTTCGAAATTCGAAAACGCGTCTAGTAGCATATACTGCAATTCGTATTTTAAAAGTAAAAATGGGAAAAACGCGTTTGGTGGACCAACGGAAAAAAAAAATTGAAAATCCATTTGACAAAAAAAATTGAAAAAATTGGAAATATCCAATATCGACACAAATAAATTGTTGAGCTAAAAACTCAACCTATACTCCTCAATTATTATTATTTTTTTAATATTAATGCTCGAATACAAAGTATACAACCCATTATTTCAAAATTTAGAGCATATGCTCTCTGCGGTTTGTTGGGATGATGACTCCTCCATCTTTGAACCCCATTCAAATACATCCTCTCTTTTCCTTTTTTTTTATTCCCAGAATTTTTTTTTTCTCTCAAGATCTTTTTATTTTTACCAATCCTCAACCATCTCAATGAACTCCTCGACCATCTCAATGAACTCAAATGCTGGAAATCACACAATATATATCTCAAGACCAAATCATAAAAAAATAGAAATGAAAACAATTTAGGTAAAGATATATATAATTGTAAACCTAAATCAAATATTCAATTAAAGTTCAGATACATATCAACTCAACAATAAAAAAAAATTAAAGAAAATACAAAAAAAAAAATAAAAAATGGAAGAAGGCCGGAGGAGGTGAGATCCTCCTCCAGCGACACCGATCTGGCCAGATCGGCAAGATTGGTGTCGCCGAAAGAGGATCTCACCTCCTCCGGCGTTGGCTCACAAAGAAGAAGAAGAAGAACAAGCTATTCCGTTTTTGTCATGGGGAAGAAGAGGAGAAGAAGAAGAAGAAGAAAAAAAAAAGAAGAAGAGGAAGAGAAGAAGAAGAGAAAGAAGACGAAGAAATGAAGAAGAAGACCTGTGAAAAGAAGTAGAAGACAAAATGAAAAAAATGAGAAAAAAAGTGATTTCAAAGTAGAAAAAAGTAAAGGTGAGAAAAAAGTGAGTTTAAAAAAAAAATGAAAAACAAAAACAAATACAAAGAAAACAACCTTTTTTTTTTTTTCAAAATTTCTACTTTTAACATTGCTTTTGTTTTTCATTTTGTTTTTATATTTTGAAAATAAAATGAAAAACGGTTAACGAACGCGAATTCGAAATTATTTTTGGAAAATGAAAATGAAAATTGGCTGAAAACAGCCTGCAGGACAGGGCCTAATTCTCCATAATAATTTTTTTTGTTCCAGCTCTCCCCTCAAAAACGGAGGAGATGTGGATGTGGAACATCTCCTCTATGGAGATTCTCTATTTTTTTATATATTTTTTTCTAAAATTTTTAAATAATTTTTATTGTTTATGTTTTTGGATGATATTATGATGGTAAAGAAGATGAAGGGTGGAGAAGAAAGAAGCAGAATTATTTTGGGTTGCAATTTGTTTTGTATTGAGTTGCGATTTGGTTTATTTAGGGTTGCGATTTGGTTTGAAAATTGAAGGAAAGGATGAAATATATATATATTTTTTGTTTGTTAATATTATATTTAAGTAAGAAATTGTTAAGAATGATTGGTGATATGTTATTTGACACTTTTTTTTTCTTTTTATTTATTTATTTAATAACATTGAAGAATATCATCCTTTACTAGTTAGTGAGACCATCTCTAATGTATATGCCAATGCCAATGTTAAATTCGACAAAAAAAAAAAAAGTAAAATATTATATTTGATACATCATTTTAACATTGTACTCCAATGCAAAATTCTATTTGATATGCTATTTTATTTATTTTTAATTATTTAAAAGACTTTAAGGCATGAATGCCCCCTGAATTGTTTGTGAATTACAGACGTGCCCCCTGAATTCTTAAAATTGTCACTAAAACCCCTTGAATTCTCTTTTTCTTTGCACCACTCTTAGTATGCCCCCTCAAGGGGGCAATAAAACAAACTGGTGCAAAGGAAATGAGAGTTCATGGGGTTTAGTGACAATTTTAAGAATTTATAGGACACATCTGCAATTCGCGAACAATTCAGGGGGCATTCGTACCATTAAGTCTATTTAAAATTGTAAAAGTTAATAAATACAACCAATGCATTGAATAGTTTTTTTAGAATTGTTTCAATCTCAATTTTCCTTATCAAATTTGTTAAATTTTTATTATTTAAAATAAAAAAGTCAACAAGTACGGCTGTATTTATTGTCGTGTCAAATTGGTATATGATACATTGTGCGAAATTTGACACAAAGTATAGCATATACCAAATTTGGCACATCTTTTGACATTGCATTGGAGGTTTTTTATTTTTATTTTTATTTTATTTATTTATTTTTTATTTTCATTTTTAACTACTTTGTGCTAAATTATAGCATTGACACAATGATTTAGTATTGCATATGAGATGTTTTGATTAACCATTGTTAACTGTTAGTTAACGAGTCAATGGTAAATTATTGTTATTATAATTATTATTTTTACCGGTTTTAGTCTAACTATGTATATAACTAGATTAAGTTTGTGTAATTTGCCCATAAAATAAGGGTGTACAAATAATTTATTTGGGTCTCAATATCTTCCCCGCCAACTTTTTCTTTCTTTTTCTTTTTCAATTTAATTTAAAATATATCCAACACATTATTAAATTTAAAAAAAAAATTGCAATTAATTTTCAATTTGAATTTTGAAGGATATAAAATTGAAAAAAAAAAATTCAATAATAAATAAAATGAGTATCTGAGAGATGATAAAGACATATACCAAACAATTAAATTATGGGTTCTTTAAATCTATAACACTCTTTACTTCTCCACTTCTAGGACTAGCACCAACTTAATAATTTAAGTTTAAATGATATCAAAGTATGGTGATCGACAAAAAAATGCCCATAATTTTACTTTTATTCTTTTTTTTATCTTTGAATTTTTTTGGATTAATTGCACTAACTTACCCTTAGTTTAATAAATATAGTAAGATTTCAAAAAGATGTTCTAAATTAACGCAAACATCCTCTGCCATCAAGTCAATCCGCTAACTTTAACGGTTGACTAACCTTATTGGAAAGCCAAATATACCCTTATCACATCATTTCACACATAAAATATTTTTTTAATTAAATTGAATAATAATAATATATATATATAAAATAATAATCGACTTGCGGTGGAGCTCCGCCACCGAAGGAAACAAGAGATCTTTTTCGATCTCCTACTTACTGGAAGAGATTTTCGCCGATCTCGGAGATCGACCTTTTGCAATTTCCAAAGGAGGCTCCTCAGTAAATTGATGATGTTTCTACGGAAAATAAAAGAGTTTTTAATGATAGACGATTATGTTTTAAAATTTTTATCATCTTTAGACCTTTTTGTATACACGATTATGAGAAAGAGATTTATTTTCATACCTTTGAAGAACACTCATTCGTTTTCTTTTCGATCCTTTACCACTAAGTCTTCCGAGCTATGTCCCGCGATCTAGCAACTATGTGTGTGGGCACGTCACGGATTCCGGGAGTACTTGAATGGAGGCTTGAGAGATCCGGAAGACAACCCTTTTGTCTCCTCTTGTGAATTCGGCCAAGTTAGGGGGAAGAGAAAAATAATTTCTTTTTTCTTTCCTCTCTATGTTGCCACACCACTCTTTCTCTCTTAGAGTTTCAGTTAGTTTATTTTTCCTGATAAGTATATCTTATATACTAAGATCTTAGAGTTTAGTAAACCAAGTCAAAATATGATTATAAATCATTTTTAATTCGGTCACCACTAGGGTTTGAACCTTTGACCTCTTTAGTGTAAATAAAAATAATCACTTATTATTTTATTCTTTTGCTCTTTTCAAGGTTTGAACTTGAAACCTCTATATAACAATTAATAATTCTTAATTATTAATATATCAATTAAATAATCATATTATTTAATAATATTTAATTAATCAACTTAATAATATATTAATTAAATAATCATATCATTTAATTAATTCCTAGAATATATTTAAATTACTTTCGTGACTTAATTAATTAGACCATCCAATTCTCCGTGAGCATTGTTACTATAAATCGTAAAGAGCTAGCAATGAGATCTAATAGACCCACAGTTTTGAGCTCTAATAATACTTAGAAAAATTAATTAAACTCTTTAATTAATATTTCACGATTATTAACCTCAGAGTTAGTCCACTAAAAACTCAAGGTTGTACTCTTGTAACTGTAGATGTTTTACACAACCAAATTATTAGTGTCCATCGATGTATCTATTATATATGGTAGGATCCTCCACAAGTAGTTCATAATTAGAGCTATGTCATAAAGTCTGTTATACCTCTCTAATTATATCTTTTCCTTTAAGTACCATTGATTCTCTAATGAATGATTATATCCTTTATTCCTTTATGGAAGAAAAAGAACGCTCTTAATTGTTCAAGTCCCGAATCAACCCTTAAGGGAACAACTATATACTTATTGCAAGAAGAAGTGGATTCCTCTATTGTTTGTATACATTTCTAGCCACAAGCTAAACCATGATTCCAAGATACAGAGTTAGTGATCGGAAATGCTACTCCGATCTCACCCATGGTATGTCAAAAATCACAATCTAACTTGAAGGAGTAAACAAGACACTTAAGATTTAGATCACCCATATACATCTATCATTTGTCAATACATATAAATCTTTTTAACTAACGGATCTTAGTGATATATTCATATAGATCGTGGCCAAGTCCTATATGATCACATCATATAAGGTGCCTCAATTCTCATATCACCATATGAGTAGTCTAGGATAAGACCACCATACATTACAGAATGAACCACAGCTGTAGATTAACCACAAATAAAATACCTAACTTTATTTGCTTTCTACGGACTCTTTATATTGTATGTCTCAAAATAAATTCCTCTATATATAACATTCATATATTCAGTTTGAGATTACATCTACTAATCTTGGATGCTTAGCACATATAATATAAACGTATGAGTCAAGTTAATTGAATGAAATAACTACTTCTTTTATTAATGAATTTATAACATTTACAAATTACAAGCTTTAGGGCATAAATCCCAACGGTTCCAATATATTATCTTTTTTATATTTTATTTTTTTAATTTTTAATTAACTTTTTTTTTTTTTTTAATGTTTGGGATGATGTGGCAGGGGTATATTTGGTTTTCCATAGGTTAAGGTTAGTCAACCATTAAAATTAACGGATTAAATTGATGACAATGTGTGTTTGTGTTAATTTAGGACATCCTTTTGAAATCTTGCTTGATTCAATAAAATAAGGTAATTAGTTAGTGCAACTAACCCAATTTTTTTTTTTTTTTTTTTTTTTTCCAAAACCTCCATTGATGGAACCATCAATGGAGTTTGAACAGACCTCCACGTCCAATAGAGGTCGAATCGACGACCGCCAATGAAGGTCGATGAAGAAAGTAATAAACAAAAACAAAAAACAAAAAAAAATTTGGGACACTAAGTCTTAGTTGCAACACCCGAGACTTATTGTCCAATTATTATTATTATTATTATTATATATATATATATATATATATATTTGCATTTCCGCTAGTAAGTCTCGGAAAAACTAAGTTTAGTTTTGGGAAGATCAAAATAAGTCTCGGAAAAATCAAAATAAGTCTATGATTTTCTTTTTCTTGAATCAATGACTTATTTTCTAGAATTTTTTTTCAGATACAATTCTTCGTTTTTTCTATTGAGACTTTTTGCCAATTTTTTTTCTTTATATCTTCTTCTTTATCGACCTCCAATGGAGGTCTAGCTCATTGGAGGTTGAGTTCCTTTTGATCTTCATTG